>JARHVA010002917.1:0-600000 GCA_037957365.1 Torreya grandis | reverse complement strand
TATTAATTAGATCATTTACTTCTTAGTGGTCTTTGGTTTACCAAAACCATTCATTACTTTAATTTTTGTATATATTATAATATTATAATTCTACCAAAGCCATTTGAAAACCTTTTGTATATATTATAACATTATAATTCTACCAAATCCATTTGAAAAAAATTCATAGGTGAAATCTATAATCTCCTATAATGCAGGGACCACAAAGACCGAACAATAAGATATTGACCAGCCATGCCTGGGGTAAATGTCACATCATCACAATGGATCATTTTTTAATGTCTTGATTGATTTATTTTGGTTTGATTAAATAAGATAAATAATAGTTTTTGTTAAAAATTCCATAGTTATCATTCTTAATATATTAGATAAAATAGGTCAATATCAAAATTATTATTTTAAAATATAGATTATTTAAGTTAGTCATAAGTCATATTTTTTAAAACTTTTTAAATTAATAGGCATAAGTTTTTACTTTTTAATTATCATTCTAGGGATTTGATAAAATCAAATCAAATATTTATTTTAAGTATTGTCTTATCATTCATAGATGTCAAAAGAATCTGATTTGTTCAAATTACTAACATGATTTCCTTATTGATAGCCTTGTAAGCTCCTATGGAATGATTGACTAAAGATTAAAATTGATAAACCTACTAATCATTTGTAGGATGACCAATTTTGAAATTAAATACAAATATTATTTTTAATTATCTATTTTATTTTGATTTATTTGATGTATGCTTGAAGGTCTAAAAATTTCAAGCTAAAACTACAAACCCTTTTGTGCAAGACCCCTCATTATCAAAGACACCCCATTTTGTTTTCTAACACTTGTGCTTGCAAGAAGGGGTACTAATAGTATATTATTTTATTTTTATTGTTATTTGGGTGATTTTTTTTGATTATGCATGATTGTATATACTTGTGTTTCCTCACATAGAATAGTTAATCTATAAATTAATCATGTGTTTGGTTGCATGTTATCCCCACCTAAGTCTAGGATAGCACATGATGTGGAATTCATCCCCATGTATGATGTTAACAAATAGGAGTTGGTGGCATGGATTTCATCACCACACACTAATCAAACTTCATGTTTTTGTGGAGTCTAAAAATCAAGAGAGTTATTGTTACTTGCCTAAGTGGAATTCCCCATAAAGGGTTTTATGGAGTGTGGGGCTATTAAGATCTAATACATAGGGAAATAAGATAGTATCCTATATAGATTTAGGCCCCATTTTACCTTCATATATATAGGGGATGAACCTACAAACCCTTGTGTATACCTATATTAGGAGCCTTCAATCGTAATAGGTGTATCATTGTAGGAGTCAGTATCAGCTCCAAAGTAGCCATCATGTGTGAGCAAGATTGAGAGGGTCCAGTAGATTCCATAATGAGTCACCAGCCTATAGCCTCACCCATGAATCCATTAGGTGGTGCAAGCATCAGGTTACATACCCTTATTAGTTTACTAATTATAATTTTATGTCTTGCTTATTTTCATGTGTGTTATGTTAGAACCATTTTGTTTGTGAGCCGAGGCTGCCTTCACCTGAACCTATACACACCTATCTAGGTCTTTGCATAATCCATCATTTTGTATATACTTGGCTTAGCATTTTATCATCATCCTCTTGTACATACCATCTTGTCTATCCTTGCATTGTTCTATTTCCCATCTTGTCTTCATCCCATCATATTCTAGTCATCTCCACTCATCATTGATCATACACCATTACTCACATATCTTAATCACATCTATTCCTCCACATGTTGTCCCAAGACCACCTTGTATGTCCTTGCCTTTTACATATATCATTTTTTACATACCTCATCATCCTCTTATTTCCTTTAGCCTATCCTATCTCCCATCATGTCCTCATCCCCTTCATCATTGATCATATCCACTCATCATTGATCATTACCTCATCACTCACTTATCTTAGTCATCATATTTTATATCTTTATATTAATCTCTTATACATATCTTTATTCTCTTGTACATCCTTATAGTCACATCTTATCCTAGACCCATTTATCATTAATCACACCCCCATTATCTACGTATCCTAATCACACCTTGTTTCATCCTCCACATCTTATCCTAAGTCTATAATTGATCCTTTGTATTGACCTTATCCTCATCACCCATCTAGTCTAATTTCATTCTCATCTTATCCTAGTTGGCTCTTTAGTGTCTAAACAATTCCCATCTCATTTACATTACCCTTTATCATCCTCACCCCCATCCCATCATTACCCCTTCATCACTACCTATCATTATACTTATTATCCCTTATCCTAATCACTTTTATCACATTAATCATTTCACATCCTATTTTGATCAAAATTAGTTTAAGGTTTTGAGCTAGTCTTATTATCCATATCATCCTATCATCCTTATCCACTATCACTCATCCCATTGGTTAGATCTCTAACTAATATTTTTCTAGCATATTATCATTTTGTTAAATTTCAATCTAGTAAACCCATCATCAATCTAGTCTCTATCATCCTTGCCTACTCATAACTAGCACCCATCATATCATCTTCTTGCTAGTTTGAATCTAGGCACCCATCAAATCCTCAATCATTTTTCTAGTTTGACAACTAGGCATCATTGATAGGATTTAGTGCCTATTGAACTATCCATCTAAAATCTAACTCTAGTCTTATATCATCCTAATCACATTTAGTCCACCTATCATACTATCTCAATCATTGGACCCACTTTGTTTAAGGAGCCAAACTTAATCCTTAGCCTCCCTCTTATCATCCATCCCCCATGGACTTAGACCCCACATTCATAGAACAATATATAGCTGCCCATAAAGATGAGATCCTCTTGAAGTTTCTTATAATGGGTGTTCTACTCCCTAAGGTGTTGATCCCTTTCAACTCATTTCACCTCCCATCCAAGACCCTTCATGTGAGTCATGTACCAATCCTCCATCTATTAGTCATAAACCATTGTCTACCCATTCCCATATTAGCATAGGGAATCCAATCTTGGCCACCTCAACTCCTTCCACCCCATCACATCAACCACCATCTGACTATAAGTTCAATGCTACCATTTTTTAATCACCAAGTGAAGTGGGTCCTTATACTCCCCTTCCTATGTCCTTGGAAGCCATTTTTAAATAATTAGTTATAACAAACATGATGGTCTATCCACCTATCTGACATCTTGATCTCACCAAGCCTCAACCCTCTTGGTATAAACCAAAACAATATTGTTTGTATCACCAAAATTATGGGCATACTACTAATCAATGTCAACCTTTCCAAGATTATATCCAAGACCTCATCAACCATGGTGACATAGTGATTGAGAATGAACCAGATGAGTCTAAATCCCTAGGTACACAAGAAATAAAATTCCAATACTCCATTCCCAATTATGATCAAGTCCTTCCCCTTCCAAGCCAAGGTCAAGACACCACTCCCATCATCCACCAATCCTCCATTACAACTGATTCTATACCCCATGAGCCTATCCCCCCAATCTCTCATGAGTCCTCCCATGGCCCTTTATTGACTGAATCCATAATCCATTCAACATATCCCTTTCACCCATCATAAAAAATACCCCATGATGAGAGGTAAATAACATACAATCACTCTAGTATCATTGCATCTTGTACATCAAAATTAGCATCAAAGCCAACACAAGCCTTATCAAAATAAGGATCATGTTCAACACTTGTATCTAAGTTGAATTCCTTATCAGAAACATCATCCTTCATTGATATTACACCAGATGATAACTATGTTTGCCCTTTTGAATATACCTCCAATTTAGATGATAATACATGACCAAGCACACCTTTGGATCCCAATCAAGATGATGAAGTCATAACAAAGTTATTTCAAGCTTTATCTATCAAAGATTGTTAGAGTGAATCTGATCCTCCTTTGGATGTATCTATCATAGCTAGTCTTAGTGATATTTTTGTTGATCTTGAGAATATTTTCTCCAATGTCAAAATTGGGTCTCCTAAGAACCCCTATCAGGATCATGTTGCCCCATTACCATTCATTGAATTGATCATGCCATCTCTACCACATCCATCCATCATAGATTTATTTCTTCCCATCAATGATCACTTAATCACCTCCTTCCATAAGGACAAATAGGACCATACATCATTGGATCCTTCTTTGATCAATATAATGTGTGTCATAAGTACCAAGGTCCAAAACCATACTCAAAAAATCAATCATAATAATCAAAACATCTATGATCCTATCAAACAAAATCAAACAAAGTAAAATCATCAGCCTAATCTAAAAGTGTCTTCCCCTAATGAAGGCCAAAATTAGGCACTAGGTGACTATCAAATCAACAATCAATATCCCCTAGTGAATCCCAAAAATAGGCCCTAAGGTGCAATCAAATTCAATCAACAAGTCAAAATAATGAAATTCAAAATCCAAATACTAACAAAATCATGGTCAATAATACTTCAAATAATTAGATCAAAGATGAACACCAAAATCAAAGTGTCTTATATATCCTATAGCCCTTTATCAATTAGTACTAATCAAATATATAATGGCTAACATCTCTAATGATGTATGTGACTACTAGTCCTAATCCTCCATCACTCATCACACCATCTAATCATGAACCCATAAACCAATCAAGTATTATAATTCATTCAAGTCCCATACATCCCCATCAAGACTCACTCCAATCCATACCCCACATCACCCACCTGGACATCATCATCTCGTATCGGGGTGATGAAGATACCTGGCCTAGATATCTAGAGGGGTCTCAATCAAGCATCAACAAAAGTCACAAGGACCCCAATATATCTATTAGTATGATCACAACATCACACATCCCTAGTATTGGTGTTGGATGAAGATCATAACAATTGCTACATCTTGCATCTCTCCCTCCTTCAATAAATTGAGATGTTCATCTAAAAGATTAAAAAAAACATTCATCCAATGGTGAAAACTAGTCTTATGGCACCTTGGGAAAATACCATGATGAAAATCAGTTTCTAGCATCATGGTAAAATAATCTATTATTTGTATTATACCTCAACCCTTGGGGGCACAATCCATTCCCTCTACTTCATCCATCAAACCCATTCCTTTTCAATCCCCTTCGAGTCATATCTTGCATTGTATTATGTTTATTCTACCTCCAATATTGACCTTTATAAGGAATAGAATGTGTCTTGAGACACGCTCTCAAACCATCTTGACATATCCTCCAATGAGCACTTTGGTAACTAAACATCTGGTTACTTCCTGATGTGGTCATTGGCAATCCCTAGTCCCTTCTTCCTTGGTCCTCATCTTTATTTCTACCTCAACCTCATCATTTTGTTATCCCATCCATAATTTTATCTATCTTTGTCATATTTGATAGGCTTAGTATTCCCTTTTCTAGTAACCCTAGTTGTATAGTGTACATACATTTCCAAAAAGTCCCTAAAATTAAAATATTCCAAAAAACCCTTAAAAATCATAAAATTTGAAAAAGACAAAAATAGTCCATGGTGTATTGTCTTATGCCTAATCCCCTAGTGACATCCATCTCTATGTTGTTCATCTTTCACAACAACTCATATATTCCCATTCATCATCTTTAGATACAAGATTTATTTTTGGAACTAAATCTGAGTGGTCACCCATCCCCCCATATCTTCATCCTCCTTTTGGCTAGGAGGTATTGACATCCATATCCTTGTCAAAGAACTTAATCTGGTACCCATCACTTCCCTATCAATGCCTTTTCACACCTGGCACCCATCAATTCACGTCTTTGCTAAGTGTGGAAGGTACTTGATCCCATCATTGTCTTTATCATTTCCTTTTCATACCTAGTGCCCATCAAATCACTCTTTACTAGTATGAAATGTATTTGATCCCATCATCTCCTAATATTTTCTTAAATTGGACTCTTGAAAGGTTTTGTCTTTCATTAATCCTTGGTCATCTTCACATCCATATCCTCATACACATCTTTATCCTAATCCTAGTCTCTCATCCAAGTCCATAACTTTATCTAAATCACTATCTAATCCTCATCATCATCACTAATTTATCCTCAATCCATGTATATTCTTATTCTATAATCAAATCCTAATCTAACCCATCACCTAATCATTCATCCCATCATTAGACAAGACATTGTGACACTGCATGTAGATACTTGTGTGTGTTACTTGTTTGTTTTATTTATCTTGTTTGCATGTTTTTATCATGTAAATATTTGATTGTCTTTGTCTTTTTTATCTATTATTCAATGAAAGGTGATGTTATGAGCTCATCCAAAGCTATAATAATGCTTATAAGTTCCCTCAAGGACATAGAGTTCGCTATTTGCCCAGACACTTTAGCACCATGTCCTCTTTATCATGCTTATATCATGGGGCATACTACCAAGTGCCATATTTATTAGATTTCTTAGACTATGATGATCTTTATGAAATTTTTGATGGCTTTATCACCTAACCTCATCATTTATCTAATCATCCTTATTCTCATCATTAATCTAATCTGTGTAACCCATTCGGATAACATCCAATCCTTAATCCTCATCTCATCATCTGAGTCATATCTTATAATCACTAAAATCATCCTCTAATGACTAATCCTCACCATCATCATTATCATCTCCTCTATCACTTATCATTTATCCCTAAGTCAGAACTACTTTAGGTCAATCTCTTTTTAGACTATGTAGGAGGCACTTGACCACTTTTTAGTTCCCAAGGATAGCTCAACCACTATCTCCTATATCACTCCCTTGAATTTGTTATTTTTAGGGGCATCATCATTAATTACATTAGGGCTCATTTATTTGATGTAATGTAGTTTAATTCTTTTCCCTTGACTATTGGTCACTCGATCATAGTAATTCTTTTCTATTATCACGTACATCATATCAATTAATTTATATTTAAGCTACACCCATCACCAATATTATCAAATAATCTTATACTAGCCTATAGCTCTCCCTTACATGAATCCTTGCTTTTGATATGTCTAAATCTTGTGGCCCTTTAATCCTATCATCATCATGTTACGATTGATTCCCCATTGGGATGCGTCAACAATCGTGACATAGTCGTCTCTACTCTTTATGATTATGTTTTTACTAAGGGAATCATCATTAATATATATCTCATTGCTCAAGTCAACTTTATCTTCTCCATCATCTATCTCACATCTTACATCTCATCCCCTTATTTATACATATCATCCCACCCATTGTTTCTTCTTTTGACTTGCCATCCACCTCATTATTCCCTGCATGTCCACTCGAGGGGGCCTCATATCCACTAACATCATATCTACTAACATTCATCTATGAAATGGGTTTTATTTGCAATTCCATTACTCCTTCCACTATTTTATTGACATACTAGTAAATTTTGAGTCAAATGTATCAAACAAAATCCTTCTGTCAAATCTTATCATTATGCTTTTCATATGTTGTGATTTTAATTTTTTGTGTTATTAATTTACATTTTAAACATTAAAATATTATTTCCCATAGTTTTTATTTATATGTTTTACATTCTATTGTCAATTACTTATATAATTTTTTTATTGTTATAGTTCAACATGAGGAATGCAAAGAAGAAGACGTAGTATGCTAGAAAATGAACCAATGCAATAATAAAGAATAGAGTTAAATTTATTAAATTTTTTAATGAATAGTCTAATGAATATGATAATCCCACTACATGAAAAATAGAGAATGAAGTTATTATAGACAAACCCCCTTCCAACTAATCAGAGAAGGAAACCAACATAAATGTTATCACCACTACGCATAAGTCATTACAGTTTGAGTGGACAAAGTATGATATGAAAATTGAAATGAGAGATGTGGATGACAATGTTTACTCCATGTAATACATAGTAGTAAAATTGGGGAATAAAACCTAGTACTTTTTTCAATTGGTTGAAATAATAAGAGGGGACCACCCATTATTTTATCAACTGCAGAAGAAAGTGTGATAGTGTGGTGGTGTAAGGACTTGGCCAACATGAGGAATGGGTTGGACACATCAAATTTGAAGGCACACATTGGATACATATGTGAAATCGTACCCAACCCTTTCAATGATGGGGTCCTCAACAAGTCATTTTGGAAAGGATTTAAAAATAGGTACCCTGATTTATCTATGAGAACAACAGGGGGACTTGATAAAGATAGGGTTGAGATGCTAAGTCCATCCATAGTGAAAAATTTTAATGATAATTGAGAACCTATTATTCTAAAAATACTTATGGGCAATAATAAATATTTAACTTTGATGAGACAGGGGTGTACGTTGGAAAGAAATGTGGCATGTGAGTCATCACCAAAAAGGGGTAAGGAGTGTGCCACAAATAATTTCTATGGGTAGAGAATTGATCACTATTTTATCATGTGTGAATGTAGTTGGATAAAGTATCTTAGGGTTCTACTTATTCAAATCAAAAATGAAATTACATAATTACATTTCAAGATGTGAACCATTTGCATGTATGGCTGACCAAACCCATGTATGGATGATGAAAGAATTATTTATAAATTGGATACATCAGTTCTTGAGATATATACAAGGTGGAGTTTTATAGTCTAATAGACATATTCTCATATTTTATTGGCAAAATTTCCATGTTGCACTTTAAATGATTGAAAAGGCTATAATTTTGGGGATGGACCTACTTACATTGCCCGCACACACTAACCACAAATTTTAGCCATTAGATGTAAGTTTTTTTGCTCTATTTAAGACATAATGTAGGATTAATAGGATGTCATGGATGAATATGAATCATGTTTTTAATATAAATATACATAATTTGGACACTTTGGGAAGTAAAACATTAAAGATGGTACAAAGTTCTAAGAATATAATATCTAGATTTTAAAGGATAGGTATTTAGCCCCTAAACCCTGAGTTAGTAGTGAATGACATGACTCCAAGTGCAACATTCCATGTCAAATAGGAAGAAGTTAGTGTTGATAAAAATATAATGAGGTTGGTAGGGTTTACTTAGGAAGACATTGAATCTACTATGTACAAGATGGATCAAATGTAGTATGTTAATGTTGTCTAAAGGTGAATAAGTTCAAATAACATGTGTTAGAGGTATTGTGGGTCAAAAAAAATGTAAATGCAAATTTAATTTTTTTTTAATGTGTTGAAGAGTCTATAAATTCAACATTATGTTTCAAAAAAATAGTTTAATTTTGCCTACGCATGAAAGTCCACCAGAATAGTTGAATGAGGGCACAATAAATCTTGGACTCAATTGTGAATTAATGGAATCATATACCTTTATGTCAATACCATCACTATCACCTTACATCCCACCAAAAATTGTTCATTACTAATCACTAGGTAAACAATGGAGTATAGAAGATGAAATGATTGATTTATATCCAATGAGGAAATAATATAAAATGCAGTCAAAGATCTTGATTGCATCTAAAATAAAATTAATAAACAATAAACTTTAATATCAACATTTTTGAAATTACCAATGGAAAGGGTTAAAAATAAATCAGGAAATAATGCACTCAGGCTAAGCTAATATTCAAAAATTCTCACATTAGATGACTATTGTCAAATGTTTATGTAACAAGATCTTAGAAGAAGGATATTTAATAATTGAAAGCAAGAAAGAAACAACAAATTGATGACAAGAAAGCCCTTATGTAGGTTGAGAGGGAAAGAATGGAACATTAAAAAAAAATGTTAATGAAATCAAAAGGAAAAAGGTGTAGGAGAGGATATAGCAAAGGAAATAAAAAGAGCATGATGGAAGAGATAGGGAATTTGATAAGGTCAAAAAATAATTGGAGAGGCGAAGTTGTTTAAGTAGATAATTCAACTCTCTACCTAAAAAACATCACATATTAAATTACAAGATAAAAAAATTATCCCCAATTGATTCATGCAGTAGCCCTCATATTTTTATTAACATGACAATAAATCCCACTAAGGATATAGCCCTTGAAGGACCAAAAATAACTCCACATTCATTAAATACGGAGAATGAAGGACACATATCAAAATTTTCACCTTGGATGGTGTAATTTGTGTTTTACCTTAAATAAATCCATTATTTTTTACTAGTATTGATACAATCAAAGTATATTATGTAATTATTATGTTTAGTTATTAGACATTATGTAAAAACTAATGTAATGAAATGTTTTGATCTTGATATGTAATATAATGAAGTGTATTAAGAAATGTAAAAAAAAAAATTGCTTTAGTATTTGGATCTCCCTCGCATTTTTTGGGGAGTTTGGAAAGAGAAGAATAACATAAATTTTAAAGGGAATAAAAATAACATTGACATTATTGGCCTAAAATTAATCAATTTCCCAAAGGAGAATTTGGCAATGTTGTCTCAAATGGAAGGCTTCAAGATTAATGAGTTTGAATCAACTTTAGTTGCCTTATGGCAAATTAGTGTGACTACTAGTTAATCCTTGGTTCATAAAAGGCAACTCATAATTATGACTACGTGGACCTTACCCTCTTATGGATAGGTCAAGTTGAATTTTTATGGTTCCTCCAAAGGAAACCTTGTTTTGGTAGGTTGTGGATGAATTATAAGGGATGATAAGAGTATTTTGATTATTGCATTTACTATGAATATTAGTATCTGTATACACATAATATTTTCAAACTTTTATCAATTATTGACATTCTTTATCTTGTAGGAACCCATCGAGTCTCAATCTCTCTAAGTGTACTCCTTAAGGGGTACACTAGGAAAGGGGTGGGTAGACCATTGGTGCTTTATAGAATTATTGTCCCATTTACCACTTGTTATCTACACACTTGTCTCCTAAAAACCATTTCTCTAAGCTTGTTCTTCTTTGTTTCACACTCATCTAGTCATTTCCTACCTAATACCCCCCTTTTCCTAACCTAAAACCCCTTTAAATAGTTTACAGTGCTAGGTTGATTAGGTCGACCCTATACTCTCATGGCTGAAATTCATTTAGGGTCTAGGTTAGCTCTTAGCTGACATAACCCATAACCTAGTGAATTTTTGTCCATAATAGTACTAGATCGACCTGATCAACCCTATCAACCAAAACTTTTGGAAGGGTTTAGGGTTAAATCCACCTATATATACAAGATCATTTCATCATTATTTAGAGAAGAGAAGAAGTAAGAGTTATTGTGTATTTTCTTATCTACCATTCTACTTGAGGAGCAAGCTTAGGGTTTTATACTTTATTTAGAGATATAAATATTATCTAATGGAAAAGTATTTTGGATGAATTGATAGGTTGTGTAGCCTAGATATGATTTATCCTTGTCATCCTTACATACCATAACAACCTCTTGTGAAGCACCTTGACCAAGGGAGAGATTGAGGCTCAACGGGTTCATCTTCAAAGGTAAGTATTCCTAACTTTGTTCCTCCTTTGTAAGAGTATATAGATATGCATTTGTACTTCTCTTCTATGCATTGGGATTCCATATACATTGATGTGAGTATATGTCTTTTAAGCATGTTTACTTTTGTTATTTATTACCCCCACTTTGTGTCACAAGCTTTGGTGAGCACTAGATTAGACTTTTACTTTACTTTTTATTAGTTTAGTGAATATGAAAACATAGGGATTAGTTAGGGTTGTTACTATATTATGCTTGACTAGAGGTTTTGGAACCCTCCTTAGCATTGTTGTTATGATAAGAGATCCTCTAATTGGGTCTAACGTATCTACATATTAGTCATGTTCTTGATTATCTAATGTATCCCCAATTGGAAGTGTAAGTAGGATCTATCTTCTCTAAGTTAGGATTGATTTATATAATTGATGTATTTTTGATTTCATAAATTCTAATGAACCCGACGTGAATCTAACCCTTCCAAGTTTTATTTCATGTTTTTCATTATTTTATTATTTTTTATATTTTCAATACTAGGTTGACAGGGCCAGTATAGTTTCTAACTTCTATGCATAGGTTTAACACATAATCACATCAAAATGATTATGTTTTATTTTTGTAGGTCTTCATTAGATATAGGCTATAGACCAAATAGGTTGATACAGTATAAGCTTTTAATTATAAATAGGCTATTGGGTCGAACAGGTTGACACATTACTCTTATAGGTTCTATAATATTTAATAGGTCAACCAGGCTAGTATAGTACTCTTATTCAGCTCTAGAAAACATACTATAGGTTGACCAAGTCAATATAGTCATCTTCATAGGCTTCAGCAAATAGGGAACTATAGAACTAGGTCAACCTAGTCAACACAATTTGTAGAATTTACAAGTAACATTCAAGGCACTTCAATAACAATCTCACATTCCTTTGCATCTTCCAACCCACTAAGGTTCTTTTCTCTTTCTCTATCATTTTAGTTGTTCCTTACAGTTCCATTTTTCATATTTTGTAGTCTTTAAAACTACCCTTATATAGAAAACTAGGTTGACCTTGTTGACCTAGTTATATATTTTATCTTCTATCTACAAGACTAGGTTGACACTACCGACATAGTTATTAACATATCTCTACTTCAGCAATACAATAACAACATTATCGACTTTATTCTGTAATGTCTTCATACATTGTCATCTAAACTAACACTGTACTATGTTTAAAAGTTGGAATTAACATCTATATGATAGTAATTACTTCACCCTTTCACTTTTAGTTGTTTTCATGCTTAGAATAGATCATATATTCTAATTAGGTGGTTTTTCAATATACCATTTAGTTACACTATTTTTCTCTTTCTTTCACACACTACCAAATCACATAATTTCAAAATGAATTTAAATATTTATCTGCCCAAGTCCTACCTACTTAAATTTCATCACCAAGGGAGAAGTCGACTTGGTTTTCTAGTTTAGTATAAAAATGTGGGTAATGTTATATATTGTCAAAGCACCCGACACTCGTATCACTATGGGATTGTGAAGTGAGGGAATAGGCCCCAATACCAAGCTAGTACCATTACCAACACATCTTTTTTAGCCTAAACATCCTGAAACCATCTATCAATTGATTTTTAGTTCCCTACTTTTCACAAACTTCCTTTTCACACTTAAAATAACACTCTAATAATCTAAAAACATTTAGGATGATCACTTAGTTATTATTACTTTCCAATTTTATTGCTTTCTCTTTGCTCATTATATGTTGTATTGCAAAAACTTGCATTAGCCAATGTTGATGTAAGGTTTTGTGCTATGTACCTCAATTGGATCATCCTCATTTATCTAATTTCTTGTGTGTTTCCTTTAATTTTTTACTTTAAATTATATTTTAACTTTTTTTCCTTATTTTAGTACACTATCATTCTGTTTGACACAGTATCTTATAGACTATTTGTTTTCCCTACTTATAGTACTGAGTCGAATTGGTTGACATGGTATTATTTTTTTACCTCTTAGGATACAGTACTAAGTCGACCCTATTGACTCTATATCCTTATAAGTCTATTTTATATCCCAATTTATAGTATTAGGCTTACCCTATCGACTATGTATCCTTATTTACCTAGTTTTCATACCCTATTTCTAATACTAGGTCGACCCAGATGACTTTGTACTCTTATTTTCCCCTTTATATTTCCTTGCTTTTACATCACCTTTTTATTTCCTAATCCCTCTCTACCATAAAAAACTTCTTGTTTGAAGACAACATTGAGTTGAATTCAATAGATATGATGAGTCTTACCAACCCTCATAGGGTCTCTCATAAGCATATTATGGCTCCTCTCCTAGATGAAAGTAATGTTCATATAGCCACTCTCACAATAAATTATGGGGCCCCTCCTCATTTTTATTTGCTTCGCAATCCTCTCTTCTCACTTTGAGATCATCCTAAATTAGAGTATACACCTAAAATGTTCTTTTTTATCTCTAAGTTTCCTCAACATCAAGGAAAGGATCCTTCTACCATTTACCATCTCATAATAAGTGGTCAAGTAGAAGAGCCTTATTTACCTTCTCCCACATTCTCACACAAATTTGTGGATACTAAATTCTTTACTTCTCAACCTCTTCCCTCTATTTTGACTCCTTACACAATGACTTCTTCTTTGATTTCCTCTAACTCCATGCCTAGTATTTTCACTAACATGGTAGGTTCTACATCTAGTGGGCCTCTTCCTAGACTCACTCCTCTCAATTCTTACACTAGTGCATCATTTTTTACTCATGGTAATCATGCCTCTAGTGATGCTTCTTCTCATCCCTTTACTATTCCATATTTTTCCACACAAGCACATTATGGCACTATTATCTCACCTTCTCATAGCTTTTCTCAAGCTCCTACTAACACCCGTAGTGGTACCCAAGCCACTATTACCAATTCTAATGCTTCAAATAATGCAACCCAAACCCATCAACTCTTATTACAAACTCTTAATCAAATGAATGAATTTATATCTAAAAATGCCAATCAAATGATGCAAATGAAAAATCACCTTATCCATCTTCAAACCCATCCTTAATAGATGCCATGGGGCATGCATAATCAAAGTGTTCCCCCACATCCTCTTTGGGATGACGATGGTAATATTATCCCTCAACCTCCTCTTGTCAATAAGATAATAAAACATCTTCAAAATGATCCTCTTACATTCCAAATTAATAATATCAATATAGGAGGTATCACCCTACCATTTCTTACAGTGGGTCAACTAATCTTACTCTCCATCTAAAAACATTTGTAAATCTATATAAAGACTGGGTCAAATTAAATACCTTTGTCTCTACCAAGATATTAGCCAAAACTCTCATGGGTGATTTTTTATATTGGTATAACCAATTTAAAACCCATTATATTACTAGTTTGGAAGATTTAGTAAATGCTCTAGTCTAAGAGTTCTAAACTAGTGATCTTCCCGAGAATACCTTGGCCTATTTTATAAATTATAAGCAATTTGAAATTGAAAATGCCAAGATTTCATTAAATGATGGAAGACCTTGTATTAAAAATGTGAACATAATATGGCCAATGATAACCTTTTCCATCTCTTTACCAATGTTCTTTTTCCCAAGTTACAATATTGGGTCTAAAATCTCTCTCCATGTACTTGGGAGGAGGATATTGACCAAGCTAAATGTCAAATTTCCTTATGCATCAATTCGATCCATCCTAACCTTCTATGGGTACTCATATGTTACTTAAAAATAATAATTGTCATGCTACCAATGATGGTGTCACAGAATCTTATGATACCATTCACATTATTCAAGTCATTATTCCTAACCAAACTTGAAAACAAGATTCCCCTCCTAATCAATTTATCAATCCTCATTTCTCTTCAACTAATAACATCAATGTTTACAAACCTTTATCCTCGGTAGAATTAATAAAACATATACCAAGGCCTCTTCCATGAGAACTTGATCCCACTCATCCTATGAAATTTTAGTATGATCTTAAGAAATTTTATTGGTTTCATGTTAGATGGGGTCATTCTCACGAGACCTATAGGTAGATTCATAATTTGACTATGGATTTTCTTCTTGGTCCCAATTTTTACCATGACACTATCATTCATCAATTCCAATAAGCATATGACATTTCTTTCAAATCCCATGAAACACCTACTAAATCTCAAGATTTAAATCAAGATAATGCTCATTTGGCCATCTATAAATATCCTATTCCAAATCACCAAGACACCTAAGACAAACCTACCCCTTCTACCAATAATGTTGATAGCCTTATTAACCCAACTCCTGAAGATAATGTTGTTAATATGACTAGCATGTGAAAGGTGGTCGCTTTCATTGATCCTCAACCCATCTACACACCTCCATTGTCTCACACATTTCGTATTATCTAAGATTCTTCTCCAAATCACTTAAATGAGTTGGGTCAAGATGACCTTATATCTTTTGATGACCAATTCCAACACCTCCCTTAGATAACACTTCCCATTCTATTTCTACCATCTGTCCATCTTATTTACCTAACACTAATGATACTCAAGCTTTTATTACCACTTCCATTAACACTTTTTCTAGTAATTCTCAACCCACACCTACATCAACTGCTCCATATTCTCAATATAATCTACAAACTTATCCTCTAACCAAACCTTCAATGTCTTATCAACATAAATTCACATGTACTTTGGCTCCTTTCGAGGACCTCCATCAACACTATGCACCTATTTTAACAATCTTAATATGGGTTATGATGAGTGCAATCCCATCATAGAACTCACTAATATCCCATCCCAAATCCCATTTATAGAACTTATGAGGACCTTTCCACATCATCATAATTATTTTATATAGCTTTTTTTCAAAATAAACATCCCTCATCCTCCCTTAGTAGGATGAAAAACAACCTTATCTGGATTTGAAGATAGCATATTAAAATAGTGTGAAGAAATATCCATACATGTTGATGAAATAATGGACACTTCTCTTTCCCTCAAATTTCCCATTGCTTCCATGATCCCTGATGAGATACTACTTTGTGCAGATGATCCTCCACTTTTTTATTAGTGTCCAAATTAGTGATATCAAAGTTAAGCATGACTTGATTGATGAGGGTTCTAACACTTGTGTTGCCTCTCTCAATTTTATAAAAACCTTTAGATAGTACAGATACAATTTCAAGTCCACATGTAACACATGTCAAGGCTATGATAGAAGGCAAATGCCTCCTTTAGGTTATGTGTGGCTCCCCATTACCATCCCACCTATCATCGTTTATGTGAAATTGATGATATTTAACATTCCCCTATCTTATAACATTTTGATTGGTAGTTTATGGACTCATCGTATGAGAGCAGTTACCTCTTCAACTTACTAATGTGTTAAATTTACTCACAATGGAATCATCTATAGGATTCAAGGTGACACTAACCCTTGGAATTTTGAATAATTTCAAGACTAGGGTGTATTCAATATTCCTACCCTTAAACCCTTGCCAAGCATTCCATTCTATGAATCTCAGTGATTTAACTTTCCCATCAATTCCACTTGAGGTTACAACGGTCATCCTGAACTCATTGGGAATATTACCCCTAACCTCCTAGATTTATATGATGATGATCTTGATGAGATAAATCTCAATATTAAAACTTCCAATCTCTCACCTCATCTCATCTCTCAACTTCCCACTTCTTTATAACCTCATTCTCATAAACCACCCATGAATCCCTCACTCATGGACCTTCCCTTACCTGTGGATCCTTCTTCACCCATGGATCCTTCCCCATTTATGACCCCTTCATCTCTTATAGAATCCATTCCCATGAATTTTCCTAATCATCCCTTGCCTAATGGCCCTCATCAGCATGATCCTTCAAGCATTCCTACCTTTTCTATTGAAGAGATTCGATGTGAAGTATTTGCCTAGCCTTTGTTGAAGATCAATGAGACATTAGTTGTAATTCATATTCAATTTCATAAATATTTATGAGATTTTATGGATAATGTGTGTGGATAAATATATCAATACTTATGAGCACATGCATGGTGTTCTTACATTTTTATTTAGATTGGACATGTGGTCTAATTTTATCTTTATGTATGTTGTTATATCATTTGACATTGTGTCAAATTATTATCCATCTTACATGATGACTTTGGTTTCTCAATTTATGTTGCTTATGATGCCATTATGTTTTCTTATGGTTTTATTTTGTTATCATCACCTTCTTTTCTTTTAGATTTTATTTCTTATGTCTCCCTTATTCTCTTTTTCACTATTTTTTGCTCTCTTATCTCTATACATGCATAATTGCTATTGTGACTTGGTTATACAAACCTTGTTCCCTTTAGTATCTCCTTATTTACCAAGTGATCAGTTAGCAAAAAAAAAATCTCATTGTTATCTCCTTTTATTGGTCCACTTTGGATCTCCTTTCTTCCCCTTTATTCCCTTTCACAAACTAAGCATATACATGGTTGAGACTTGAGATAACATGTTAGTTTATAGTTAAGCCTAAGTGTCCTAGTTAATCTTGTCTTTGGTTACTTAGATTCTTTTAACTTAAGCTTAAAGATCATTTATGTGTATTGCTCTATCTCTCATTATTGGTCATTCTAAGTCCGTATGGAGGAGGAATCTCAAAATCCATAAAAAATTCAAAATCCAAATCATTTAACAAAAGGCAATGATCCAAAAAGGTAACATTCCAAATTCTTAAAATTCAAATCACACTAAAATATGTGATTCTAAGCACATCTCCTTCTTCTAATAGAAACTCAAAATCCACAATTGGCCTCAAAATAGTGTTGAGGTCCATTAGGGTGTAGTAGTCCAGTAGATTAGAAAAGAAAAATAAAAAACTTTTAGTGCTACCTACTTTCTCACGCAAGTACCCAATCTTCATAGTAGATCGATGGCTCTATAAGGGGTCATGAGGAATGGGGAACACATCATGGGAAGGTAGTTTCATTTTACCTTTCTTTCTCAAATATACCTTCATGAATTGATCTAGTAGCACACTTATTTGCCTACACAACTTTGTGTCTATAGCAAATAGGTATCCTCTGTATATTGATGGTCACTAGCCACTTAGTGTCTTCTCATGTCCTTAGTATGTCTCATCTCTCCTAAGGTCTTCTCATAAAATGCCTAGGTTGTACTTTTTACATTACCTTTTTTTCTCCTTACAATCCTCATATTTCCTCTTGAGAAATATTGTTTTGTTCATTGATCACTCCCCTAGGGATTCTATTTGTGAGTTGCATTGTAAGACCATGAATAGGACCTAGCCTTCCTCACAAAATAACAAAATTTCACATTGTTATTACCAATATCCCCTTTTAACATATTTTCATAATTATTTCCACCTCATTGGTGTTTCCTTTGTGAGTTACAGTGTAAAACCATGGATAGTGTATACACATAATATTTTCAATTTTTATCAAATACTGATGCTTTACATCTTACAAGAACCCATTGAGACTTAATCTCTCTAAGTGCATGCCCTAAGGGGTGCACTCGGAAAGGAATGGGAAGACCATTGGTGTTTTGAAATTTTTGTGTCCCTTGTTTCCACATTATTACCAATCCAACCAGCTCTTAAAAACCATTCCCTAAGCTATTACTCCTCTTTTGCACCCTTCTCTAGTCTTGTCCACTCTCCATCCCTCTTTTCCCCACCTTAAGTCCCTTATAAAATTTATTTGTACTAGGTCAACTGGGTCAACCCTTTATGGTTTTGGGTGATTTTCACTTAAGAACTAGTTTGGCTCTTAGCCGACCTAGTGAATAATTATCCAAAATTGTACTAAGTCGACTAGGTTAACTTTGTTGACCAAGATTTTCAGAAGGGTTTAGGTTCAAATCATCTTATATATACAAGATCATTTCATCATTATTTCATATGAAATCAAGCATTATTATTTTATTGTGCTTCTTTACAATCTACTCTTTCACCTTTCTACTTAAGGAGTCTTAGCTTAAGGTTTTTACTTGGATAATCTAGTCTTATGGATAAGTTTTGGATGCTTTGGTCTTTATTAGTGATCCTTAAAAACCAAAATAACCTCTTTTGAATCCCCTTTGGCCAAGGGAGGGATTGATTCTTGATGGGTTTATCATTCAAGTAAGTATTCTCTAACTTTGCTCCTCTCTTTAGTAGATAGAAGTAGCATAATTATTGGCTTCATATAATATTACTCTTCTTATTTCATGTATTAGGGTCTTGCTCATACATATATTAATGGAGATTCTCCTATGCATGTTTTGATTATTTACTAACCCCTCATATTATGCCACAAACTTTGGTGAGCACTAGATTAGATTTACTTCACTTGTTATTAGTTTAGTGAGATATCAAAACATGGGACTCCTTGAAGGTTATTGCATGATTGTGCTTGATTGGAGGCTTTGGAACCCTCTGTAGCACTGTGTATTGAAATAAGAGAACCCATAATTAGGTCTAATAGATCCCTATATTGGTCATGTTCCTACTTAATAAATGTGTCCCCAATCAGAAGTGTATGGAATGATCTATCTTCTCCTAGCTAGGATTGATTTATATACACGATGCATTTTTGATTGCATACATTCTCATTAACCAGATGTGAATCTAACCCTTGAAATTTTTGTTTTATGTATTTCATCATTTTATTCTCTATATATTTACAATACTAGGTCGATAGTGTTGACACAGTTCTAACTTTTATGCACAAGCTTAACACACAATCACATCAATACGACTATGTTCTATTTATATAGGTTTTCCAAACTTTAGTTTAGATTACTAGGTCAACCCAATTGACCCTTTACATTTTTAAGATTCCAATATAGCATATTAGGTCAACCCGGTTGACCCTATACATTTTCAAGTTTTTAGCAAATAGGATTTGCAAAGCTAAGTTGACCCAGTTGACATAGTTAGTAGAATTTGTAAGTATAAATTAGGGTGCTTCAATAGTAATCATATTTTTATCTCCATCCTCTAACCCACCAAGGTTCAATTCTATCCTTCTTTGTCATTTATAGCATTTATTATAGTTCTATTTTCATAATTTATAGTCTTTAAAACTATCCCTATATAGTCAACTAGTTTGACCCTATCAACATAGTTCTTTATTATATGTTCTGCTTGGAAAGTTGGGTCAACTCTATCGATGTAGTTTATTTTCAGACCCTTAATTTTGTAGTACTGAGGTGACACTATCAACCCTATTTTGTATTATCTACATACACTATTGACTAAATCGACATTGTATTATGTTTCAAAGTTAGAATTAACCTTTATATGATAGTAATTAGCTCACACTTTTATTTCTTATTACTTGCATACTTAGAATATATCACATAGTCTAATTAGGTGGTTTTCAATATACTGTTTAGGTACACTATTTTCTCTTTTATGCATACACTACCAAATCATAAAATCTTAAAAAGCATTTTAATAATTATCTACCCAAGGCCTACCTACTTGGATTTCATCACCAAGGGGGAAGTCGACTTGGTTTTTTGGCCAAGTATAAACATGTGGTTAATGGTATATTTTGTCTAAGCACCCGACACCCTTATCACTACAGTGTATAAAGTGAGGGGGTAGGCCCCAATACCAAGTTGATATCATTGCCAATAGAGAGCCCTTTCATGCCAAACATTTTGAAACCATCCTTAGATTGATTTTTAGTTCATTTCTTATAACCAACTTCTTATCACATCTAAAATCATATTCTGATAATCTAACAACATTCAGGTTGACCACTTAGTTAGCTTTTACTTTCCAAGGTGACTACTTTCTCTTTGCTCAATTATATGTTATATTGTAAAAAATTGTATTAGCCATTGTTAGTGCAAGGTTTTGTGTTGTGTGCCTCAATTAGATCAACCTCATTAACCCAATTGATTGTGTGTTTCCTTTAATTTCTTACTTTTAAAATTACTTGCAAATTTTTTATTATTTCAATAAATAGTCATTTCTATCAACACAATATCTTACAGACTATCAATTTTTTTCCTACTTACTGTACTAGGTTGACCATGTTGACTCTGTATGGTTTCTAGCCCTACTTTTTATACTAAGTTGACCCTATTAATTTTGTATAATTTTTAGACCCTATTTTTTATACTAGGTCAACCCTATCAACTCTATACCTTTTTCTACTTTCCCTATCTATCAACCCAGTTCTCTATTTCTCCTTATAATTCTATTCATTCCTCTCAAATCATAATGAATTTTCCTATCAAAATCTTCTTGGATAACTTGAATCCATTTAAACACTATATGGGGTTCTCTCTGCTTCTTATCTTTTCCTATCTTTTCTTTCTCTTTTTAGTTGTTGGGGCATCTTACGATGCCCATCCACACATTACTCTAGCCTTTGGGGCATCTAATGATACCCACCCTCATATCATTTTAGACTCTGGGGAATCTTTTGATGCCCATCCCTACGTCCACTTACCCTTTGGGGCATTTTGTGATGCCCACTCTTATTCTACCTAGCATGCTACCAAACTAATTCAACTCCAAGAAACATTTTGAGACACCTAGGCTTGTCTCTCACATGCTCATCCTTGATATAGTCATTAGTGAAGGATCCTTCCATTATTGTCATGATTTCTATCCACATCTAACACTTTTTATAGGTTACTTATATGGATCTCTCCCTCTGTATCAATTCTTTCTTTTTATAAACCCTAGTCTTTTCTTTTGGTCATTTGGCTTCTTCCCTTTTCTTTCATGAGTTGTATTGTAAAACCACAGATAGGACCCAATATTCCTCATGATGTACCATAGTATTTTTTATTTTCTTACTCTTTTTACACACTTTTAGCATCCCTTGGATTTCTCTTTTGTGAGTTGTATTGTAAGACCATGGATAGGACCTAGCCTTCCTCACAAAATACCATATTTATAATACCATTTATTTTTAGACATGCTTTTTGGCACCTCGTGGGTTTCTCTTTTATGAGTTACAGTGTAATATCATGGATAGGACCTGGCCTTCCTCATAAAATTACCATTTTGTCATTCCTTTGATAGAATGAGTTGATCCATATTCTTAGCTTTAGCTTTTGCTTCTTTTGATAGATGAAATTTGCACAATAATCTATGTTAGCATGTTTTCCTCCATTTCCCTCATTCTTATGATAATAAATCATATTTTCTATCATTATATCCTCTCTTTCACCCTTTGTCACATTGTTTTCAATTTGAATTAATTCAAATTATTTCATTTGTCATTCCTCTTGATTTTCTTTCCTTTCATTTCACATTGGATAAAATAAGGTCAAAGTCAAGATATAACTTTTATTTCACGTAGATTTATGAGACTCTTAGACACCATGTTCTTGGATTTTTTCTCTCTTAGCAACCAAGTCCCAAGTATTCAAATGAAAGTCATTTTTATCACCCATGTTTGGTCTTACAAATCCATATGGAGGAGGAATAGAAAAAAATCATCAATAAAGTTAAAAGCCAAATCATTTGAAATAAAAAGCAATGATCTACAAAAAGGTAGCATAAAAATTTTAAATAGTCAAAATCATACCAAAATATGTGATTATAAACACATCTCCTATCTTCAATCAAAGCTCAAACTCCACAGTTGGCCTCACATAGAGTTGAGGTCCATTGGGGTGCAGTAGGCTAGTAGATTGTAATAGGAGAATTCAACAAACTTTATGGTGATACATACTTTCTCATGTAAGTACCCAATATTTACAGTAGACTAATAGATCTATAAGGAGTCTTGAGGAATATGGAACACAATATGGGAAGGTAGGTCCATTTTAATTTTCATGCATATAGCCTTCAAGGGATGATCTATATACTGCATTTGTTGACCTAAGACTTGTGTAGCTAAGAGAAGTTCTTTAGAGTCCTTAAGGTTGAAAGTCCTCTTGTTTTGATATACCTAATTCAAGTGTCTTGACTTTGATAAAGAGTTCCTCTACCTTGGTTTTTATTTTATTCTCCCCTCCACCCATTTTATTTTCCCCCTTGATAGGAAAATTGTGATTCCAAATATATTTTCCCTTATTCTATATTCCCTTCTTCTTAACCTCTTAAAAACATGCTAACACTGCTTTGTTTTAGTTTTATCTATCCTTAGAGTGAAACCACATGTTTGAGTAACTATGGATTGCTTTATTTACACCATAATTTTACATTCCTAGACTTATTTTTCTCTCTTTCTACTAGTTTTCATTATTATCCTACCCTTATATTATGAGCACCTAAGTTCATATATTTTTAAATTATTGAGTTAGATAAGGCTTGTTACTACTCACTCATCAATGTTGTTTTACCATTTTGTTTCTACTTTTACATCTGATGTTTGATTACCATCTTTTTTGATGTGTATCTTTGGTTTGACTTGGTGAGTTTGTCTTTCTTACTTAAGGTTTACTTGTTTGAGTTTTTTGGTCCTTAATAGCCTTGGCTTTTTGGTTACCTAAATTACTCTTATTTTGACTTGGTAATTTGGTCTAACATAGCACTTGTCACCCCAGCTTTCCAAATTCCTAGGTATGCCCCATCTACATAACACTAATTATCTTGACTTTTCTGCATTTGTTTGTTTTTACTCTTTAGTTTTGTATTCTTGGGTTTGTCAAAAGTAGTCATTATGCCCTACACAATCAAAACTCATAACACAGTAGACAACCATCCAGTTATAAAAGTAAGTCAAGGTACACATACATTTACTTTTTAATCATTTACATTCAGTTATTTTATGATTTAAAATACTAAAACTTTTTTTAGTATTAGTGTTATGTGTTCCTATGTTTTTTCTCAAAGCACCATCCCCTATTGCACCTTAGTGACATGTGATGAGATTTGAGTGGGGAATATGTATACACATGATATTTTCAAATTTTATCAAATACTAATTATTTACATATTGCAAGAACCCATCGAGACTCTATTTCTCTGAGTGCATGTCCTAAGGGGTACCCCAAAAAAGGGGTGGGCAGACCATTGGTGCTTTACAAGATTTTTATCCCTTATTTACATATTATTACCAATCCAATCAACTCCCAAAAACCATTCCATAAGATATTACTCCTCTTTTGTACCACCCTCCAATATTTTCCACTCTTCATCCCTCTTTTACTCA
Organism: Torreya grandis; assembly: GCA_037957365.1. NCBI lineage: Eukaryota > Viridiplantae > Streptophyta > Pinopsida > Cupressales > Taxaceae > Torreya > Torreya grandis. Next base: position 575,463 of record JARHVA010002917.1, on the reverse strand, counting down.
CCTTAATTCCCTTTTGACAGTTGGTTGTACTACATTGACTAGGTCGACCCTATTTAATTTTGGGTGATTTTCACTTAGGAACTAGTTTGGTTCTTAGTTGACCTAGCTCATGACCTAGTGAATAATTGTCCAAAATTATACTAGGTCGACTAGGTCGACCCTATTGGCCAAGATTTTTAGAAGGGTTTAGGGTCAAATATACCTATATATACAAGATCATTTCATCATTATTTCATATGCAATAAATATTTATTATTTTTGTGTGCTTCTTTACAATCTGCTCTTCTACCATTCTACTTAAGGAGTCTTCGCTTAGGGTTTCTACTTGGATAATCTAGTCTTTTGGATAAGTCTTGGATGTTTTAGCCTTTCTTAATGATCCTTACAAACCACAACCTCTTGTAAAGCCCCTTTGGCTAAGGGAAAGATTGAGTCTCGACAAGTTCATCATTCAGGTGAGTATTCTCTATCTTTGCTCCTCTATTTAGTAAATAAAAGTAGCATAAGTATTGGCTTCAAATAATATTACTCTTCTTATTTTATGTATTAGGGTCTTACTCATACATAGATTAATTGAGATTATTCTATGCATGTTTTGATTGTTTACTAATCCCTCATATTATGCTACAAGCTTTCGTAAGCACTAGATTAGATTTAATTCACTTGTTATTAATTTAGTGAGATATCAAAACACAAGACTCCCTTAGGGTTATTATGTGATTGTGTTTGACTGGAGGCTTTGGAACCCTCCCTAGCATTATTTATTATGATAAGATATCCCCTAATCGGGTCTATTGGATCCCCATATTGGTCATATTCTTGATTAACAAATATGTCTTCAATCATAAGTGTATGGAATGATCTATCTTCTTTGAGCTAGGATTGATTTATAGACATGATGCATTTCTAATTGCATATAGATAGTACCTAGACTTCCTCACAAAATTTTACAATAATCCAAGTCACAAACAAAATTACATGTGTCAAATATGAGATAAGATGTGATTGATTATGAGTTACATGTCATTGACATGCTTTCCATCTTGATTTAGTATGTTTTATGCTTACTTCATTAATATTTTCACTTTTATCTTCTTATTTTCTGATTGCATATAAAAATCCAATCATTTCTTGAGTTTTTCATACTTCTTAACTTGGATTAGTGTGATTAATTTAAGACCATTTTTTGCCAAATTTGTTTTTATTTTATACTTCCCAATGTGATTTAGTATGATTGATTAACTTAATTGGTTTGTTTTTATACCATTGTTCTTTCACATACTTTCCACTTTATTACATTATTTTTAAACTTTCAAACATGATTTAGTGTAATTTTACTTGTCTTAAGTTGGTGCCAAAAGCTTTTTCATGGTTTAAAAACATTTTTTTTCCTCTTGTTTACCATTCTTTGGTTTCTTATACTTAGTCATCTTTTTGTTATTACACATTTCCCAACATGAAATAGTGTGCAGTAAATTTGTTTTTTATTGATTATATTTTACCAAAGTCTCTTTGCATGCTTTTTTAACCATGCATGTGTCCTACATGATGCTAGAAAAGAAACCACAACACATATAATTCATATATCATATACAAAAAAATATAAATACATGTGTTAGAAATAAATATATCCATGCATCCACAACCATAACCACAATGCAAACACATAAGATCAACATCCAACTATTAAAATTAGATATTTATATATATACCAGATTTTTTTTACAAACTACAAAAATACATCACTCTATCTCTAAGGTTGGGCTCTATCCTATCTATCTCATGGCTTCATCACGCTACCCATAGATGCCTTAGATAGTCCCCTTTGAATAGTACACTATAAATATGTTGTCTAAGATCTCAACCTATCACCTATCCCTATAGGTTGGCCACCTGGCCCTATGCCTATGATAGCTGACTTATGGTACCCATATGCATAGCTCTCTCCTGAGCCAAGGCCTACCATGTCTATGCCTCTCCTGCTTCCACCCCTATTGATGGTTGTCACTCATATTTACATGCCTATAATTTCCTCATGGCCTCTTTTACTAGTCTAAACTATCTCACTTGAGTTAAGGTAGATAGTACCATAAGATCATCTAATGTAGTAGCATTATATAGTGTTAGCACCCCATCTAAGATCTCATGGAGTGCTTCCCTCATTAGGGATCCCCATCTAGTTTCTTCCTCCTCTACAAGATCTATAAAATTCACACTAGATAGATATCAGATCATAGATATATCTCAAAATCTATCTATAATTTATCTCAAAAAAAACTTAAGCAAAATTTCAACCATTTATTATCTGCCTAAATATCACCTACCACTATCTCCCCATCTACATAACTTCTGAGCATAGTCTCTCCATCAGCACATGCTTCAAGTACCTCATCCATGGGATGCCTCCCAACTAATACAAAACTTGGGGTCACCACCTATGCCTATCTCAAGCCTCACCTTAGTGGTGCCTCTATGGACTAACTCTACCCTAGGCCAATTGATGGGTCATCCTAGATGACCACCCTTTGTACTCTCTCTCATCACTAGCATCTTTATCAATGGTGTGACTGAGGTGGTCATCAATTCTCTTATTATGGTGTCAATTTTAGTACCTCCATCATTCTTGCATCCACATCCATCTCCTCTCTAGTTGCTAACCATCATGCTCATCCTGTCCATGGTCTCTCATGCCATGACCTAATTTTTGGTCTCTTGACTGGTGGTCCTTCTTGACTCTCTCACATTTCTAGCCTAAAATGTGAGAACCACTATCAAAGCCACTAGGTGAGGGAGTTTAAATTGTCCTGATATACATGCCACTGGATGTCTCTATCCACTAGGTGTAGTGGCCTATAATCTATGCTTGTGTCAACTCTCATACCACCATCCTCCAACTCAACCAAACTATCACAATGTGGCCATAAAACTACCACATGATATCTACTCATGTGACTATTTATAATGCTAGCATGTGGGACATGGCCTATGCCACCTGATCTTACCTCCATCTCGGTACTCAAGGTAATCGATCATCGACCACATGGGGTAACCAGCTAGTTGGTACATTAAAAACTTCTCATATATCTAATCACTAAGTAAAATCACTAGCCCCTAGTCTTCTACCTTCTAAACAACATCCCATACATATCATGTATGATATAGACCCAAATGATAGAACCTAGGTTATATAGTGCCCCTACTCCAAAATAGACTAGCATAAGGCTATCATATATAATGGTACCTTACCATCCAACTTGTGACATAACACCTATGCTATCACAAGTCTTATCACCACCTTATGGATATCCAAAATATGAGCTATATACACATCAAATAGGCTTACCCTTAGCTTTAGATATATCTTATATGAGCACATCACCCATCAAGATAATGCTCATCTCTCCTCTTACCCATCTAGTATCCTCATGATCACTGGTGTCACTCCTATCAAAATTCTAAGTATAGCATGGACATCCTCTAGTGTGATACCCACCTCGGTGATATCCCCATACACCCCCCACTTGAAGGTATTAGTCAAGCACTCCCAAACTCCTAGGAACATGATTATAAGATCTATGCTCAATAGTACTTAGCACATCTCCATGATACCTCTTAGGATTAGTACAACTAACCTATCTTGATTGTCCACTGTCAATCGCTTCAATAGGTCTAGTATTCATGTTGCATCCACTAATCACTAGAATCTATGATACCCCTACAACCATCAAATAAAAAAAGATGTATTAGACCTCCATGTCATTTTTAATCAAATATATTATTTTTAAATTGTTACAAAAATAAACCTAATTTGTCTTAATCCATCCATTTTTGAGAAATTTTACCTATTTTTAACCTACTTGGCCATTTCAGTACTTACTTGGTCAAACTAGCCCTTCAACTTACTATTTCAACCAATTTCCTACATTTTAGTATTATACCAACCACTTAGTCACCTACTAAGTTGACCAAATAGTACTGGGTTGACCTTGTGGACTTAAAAAACTAAGTCAATGCTTTCGTTTACCCCTTAGTACTAATTCGATAGAGTGTATTAACCTACTAAGTCGACATAGAGGTAATAAGTCATCACTCTTCCTCAACAAACTAAGTCAACCCATGCCTACTAAGTTGCTAGTCTACTAGGTTAATTGGGTCGACCTAGTTTGTTCAGATTGCTAACTCTTTCCCCTACTTGTAATAAATGCCTTTGGCATTTATTACTCTAATTCCTTTCAACCCATTTCCCCATTTGGCCTCTAATACCCTTAGAAATTATCTAAGGTTCATTATGGTTTTTATAAATGGTCTAAATTACAATTTTTTATAAAACACTTAATTTTTAATAAAATAATCAAAATAAGTTTGAAATTCTCAGTTGTCTACCTATGTTATACCTGTTGTAGCCACTAGGTGTCCTCATCTCAACTATCGTCTCCTCACCATTTTGACTCTTTTGGCTTTCATTTGGTCTCTCAGAGCTCTATTTTTTTTCTCAAAATAAGTCAAATAATAAGCAAATGACTTTCTTTTCACCCTATTTAAACTTACTATTCATAATTCTTTACCTTTCAAATATTTACCATCAGATTCCTTGTTTAGATCATATCTTTGTTTTTACTCACTCATTTTTCAAACCATAAAAAGTTCTAGAATCATGACATCATAGAGAATCCTTTCCAATACTATATGCCTGTATTCCAAAAATAACATTTTTTTACTCTTTTTTTTCACTAATATCTACAGTTTTGGCTAATGTTCCTCACATTAAATGCCTTCACATCTATCATAGTCTCTTTGTTTATATACAACACTAAGGTAAGTAAAGGTATGTGTTTTTCAATTTTATCCTTTCATTTATCTTATTTTCTCCTTACTACATTTTTTTAGTATCAATGTTATGTGTCATCATGTTCTATTCCTAAAGCACCATCCCATGTTGCACTTACATAACATGTGATGAGATTCAAGTGGAGCATATGTATACACATAATATTTTCAAAATTCTATCAATTAGCGATGCTCTTTATCTTGCAGGAACCCATCAAGTCTCAATCTCTTTGAGTGTACACCTTAAGGGGTGCATCAAGAAAGGGGTGGGTAGACCATTGATGCTTCATAGGATTATTATCCCTTTTTCCACTTGTTATCTACACACTTGTCTCCTAAAAACCATTTCCCTAAGCTTGTTCTTCTATGTTTTACACTTCTTCGGTCATTTCCTACCTTTTCCCCCTTTTTCCTAACCTAAAACCCCTTTCGATAGTTTATAATACTAGGTCAAATGGGTCGACCTTGTATTCTTATGGGTGAAATTTATTTAGTGTCTAGGTCAACTCTTGGCTGACCTTGTAAATTTTTGTCCATAATAGTACTAGGTCAACTAGGTCAACCCTGTCGACTAAAACTTTTTGAAGGGTTTAGGGTTAAATTCACCTATGTATACAAGATCGTGTTACCATTATTTAGATAAGAGAAGAAGAAGTAAGAGCTATTGTGAATCTACTTATCCACCATTTTACTTGAGGAGCAAGCTTAGGGTTTCATACTTTCTTTGGAGATACAATTCTTGTCTTGTGGAGAAGTCTTTTAGATGCATTGATAGGTTTTATATCCTAGAGTTGATTTATCCTTATGATCCTTACATACCACAACAACCTCTTGCAAAGCACCTTAGCCAAGGCAGATATTGAGGCTTAGTGGGTTCATCTTCAAAGGTAAGTATTTATAAATTTGTTTCTCTTCTGTAAGAGTAGATAGATATGCATTTGTACTTATCTTCCATGCATTAGGATTCCATATACATTGATATGAGTATATGTCTTCTATGCATGTTTACTTTTGTTTCTTATTACCCCCACTTTGTGCCATAAGCTTTGATGAACACTAGATTAGACTTTTAATTTACTTGTTATTAGTTTAGTGAATATGAAAACATAGGGATTAGTTAGGGTTATTAATATATTGTGATTGATTGGAGGCTTTGGAACCCTCCCTAACATTGTTTTTGTGATAAGAGATCCCATGATTAAGTCTAGTATATCCATATATTAGTCATGTTCTTGATTATATAATGTATCCCCAATCAGAAATGTAAGTAGTATCTATCTTCTCTGAGTTAGGATTGATTTATAGACTTGATGCATTTTTGATTGCATACAGTATCTAAACCAGCCACTCTATTGAATTTATGGCTACTCTTTAGGGGGTTAGACTAGCTAAGGATACGCGGTTAACATGCATCTATGTTGAAGGAGATTCCCAGACATTGTAGATTATATTCTTGGGAAAAATTATCTATCCTAGACTATTTCTAATATCTTTTCTAAAATCCATGATATTATGGGGTTCTTTCAATAAACTTCAATACTACATACCCCAAGGGAGGGTAATAAAGTAGCAAATTGGTTCGTAAATTTGGGATCCCAAATATAAGGTAGTACAATATGGATTAAAGATACTAAGCTACCTACTCAAGTATTCTAAATCATTAAAGATTATTTCTCCATAAATAAATTATAATTCTACGGTACTTTTTGTTCTTTTCATGTTGAATGCTATTTGGTATGAATACCTTTGTGTTTATATTTGTTATCATAAGGCATTTTTCATGGTTAGAGTGTGTCCCTCTAACTATGTTGGCATGATAAATAGATTTTAGTGTAATTATTGGAAGGTAATGACCCAACTTAATTATTTTTGTATCATCAAGAATCATGGTCATGTGAAGTCTTCTCAATGCATTGGAATCATTACAATTTTTGGTGATGTATCCTAGCTCATCATGAGAATATTTGCATTAATGATATTGGAGTAAAGGAATGTATTGGTGTTTTTATTAATTCCAGTTATATCAATTAGGCTCGTTGTAGGGATTACACCATAAATTTAAGCTCCATTGATTGAATTTGTGATGTTTTATCTACATCATGGGTGGAGATCTATATTGCATAGAGCCTTCATCAGTGGAGGCTATCAAGAGAAACAAAGTTGTATAGAAAATTTTATAGGATGGTAGTTAATGAATTACATGGAGAAAATTTAGGGTATTGATACCCATATCTCATTAGACTTTGCTTGTGGTTGGATGCACAGTAACAATGTAAGATGTTACTATTATGGTCACATAAGAACTCATTGCATAGGTGACTAGTATGAGCTCACATGGGAGGAAGTTATATAAAAAAAAAATAACATGATAAAGATATGAAACAATTTCATTTTCTTGTTTAATTTACAGTACCATGTAAATGGGGTTACTTTTGTGAGGTGCTTCCTAATCCATATCCATAGGTTGTAAGGCAAATAATGAAGTAAATTACCTTGGATAGATAGTATGGTGTTGTGTTACCCTAAAAATTTGTTCTCTTGAATCATTTTCATTATAATTTCCCTATTTCATTTCCTTTCTATCCACTTATGTCATTGAAACATTCAATCAATGAGATGTATCTCGACAATGCTCCTTTCCCCCATCTCTAGGCTCTTATTTTGCTTTTGTACAACCATGCCAAAGACTGTAGTGTTGGACATGTTACTACTATAATATGAATGGATCCTTTGGGAGTAATTAATTTTAACCCTAAGAGTAAGGTGAAAATCCTTGCTTCTAAAACTATATCCATCAAAATAACAGTTAAATACCTAGTGTCTTCTTACTCTAAATCTTTTAAAAAAATCCAGAACCTTTATTGTGTTGGATTCAAAGGATGAAGAAGATATTTTGGATGAGATAGAGGAGGATGAGAATGTTGAGTTAGGATTAATGGAAAAAAACCCTAAGGATAGCCTCAAAGAGGACCTAGCCACTAAGGACTCTAGTTTGAATTAGAGTATCACATTGAAGGATGAACATGGGCTTGGAAAAAGGAAGAAGGATGAGATTGATGTTGTTCCAAATGAAAGTTACTAGGATAAGATTAATTCTCTTATTTATTATGTGGCTTTACACAAAATCCTATTGGATTAGATATTCAGAGATAAGAAAAACAATAATGTTGATGTTGATGTCCCTGCTTCCCTTTAGCATAAGATTTTTAATGATGGAGAATGTAAGAAACTTCAAGGGTTATAAACTAGGGTGGAGAAATTGGAGACAAATAAGAAAGTTATTGAGGGTCATATTCAAAATTTGGTTTAAATGAGTAAAATGACCATTAAGAATTGCATTTTAAACATTAATGTGCTCAGGGATCTCATAAAATTTGGTCAGGGACAACAAGGTGAAGGTGGTGTCTGAAAGAGGACTAGGGTTGTTGACTAGTGTAAGGAGATGATGATTGGGGATAACACAACAAAGGAAATGGAGTTTGTCCTCACTAACTTAGTCAAAGAATGGAAAAACATTATCAAGGACATTAATATTTAATTTGTTGCTAAATTATTTGTGTCTTTTTTTTTCTTTTATTGTTACTATGTTATTGATATATAACCTTTTTGCAATGCTAATGTTTAGTTATGTGTTTTTGTTTCTCTCTCCAGCTTACTGCCTAGATTTTGTAATGGGATGGGACCCAATCAAAACTTGTACCTTTACCCTAATCCAAAAAAAATGTAATGAAAGTATAAGTATTCAATTTGATTATGTAATGTAATTAATTTTTTTGTTACTACCATTCAGCCTACAAATGGATCATAAGCTTAATGAAAGTTTTTAAAAAATCACCTGAAAGCAAGTACTCCATTAATTTTATGTGCTCTTAACTTCAAAATATGTCATCATTACCCATAGATAACTATCATCAACAACAAATAAAAAATAGAATCAATAAAGAGTTGAGTATTACAAACTTCAGAAACTTTAGGGGAAAAAATTTGTACGAGCATTCCAAAATTCACAAACATATATTGTGTTAAGAAACATAGTGGAAAAAAATTAAATCTTTGAAAACATAACAAGTGTCAAGAAACATAATGTTTGTAAAAATTTTATGAAATGAGTAGTGCAACAAACATTCACCCTTTACAGCATTTCAAATTTAATAAAAAATAAGAATGCATGAATATAGTAATTGACAATAGAATGGAAAACCAATGAACAACATTGACAATAGAATGGAAAACATATCAACAACATGTCACAACAACATATCAATAAGACAACAACATAATGGAAAATGTGAAAGAATATCACAACAACATATCAATAACACAACAATATGATTTCATAGTATGGTTTGGTTTGATACATTTGACTCAACATTTATTGATATGTTAATGAAATTATTATTTTTTATAGATAGACATTAACATTTATTGGTATGTGAATGAAAAGTTTCATGGATTCCATCCACATACTAGTAAATGTTTAGTCTTACAGACATACTCATCTTTCAACATGGCCCTTTGTTTTTTAGACCCATATTAATGTAGCGTCGTGCTTTATTTCACAAAATTTTAAGCTAATGATAATATAATGTGTTTGTTTAAAAATAATTCAAAATTTTAACCCATGTGATTTAAGTCTGTATTCTATATAAAGACAATAATATTAACATTTTGATACAAAGACATTATCATTTATTATATGTGAATGAAAACCTTCAGAGCTTCCATCCACATACGAATAAATGTTAAATCTTCCATCCCAAGTTCAAATCCCTTTCTATTCAAACATGCATTTGTGTGTATAATAGTAAATGCCCAGTCTCCCATCCCAAGTTTAAATCTCTTTCCATCCAAACAAGCATTTTTATGTGGGAACGCATAGTGGGTACTTCTAGAAGCCATAGAAATTTGGAGGCAATGATATATAAATGTGGCTAGATATAAATAACACAACAACGTGAATGAAAAACATATCAAAAACACTTATGGCAAAGAATATTTATAATTTTGAAAATGTGAATGGATAATACAACAACATTAATTCACATGAACATATCAATAACTTTCAAGGTTTCTATCTACATAACCAAAAATGTTCAATAATCGATCAACAACAGCGATGGCAAAGAATATTTGTAATTTTGAAAATGTGAATGAATAACACAAAAAAATTAATTCACAGGAACATATCAATAACATAGAAACAAGAATTCAGAACAAGGTTTGGTTTAATACATCTGAGTCAACATTTTTATGGGAATGGGAATGAAAGTATAAATTTTGATAAAAAATAATAACATTGACTTGTATGTGAATGAAAACCTACATGACTTATGTCCACATAGTTGTAAATGTTCAGCAACATATTAAATATTTGTAGGTTGTTCAAGGTAGGCAATGTTACATCCCTCTAATGTTAATACAGGAAAATAATAATGCATCATAAATATAAAAAACACAACAACATGAATGAAAATAATTTGGTTAGATACAAAAACAATTAAATTCATTATTATGTGAATGAAAATATTAATATTAATACAAAGACAATAACAGTTACTGGTATGTGAATTAAAAAATTTAGGGCTTCCATCTACATACCAATAAATGTTAAGTCTTCAAACCCATGTTGTGCACGGAAATAGAAATGCAACACATATATAAAACACACATTGACATGCATTCATAAAACCTCTAGGGATTTCATTAAAATACCAGTAAATTTAGACTCAGATGTGAATGACAACATTTCGACATTGTGGGTTCAACTATGGATAATGTTTCATCTCTCTAATATGGTGAACGTGTTGAATATGGCACACATGAAAGCATTAGCACACCACATTAATGGAGAAACAAGTTATTACGGGTATTTGAAAATGGCCATTGCATATTAAGAACACTACTGTCTTTCACTATGACACTTCCTTGCATATCAATGACACAAACATTTTCCAACATGGCCATAAAATTAAAAAAATGATATAAGTTGATACAAAAACAATAATATTTATTGGTATGTGAATGAATGCCTTGATGGCCACCATGGACATATTAGTAAATGTTGAATCAAATGTGAAGGCACACAAAAACACCATGAACATAGAAGACACAATAACTATAACAAGACGCAAAAATAAAAGAACACAATTGTGGGTTTAGTTATAGGTAACACACCTCTGTGTAATGTTTCATCACTCCATTAACATATCTCTAAATGTTTAGTCAGATGTGAAGGCATGAAAAAACTTTGAACATAGAAAGCACAATAACAATAGTTTTTATCCCTCCATACTGTCGACGTAAATTTCTCTCTGAAACATTACATGCACGAGAAGTTTAGAGTAGGTTCCATGGCCATTTGGGGAGAGGAGGTACACGAAAAGATAGGGAGAGACATTTTTTGATGTAATGTTTTAGCACTCCATTAACATACCACTAAACATTTACTCAGATGTGAAGGCATGCGAAAAAAGCCATGACCATAAAAGACACAATAACAATAACAACAACACGATAATAAAAAACATAGTTGTGGGTTCAGTTTTTGGAAACACACCTATGCATAACGTTTCACCCCTCCATTAATATACCATTAAATGTTTACTCATATGTGAAGGCACACAAAAAACCTATGAACATAGAAAGCACAATAATAATAACAACGATGCAAACATAAAAAGAACACAACTGTGGGTTAAGTTACAGGGAACACACCTACACGTAACATTTCATCCCTCCATTCTACTAATGGAAATTCTTCTACGAAATATGACATAGTTGAGAACTTTTGGGTAGGTTTCATGACCATTTGGGGGGAGGAGGTATGCGAAAAGGCATAGAGAAATGGTTGTTGGTGGCACACATGACGACATTAACTAGCCACATTAATATCACAAACACTGCCAAGTCATGTGGAAAATGGCACTAGCTTTGACATTAATGAGACATGCATCTTCCAACTTGGCACTTTGTTTCATATTAATGACCCATATTAATTTCAATTTGTGACTTAACAAAATTTTCAACGAATGATAAAATAATGTGTTCGTTTGCAAATTATTATTGGTCAGTTTTTACAAATTAATTGATCCATTTGATCCCAACAATCAATCACACCCAAAAAATATCGAAAAAATGACATGTTGACAAAAACATCATTGTACAACTTCTCACAGTGTATATTTACCTTTTGAACAACATATTTAAACTTTAAAAATTATAAACTATCTAAATCTAAAATTTTAAATTAGGAAGTGATGTAATATAGAAGATGTAGAACCCTAAAATTAGAGATCCTAACTACTAGTCCCCTTCCCTTTGATATCACTGTCACAACTAAAATTTTAATTAAAAATAACTACTATAAAAAACTAAATCAAACAACAAACCAATTAAACACTGACACATAAATAAATACTAAATACATAATTTAAACTTTAAATAATAATTTATCTTTTTTTTTAAATTAAAAAATACATAATTGGTGTCCACCACATAATTTAAATGTCCAAAACGAAATTAATGACCCAAAAATATTATAATCTATTAATTTTTATTTTTTAAAATAATTATATCACAATTACGTGGCTCTATACTTGACTATAAAAACAAAATATTAATCGGCAAAACCACCGACTTCGTATGACCCCAAAAAGATTACGTTTTGCACAAATCATTCCCAAAATGGGCATCGGGAATGACGGCTTTCTGCTTACTTGTGGGCCCCTCCACATCATTTGGTTTGACAAATGGATTTTAGTCTGATGGGCCTCACTATTTTATATATTCTTTTCAACCCTCTCGAAATTTCAACTGTCATAATTGTATGGTCAGATTCTGTTTTTCGGGGGACAATATTGGGAAAAAAGGAGTTTGTTTCGCTTCCCAACTTAAGATTCCTTTTGATTTAATTTTTTAATAACGATTATATTAAAGATTTTAAACCAAGAAGCTTGTTTTTTATATTTTTCCTTTTAAATTATATTGACCTAATTAATCCATTAAATATTTATATTTAAACTAGTTTTTTTTTTTTTCCACTCTCTTCTCCAATTTAGGTGAAATAGAGTTTATAATATATATAAAATTATTTATTAAAAAAATCGGTGATAGAGGACATGTCAACAATGTTATATTAGGACATGTTTATAAAATAAAAGGTTCAAGATTACAACAATAAAAAATAAATTAGGTCAAGTTTAAAGAAAGTTCTAATACATCAAAAAATGATAATTTAAGTAGTAGTAGCAAAAAAACTGACCGAGGGAGAGTCATTGTTAGGAGGACCAGCGCACCTGAAATTAGGAAGGTCTTTCCTATCATCCATGGGGTCTCATCTAGTATCAGTATCTATTTTGTCAACATCATTTTTTTTTTCCATAGCATGCAGAGGCAAAATAGCTAAACTAAGTTGCAAAAAATTTTATCAAAGGGATAAAGAGTACTATTTTGGGAAGTGCCAGACTAAAAATTCCCTTGGAGTTGGGCTATTGGACGCAGAGAGCCCTATCCTTAAACGTGTTGAGTTGGTGGAGGTGGAGAGCTCCAACCAAAATGTTGATCCACAGGTGGAGATCCCTAAACACCCTGCTAAGCTAGAGAGGGAGCATAATGCTACTGTGAATAACTATAAGCCCGATAACGATGACGAAATCGTCTACAATAAAAATCATCCTTAAAAAGGTCACCCCAACCTCACGACAAAATATCCCTAAACAAAAAATATGACACACGAATAATGATACAAAACACGTCACAACTAATTTTTTTATAATAATTACACATTAATTTTTGTATATATATATTTTTGAAAAAGATATGTTACATATAAAAAATTTAATATTAAGATTTAAAAAAACAATAAATTAATTCGAAATTAAAAAACTACAAACAAAAATAAGATGTAAAATTTTAAAAGTCTATTTTAGAAAAGGTAGAAAGGACACCCATGACTCCCTCACCCAAGCTATCCTTTGATTTAAATCTTGTCATAACACATCCAACAAGAAATTCTTGGGACTATTTAATTTGGTCTGTGAAAAGGTCATATGCTTTCCTATAAAGTAAAATTGAAGATAAAGATAAAGACAAGATGTTGCAACTTGGGTGTCACATAGAAATGGACTAGACATTGCTCAGACAACATAAATCCATTATGACATTCCATAGCAAAGCTTGGATCCCTTGTGTGTTATATGTTTGTCTCCATGTGGGGCCACCTATTCTTTTTGGAGGTTATTATTGTGCCCCATAAGTCAAAAGCTTAGCCTTCATGTGTCCCTACTTTGTATGCTCTAGGGAGGGAGGGGGGAACTTTAATTATTTGCAGCCCATAAATCAATAAAATTATTGTAGAAGGCATCCTCTTCATTCCTTTGTAAATGGTACATTGGGAAGAAAGGGTGAATGGAGCTAGGCATCTTCCCTTGGAGCTTTTGAGATGCAAATCATAATGAAGGGGATCCTAAGACACTTAGATTTGTCCTCTAGTAATTATATGGTGACATACATAATGTTTATGAAAGTCAAACGTATGTTATCCGACTAGATTGATAATGTGTGATAGGACATTTTACATTGATTAGGTATAATGGGTGCATGGGATGTAATGGTGTGAATATATTTATAATTATGTTTGATTTTAGATTTGATATTTATTTGATTGTTATATGAGAATTTTAATTTTAAAATTGATGTTTATTTGATTATTATTTAAAAGTTTTTTCTTTTTATTTGAAAAAGTAGATGGAAAAGTCGTAATATCTGGGTTATATGATAGAATTTAGAGTCGATATTATTGTCTTTGGAAATATTTTTTCGAACTCATTTTTGTACTGTAACTAAATTAATATTATTTATAATTAGTTGATAAAACATCAATGAAAAAGAAGATAACATTATTAATCAATATAATATATGAAAATTCTAAAATAAAAACCTTAAAATTGATATCTTTCGACATATTTTGAATAAATATATTTTAAGTTATCAGTCAATATTTTACACAAGAAAAAAATGATGTGTTTGGAAAGATCAAAGCATGGGAAGATAGCCAAAAAACCCTAAGTGATGGAAGCCCACGACCAGTGGAGCATGTGATGGCTGAGACTTATGACAGTCTATGACTACAACCTCTTCCCCTCTTCTTTAACCTATTGTATGGCATCATGCTTGTATGCAACTGGTGGTACAATGAAATAGGGCTCTAGTATTTCATACAAGGACGTTACTTGCCCCAAGGCTCCTTTACCATTGGTTTCACTTTCATTTTTTCCGCTCTATACATTGTGTAAAAATTGGATGAAGTACCGGCAATGGATATCTCTCTTCCAGAAGTAACCAAGCTAATTTATACATTTAAAGATTACACAATTATTTGTAGGTTTAATGGGTTCTAACCTCGGTCATAAGAATTGCATCATTGGATATATGCTACCTAGACCACTGATTGTGAGATCCACTTATGTTCTAAAGAGTTCTTCATAGTTACTTTTTTTGAGCTTAAAGATTATCAGAGAGTTTTTTAGAAGGGACCTTAGTTTTGGGGTAGAATTGGGCTCTTTACTACCCCCTAGTTCTTATATTTTGATCTCTCAACAATGGTGGTGTCCAAAATGTTGGTTTGGGTTCGCCTCCCGAATATTCCTCTTCCCTTCTAGCACCATTCAATATATGAAGTTATTGGAAACCCACTTGGAAGATTTATCAAGTTGGATGATGAGATGTCTAAGAAAGGGATGTTTACCTATGCTCATATTTGTGTGGAGGTGGACCTTAACAAAGGTCTCTCAAATAGACCCCGGCTTCAACATGACAGTTTTCATTTGATCCACACCTTGGATTATGGAAACATTGCCTTTAGATGTTGTTTCTACTACCAAACTAGCCATCTCAAGGGGACATATCCTCACACAGGCAATCCAAAAAAGAAAAAGGACCAGTCCACTAAATCTAAAAGTTGCCATTCATATGAGCATCTTATTTTAAAAGATGAAGATAAAGTTCTAAATGACATGAAGACTTCTGGGGTCGATGTAAAATCTATAGATGGACTAACAAAAGACTCTAGAGTCAAGGCTATGGAAGATAATGTTACAAGTGGAGGAATCAAGAGAACACATGAATCTGAATCTTTTGAGTCAGATAAGGATCAAGTCCCAGTTGAACCTCAGCTATAGATGGTTACTGTTGTTCTTCATTTAAAGCCTCTCCTGGAATTCTAGATAGAGGTTAAAAAGAATAAGATCAAAAAAAGATGTTATGATCTTGTTCGTTATGAGTTTGGTTTTTTAAAGTTTGTTCATAAGATTTGACTTTTTTAATTTGCGGTTTGTGATGCTTTGAGTTGGCCTTTTGAAATCTTGTTATCTTCACATCTTGTTGAACTTGGTGTAGCTTGGATTTTAAGGTATAATATTTCTACCCACTTTTTTATATAACTAATGGTCTACTATATTAAATTATATTATTAAAAATACACTTTTCAATCATATATATATATATATATATATATATATATATATATATATATATATATATAATTATATATAATGTTCTTCATATATAACTCTCCATGTGTTTTGCTTCACAAGGCTTTCATATTTAGATCATTATGAAGAAATCTTAAATTATGAATTAAGATCATTGAATATCAATAAATGGAAAGAATAGATTATTATATTCTAGAATAATCCATAATATGGTCATAAATCTCTTTTTTAATGATGAATTGATATCACTTGGAGAAAGTGAGGGACTATACATATATATATATATATATATATATATATATATATATACACACACACACACACACACACACACACACACACACACACACACACACACACATATATGTATATGTATATGTATATTTATATTTATGTGTATATGTATATATGTAGAGTCCCTTACTTTCTCCAAGTGATATCAATTCAATATTTTTGAGTGAAATCTTACTAAGGGTGGTTGAGAAGATTATCATAGGAACACAAGTTGGTTGTCCATACTTTTCTTGACACAAATCTTCAAATTGATTCATCCAAATAGATTTTGTTTTATGTCTTCTATTTCATTACTATATACTTTAGGGTAGGGATATTTATATTCTCCCACTAAGGAAATAGTTCATATATCACCATTTTGATGAATGTATTATATTTAGGGGACACCCCCACCCTCACACATACAAGGGGGTGTTATATATTTAAAACATATATAGGTATATATACATATTATTATATTATTTTAGGTTATTTGTTAAGGTATATTATTTATATTTGTGGTTATAGTGGTTTTAATCATTTAGGTCGGTAGGTTTTACGCGTCTAGCTATTTTACGCTACCTAATGTTTTTGGTTCCACCTACCTTTTTATTTTTTGAGTGTTCTTTTTGTACTTATATAATAGACTTCTTATGTATTATTTCATATATTGGTTAATATCATTTTATTCTCTTTATTGGTTCTAACATGGTTTTAGAGCTTGCGGTTTAGAAAGTTTGGGAGGAAGCCTCTAGAGTAAGAGATGACAGTCTCATCAGGGAGGAACGTGAAGCACCCAGTGGAGTGCCATGAGAGGGAGAAAATCCACATTTTCCCTATGACTAGATAGAAATCTAGACAAGCAGAGAAAATGTGGAGAAGGTCTATGAATACTATGATAAAGAGAAAGAAGGCTGTAGGAGAGGCTCTCAGGTCTCAATTCTTTTTTCCTCTAATCTCTCATACAGGCCATACGGTGTTGTACGATGCTTGAAGGGAGGCCAAATTTTCATTTGGTGTTTGTTTCAGTCATTTCTTGACTCTTAATTTTCTCTTGGCTAGGAGAAGCCAATAAGAACTAAAAAAATCAAATTCTACTAAGAATTGGCTCTAGAATCAGTGGAATCAATGTTTGAAGATTTGTAGGTTGGCCATTTGCATAGGGATTTTTTGATTGGATGAAATTATTATGCATCCTTTTATGATAAGTTTTATTCCACTGATCATAAATTATCTGCATTTTGTTTTCAATCAAATTGGAAAAATCAATTTTTTTTTCAAACTTTAGAAATTGATTTTTACCTAATCTTTTGCTTGGAGGAACACATTTAACTGTGTTAAGAGATAACTGTAAAGCCAAAATGGTTGAAAATTTTACCATTTTTTGGGTTTTGTATTTGTATGTTGATAGAGAAAGAATTTTTGAAATTGGAGTTGTACATCTCCCGAGTTAATTTTTTAATCTATTTTTTGGTGTTTTTAAAGGCATAAAGTTTAAAATCTCACAAACAATGTTGAGCTTTTTTAATTAAAAACTAGAGGTATTGACCAATTTATGATTTGAATAAGTGGTTAGGAGGAATTTTATGTAAAGTCATTATAGTTTTTTTGGTATTTGTATTTTTTGGAAAAACTAGGTCAAAATGGCTAATTTACAACACATCTTGTTGCCAGATTCACAAAAATTGACAGGCAAACATTTTATTTTGTGGAGTCAATTTTTTTGATGCTATGTGAATATTAGAATCTTGATCAAATAGTGCTCGACAAAGAGAAAAGGCCCACCACTAGTATCGATGACCATGATAAACATCATCATGAGGCTCTTATGTTGTTAACATTGTTAATAGTAGATAATTTAATCTTAGAGGTTAGAAATGTGATCAATGCATCAACTTTGTGGACTAATCTTACTTCTAAATATCAAGCTTTTGAAGCTGGTAGGGTATTGCATTTGAATAATTTGTTTTTTTCCACTAAGATGCAGGAAGGTGGCTCCATTTTTTTGTTTTTATTGCAGATCAATGACATCAGTGATCAGTTAAAAGCTTTACAGAAGCCTATTGATGAGAAATATTTGATTGATCTAGTTATTCATAATCATCCACCTTCATTTGAGTCATTTGTGGAGTCCTTGCACATATTACTGAGATACAGACTTTGGACTTTGAAAATTTGTCCACATTGCTAGTGTATAACGAGAGATGACAGGAGTAGGTAGTGTTGTCTACATCTACTTGTAAAGAGAGTGCATTTTTCATCAAGGGAAAGGGTAAGTAGTTTGGTAAAACTACTAGTTTTTTGATAGAAACTTCACAAGTAAGTGGTTCTAATAAGATATCTAAGTGTAAATGTTTTTACTGTAACTTGGTCATCTTAAGAAAGATTACAGGAAAAGACAACATGATATGGGTAACCTTAGAAATAAATATCATCATGCTAATGTATTTGAAATTGAAGGAAAAGATATATCTCCTATTTTTGCTTTCATGGATTTCAGTGATAATTCTGTAGTGGATCAAGCTTGGTACTTTGATTTAGGGGCATCCCACCATTATACATGCCATGAGGACTGTTATGTGGATTTTGTTGAAAATAACAGTAGTAATGAATCTCTATCTTTGGGAGATGGTAGAACTCATTTTATGAGGGAAAAGGAAAGTGCACTTGTAGTAGTTGATATCATAATTTCAATATAGAATGAAAGGTATGGGCATTTGAATTTACAGTGTTTGAATACATTGAGCAAGACTAAGATGGTTAAGGGGATTCATTATATTTAGGATAGTCATAATGTATGTACTAGATGTTAGTTGGGGAAGTAAGTTAGACATTCATTTGATGTTGGTCAAGCTTCAAGAGCTAAGGGAGTATTGGATCTGGTATACGTAGATTTTCATGGTTCAATACAGACATATACCCTTTTTGGAGCCTATTATTTTCTATTGTTGGTTGATGATTTCTCTAGGAAAAAGTGGGTATACTTTATAGTGAATAAAGATGATTGTTTTTTTAACTTCCTTACTTGGAAAGCTATGGTTGAAAAATAGGCAAGATTGTCAGTGAAATATTTTAGAATGGATAGTGGGGGTGATTTTATCTCAAAATAGTTTAAGTATTTTTGTGCCACTGAAGGAATACACAAATAATACACTACCCCTTACACTCTGCAACAAAATGAAGTTGTGGAAAGGCAAAATAGGATGGTGATGGAAATGGCTTATTGTATGGTCCAAATCATAAATGTTCCATATAGATATTGGGAAGAAGTAGTGAATATGGTGGTGTACATCCTCAACAAAAGTCTTAAAAAAGCATTAGAGAATATTACTCTAGAGGAGGCTTGGTCAGGTCAAACTCTAGATGTAAGTGCTTTTAGAATTTTTGGTGTTGTAGCTTTTGTAGTTATTCCTAGTCAAAAGAGAAGTAACTTGGACGCAAAAAGAAAAGCATACATGTTTGTTGGGTACAATGAGAAGTCAAAGTCCTAAATATTACTTAATGTTTCTACTAAAAAATTTGTGGTAAATAGAGATGTCATAGTAAATGAAAAGATGCCATACTTCATAGTAACTAGTATAGTTTTAGATATTAAGTCATTGTTTTCTTATAATGATTCTATTATAAGTTGTGATGTGAAAGTTGAGCATAATTATACTTCATCAGTGGAATCACATTTCAAGGAGGGAATTGTTGTAGGTCATTATGAGGTTCCAAAAAAAAAACCCAAAGAATCCAAAGTGGCATTCCTCCACAATGGAAGCACTAAAAGAGGGATACTTGCCACAAGGTGTGGAAGGAAGAAGATTAAGATCAGGAAAGCAGTTTGGTAATATAGGTGAGCATGACAATTTTTCTCTAACAACTTTTGTTTCATAGGCATTTGAGCCTAATTATTTTTTATATGCCAAAGGGAAGTATGAGGAGGAATCAACAATGCAATTAAAATATGATTCCTTGATGAAAAACAAGACTTGGGAGCTTATGGAGCCACCACCAAGAAAGAAATCCATTTGTTGTAAATGGATTTACAAGGTAAAATGCAAAGTAGATAGTTCCTTAGACAAATACAAAGCCAAACTTGTTGTAAAAGGTTATGCACAAGAGGAAGGGGTTGATTATGAAGAGACTTTTGATCCGACTATAAAGATGGTAACTTTTCATTTGATTGTTGTTATTATTGATTAGTTTGGATGGAAGGTGCACCAAATGGATGTCAATAGTGATTTATTGAATGGAGATCTGGAGGAGGAAGTCTACATGATTCAACCATAGGGTTTTCAGGTTCCTAGTAAGGAACATCATGTTTGCAGGTTGATCAAGTCCTTGTATGGGCTTAAGTAGGATCCTTGAGCCTAGTATATGAAAATAAATTCATATCTTAGGGAGCCTAGTTTCAAAATGTGTAATTTTGAACCAAATTTTTATGTAAAGGTGTTTGGTGATGATATATTGATTCTCATTGTATATGTTGATGATACAACCATCACTAGGAGTAGTGCTAGTCTCATTTAAAAAATGAAGAATGATATTTGTTGTATTTTGGACATGATAGACTTACGACTACTAAAATTTTATTTAGGTGTTAAGTTTTGGCAAGTTGATTGTGTTGTATTCATGTCTCATAATAAGTATGGAAAATAATTATTGGAAAGGTTTATAATGATGGATTTTAATACAAATCACACACCTATAAAAGTTGGATCTAAAATTTTAACTAACACTACTTCACCTCCAGTCAATGAAACAATGTATCGATAGCTAGTGGGTAGTGTCATTTACCTCACTACCATTTAACTGGATATTTGTTTTGCAGTGAGTTTTTTTAATCTCACTTCATGCCTAAACCATAGTAAGTACATTATTTATCTATAAAATAGGTATTAATATATGTCAAAGGTAGTCTTGAATTTGGCATACTGTATAAGAAGTCTATAGATTTTGATCTTTCAAAATATTCTGACACTAATTGGGCAGGATTAGTAGATTCAAGGAAATCTACAATAGGTTATGTATTCACTCTTAGTTCTTGATTTTTATCATGGCATAGAAAACTACAAAATACAGTGGCATTATCTTCAATAAAAGTAGAGTGTAAATTTGTGGTTAGTGAAGTTTGTGAAATTATGTGGATAAATAAAATCTTGAAGGATCTTTAGTTTGAGTCATCAAAACCTACTTCAATTTGATGTGACAACCAGAGTGTTTTAAAGATGGTAAAGGATCAAGTATTCCATGCTAAGACCAAACACATTGAGGTTCACCATCATTACATCTGATAGTTGGCTATGAATGAAGACATCAGTCTCTTTTATTGCCCCACTTTAGAGCAGTGAGCTGATATAATGACCAAACCACTTAGTTTAGACAAGTTCATAAAATTTAGGGACAAACTTGGTCTTATTTCTAGTTTAGTCATTAAGGGAGGGTATTATCATATTATTGTATTACCTTAGGCTATTTTTTAAGGTATATTCCCTATGCTTGTCATTATAGTGGTTTTAACCACTTAGGTTGGTAGGTTTCATGGGCCTAGTTATTTTACATTACCTGATGTTTTTGGTTCTACCCACATCCTTATTTTTAGGTGTTCCTTCTGTACTTATATAATAGGATTCCTATGTATTGTTTCATACACTAGTTAATATCATTTTATTCTCTTTGATGGTTCTAACACCCATACACACACACACACATTCATATATTCTAGGTAATGAGGGTTGATGGGTCCCTCATCCATTTTATAAAAAAACTAAAGATATAATCAAACAATAACCAAACCCTCCATAGATATTTTCAATAAGACTAAATAGTGGAGGAAGTTCACACAAGCCCAATAGGCTCATCAAACCAAAGTACATTGCAATAGAGATAAAACACAAAAAACCAATATAAAACAAATCCAAAATACAACTCTTGGTAAACAACACTTAAGTACTAAAAACCTAACCCTAACCTAAAAAATTACATTCACATTAAATGCCCATCCATTTGGATTTCATAAAACCAACTAGAAGGACCTTATGACACTCTCTTTCCACCTCCATTGTGTGAACAAATAATAATGGGGGATGTTCTTGGAATGATTTTTCCTTTCTTTTTCATTATTAAAGTTGTCCATTCTACTCCCTTACACAATCTCTCTTCCCCACATATAGTGGAGAATTTAAGAGAAGGACCATTAAAAATATCTTCCTTTTTAGTTGGCATCTTAGAGTCCACATTATCCCCAATTTCCATAGAACCCTTTACCTCAGAACATGTCATATAAATAACCATAGTCACATCTTAAGCCATACAATTCTTAGAAGCCACTAGTGTATATTATGTAACTTCTCTTGCTAGAGTAGGAGTACTAGCCACAAAGACTATAAGATGTTTTGAAAGTGCATCCTTCCACCAAGAAGATTCCACTTTCTACTTAGTGGTATGATAAGTTTCTACTTAGTATTCAAAACACCTACAACATCTTAATGGTATCCCCTCATAATCAATGACTTGGATACAATAGTGATCCTTAACTTTCAACTCCATGGATACTGGTAGTTCTTTAGAAACATCCATGCAGAAAAGGATACACATAAAGGTGGTGTGGGAGAAATTTAAAGGGAACACATCCACCTTTATAAATTCTTCCCAAGAACCCCCAATGGTTGAATTATAGGCCACCAAAAATTGAAGAGGTGGGTGAGGACACTATACCCAAATGGGCCTAGTGGTGAGATTTTTAGAAATAGGATTGAACGAAGGATGTCAAGTCTTCATAAAGAGAAGGTGATGATCCCAACTACAATATTTGTCCTAAAAACAATTATTGTGGTACATGGGTATATCTCAAGTAGATCCTCCATTAAAGGCTAGATCCTCCATTAAAGGCCACCAAAATTTTGAGATCCATTTATTTAAATCATGAAGACTTAGATATAAGTGGTCAAATATGCAAATAATTCCCCAATCCATAAACCACCTTTCACTTATAACCAACTCCTCCATAGCCTTGTCTCCAAAAGACATAGATGTATGAGTCTTTACTGCTTCTACACAAATCACTATAGGTTTCTCCACCTGCTCTAACTGAGTGACTATATCAACAAAGGATTTTCCTCTTATCACCATATTCCTAGACTCTCCTTCTCCCATGTGATCCCCAATAAGGGTATAAATAGGGACATCCTTTAGTCACACTAAGTATTTGATCCCTAGTGTTAATGATGCATTATGCCCGAGTTATTTCGGTCATAGAACAACCTTATAACCACCTATGTCTATCAATCCATCAACCCTCTCTAACCAACTTGTAGGTGGCTCAATTCAAGACTTGTCTAGGGTTCTGCCACTACCAACCACAGTCATCTTGGCCAAACCTTCACACAAGGAAACTCTAGAGGTGAAAATTTTCTCCATCTCTGAATCTTAGTAAATTTTCACTAAAGGCAAGTACTATTAGACGTAGCTTAAGAAATTTCATATCCTAAAATATTAATAATCTAAAATAATAAAATAAAAGTAAATAATTATTTATATATAAAGAGAATCATTCCACTTTTTTATGTAGGAAAGATAGTGAAACAACTTAATATAATGTATACGATTGTGTTTATGCTAGATCTTTATGGGAAATAAGCATTGTATAAAAATTCTTCAATATGTCTTATAATGTAGATTTGAATTTTTTTCCTTGTTTAACCATTTATATTAGGTATCATGAACACAATTTAAAAACAAAGGCCACAAATTTATTATATGGGTCCTATGGTTAGAGATAATTTGGAGATTATTTAGTCACAAGGAGAAACCATCGAAAGTGATATGGAATAAGGTATGCCAATCAATTGAATATGATATAATAGTTAAAGATAAAAATAATATGATGCCACATACATTTTATTTGTGAGAAAATTATTCTTAAATTTTCCTCACATTTAATGGGAGGAGATAGCAAAAATAAACATATTGGATCTCCTAATCCAAACTAAACGGATTTTTAGATATATATTTGAGCATGATGAAGCTCGTATTATGATATTATTAAGTGATATTAAGTTTAGTCTAACAATATGGAAGAATTCCTTGCACATTAATAATCTAGCATGTGATAAATTCTATATAATTGTGATTAAATTGGATTCTCTAATAACTTTAAAAGATATTGAGGCCCTAAAGCCTCCCTTTTAGAGAGATAAATTATTATAAGAAATAATTTATGATATTAATATTCTAAAGTGAGACTTTGAGCTTATTTAATTTTAACATGTTTATATCTAACATAAATTATAAGAGATAATGTATGACATTAATGTTCTAAAGCGAGATTTTGAGCTTATTTACTTTTTAACATATTTATATCTAACATAAATTATAGTGGATAATCATATTATTAAATATGATTTAGATAGAAATCTATGCCAACTATTCTTGATGAAGGATATGAGGATCTTGGATTGTGCTATGAGACAAAGGTTGCAATCTATCATCTTTGAGGATAAAAGGATATACCAATTCTACTATGACTGATCTTATAGATTACATATGTATAGTCTAGTATGTAATCATAGTTTTAATATCACTTTTAGATGTTATCTTTATCTTAAAAGTCTATTCAAACACATATTATGTATGAATAATGAAAGGATAAATAAAAATATTGAAAAGTCTAATAGACATTGATGCCCTCATAGTCTAAATTAGATTGTCAAACCATTCACTAAACTCTAATTTATGTAAAATTTTATCCTTGAATTAGTATGATTCTAATTATATTTTATAAAAAAAACATCTAACATTCATAATATACGATGACTAGAAAGTAAGTTAAATAGAAATTTAGTTTTTACATATGAAAACCGAGTATTTTATTATTTTGTATAATAACACATAATTGCATCATTATTTAAATAAAAATGTAAATTATAAGGTGATATAGTAGAAAAACCACTAATAGCGAAACACTATTCTATTTTATTGGATTTTGAATTAATGGGTAAATTACCTCTAATTAAGATAAATGAAATAGAATATAAAAAAATATTGTAAATCAACTTGAAACAAATAAAATGAATTCAAAATATTGAGATCAAAAAAGTAAAATCAAATGATAGAATACTACTATGAATGAAATGACAAACTTTTTTTTTTTTTTTGAGATGTGACTATGTGAGGCTGGTAGATGACTAAAACTGATCAATAGGAACCAACCCTGCTAGTGCACAAAGACTGAGATTAAAAATGATTAAGTACAAAATCATCTAACTTGGGATAGGATCAGATGCCACAATAGTACTAAGTTATTTAAGTGGTAATACTAATTCTATACCATAAATAAGAGAGTATGGTGTTATGTTTGTCAATGTACAAACACTTGTATAATATGCCCACAATGCATAAATAAACTGATTGTGCCAATCTTTTTTATGATTTGCAATTATTTTGTTTTAAGATTAACAAGATTTTTATTTGTATCTTATGCTTGACCATGTAGATCATATGGTGTATAAAATGTGTGACAAATTTTATATTTTGAAAAAAATATTTTAATTAATTTGTTTTTGAAAGATGATCGATTGTCTATAACAATAACTAAAGAGAGTCCAAACCTTGAAATAAAAATTATCATTAAGAATCAACAAATATATTCTCCTTTAGTGGATTGTAAAGGTATGGATTCAACCCACTTTGTGAATTATTCTATAGTATTGATAATCAACATGTGAGTATTTTTTGATTCTAGATTAATTTTTTTTATTAAATCAAAATCCCATAAATAAAATAGCCAAGGTCAAATAACAGTTTATAATTTAGATGATGGAGTGTGATTAAGGTTGATATGCTTTTGAAATTGATAATTTTTTACACGATCATGAAATTTTTGTTCTATTATAATCCAACAGTATCCTTTTTGTAATAATTTATGAGATATAGCTTTCTCACTAAAATGACCATCACATGCACTATCATGTACTTCAAGTATTGGTAATGTGGCTTATTCATGATTTAAGCATCTAAGTAATTACCCATCAAGTGATATTTTAGATAAATACCCACAAATAAGAATGCAACAAATAGGTTCACATTTTAATTTCTATTTTTCATTGCATGTATCATTTTATGATATTTATAATTTGTATAAAAAGTTATATATGTCATTGTACCATTTTAAATTAATTACACTATGGGATAGCACCTCTAAGTCTTATACTTGTGATGTCTATATGGATGACTATTTGAACTATTGTATATTAAAAATAACATTTTTATGATTGATATCGATAAGAATTAGCGAAGCCACACTAGCCATAGCATATGCATGTTGATTGTCTTTTTGACAGATGTTTTCTATGAGAAAAATTCAAAATGTGTCATTAACTATTGTACCAATTATTTATATGGGATTAAATTTTTGTATTTTGTTTGGTATATGTCTAATACTTAATTAACCAGTAACTTATAATCTCCATATAACTCTAGGGATTTTATATGTAATGTACATGTGCTTTTTATAAACCTAATTTTAATGATTCATACTCTACTATATTATTTGTGCAAGAAAATACCAAGTGGTATGTGAATGGCATAGGTTTGCCTTAAGGTGTAATGAAAAATATATGATCACTAACACTAGTGGTGCAATTAGATCCATCAAAATATGTTATCAAAAATTTATCTTCAATATGATAGGAATTTAAATCTTCTCTAAAATCATCATTAGTTGGTAGTGTATTTATTTATATAGTTGTCACTAGTTAATCTCTCATAACTTTCCCTTTTAATGATTTATACAAAGTAAATTTATAATCATATTCTATGATAAAGTTGACCCATTTATAAATGAGTCTTGATAAATGTGATTTAGACATTATAAATATTAGAGGATCCACTTTTATGATTACCTATGTTTTATTATTTAGCATGTAATATCATAATTTTTTTGTTGCAAAAACTAATGCAATACATTATTTTTACATAGTATTGTAATTATTTTCATATTCAACTAAAGTATTATTAATTTAGTATACTACACATTCCCTATGATCATCTTCATACTATACCAATCGATCCCCTAAGACATTATTTGTAATAAAAATTTATAATAATAAGGGCCTATCAAGAATAGGTTACACGAGAATAAGTGGTTTCAATAAATATTTTTTGATATCATCACAAAAAAATTGAAAATTTTCATCCCATTCAAATTTTGTGCCCTTTTTTAACAATCATGTAAAGGGTTGTGCATTATTTGTAAGTTGAGCCATGAAACTTCTAATTGCTTAAATTTTTTCTTGTAAAGATCATAATTGGTTTAATCCCTTTGGTGGAGGCATGTCTAAAATAGGTTTTTACTTTTTTAGGATTCACTTAAATGCCTCATTTAGATATGATGTATGTTATTAAATTTAAAAAAGTGACACCAAAGACACCGATATGGATTTAAGCATACATTGTATTTGTGTAAATGCTAAAAAAATTGTAAATTAATGGAATGATTTTCTCATTGTTAATATCTATCCAATAAATCATCTACATAGTCTTCCACTATATTGTGTATGTAATCATGGAAGATATGTGTCATATAACATTGATAAGTAACTCTATCATTCTTTAATAAAAAAGACACGACTGTATACAAAATTCTCTCCATGGATGTAGTAAATGAATATATATCCTTGGGATTAATTTTTATTTGATTATATCCTCAAATTCCATCCAAGAATGATAACATATCATATCTAATTCTATAATCTAAAATCATGTCAATATTTGGCAAAGGGGAAGTCATCTTTTGGGCAAACATTATTTAATTTCTAGTAATATGTACAACATCTTATGTCTCCATTAGGTTTTTCAATAGGGACTAAATTAGATACCCATGAAGGATGGCCAATAGCTCTAATAAATCATGCTTTGAGTACTATTTCAATTTACTTTCTCACTAATAATTCCTCTTTGGGATGTATCTTTCATATTTTTTCTAGTAGTTTGTGTGCTTGGATATGATACTATATTATTCATTGTTATTTTAGGATCTATGCCTTCCATGTCTGAATAATCCCAAGTGAATATTTTTAGAGAATATTTTAAAACTTGTTGTGAATATATATCTTCTTTTTTTGTAATAGAGTTAATAATATTGGTCAAGTATATTTATCTATTCCAAAATTAAATTTTAATATTTCTTTATTAAGTAAAGCTGATCTATCTTTGGCACAAGGTGTTGTAGGAATAGTATCTAGACCATCCATTTGGACTTGTATATCAAATTCATTAGTCTCTCAAAAATATGCATGAGCACTAGTAGTATGAGGAAACATATTCTTATATTAGAAGGGAGGGAAATCCTCATATATGCACCCAAATATTAGAGGAGAGAATTGTTGTTATATAATTCATCTAATGTCAAAATTTATAGTCAAGTGTTATCATCTATCACGGCCATCTATATTAACTATAATGTATATATATGATGAGCCTCTTGTGGTTGCTCAGGGTTTACGTTGAGGAAATGTGTATAAAGAGTAAATGGTGTGGATGATTCTCTATTTTATTGGATTGAATCTTTAGAATAATCTTATCCTTTCCTTCTAGTTGAACTACTTGAATAGGATAAATAATACCCTAGATGTGTGTTCCCAACCCTTGTCATGTATATCCCCTTTTTAGATATGTAAACCCAAATCCATAGTTATTGCAATTATTTGATGATGTTATTGGAGTACTAGATAAAACTAGTGGTTTACATGTTTTGAATTGTTGCAAATTTAGTTGCATGTGAGAAACATAATGATTATCATGGTCCATCATTTTAAAATAATTGAATGGTTATTTGTCTAATGGGAATATATAAATGTATCATTGATAAATTATCTTTATACATGCATGAAAATTAAAAGATATGGCATACATTTCATAAATCCATGGCTTTTTCAATAGTATATTTTAATTTAGATAATTCAGTATAACTTGGAAAACTATATGTACTATTTTAGGACCCACTATAATAGGCAATGCAATTTATCTTGATACTTTTGTTGGGATATTATCAAATCCTTCAATGTTCATATCAGAATTAATGAGATCATTATATTTTATACCTAATATTTGGAGGAAATATATGTTATACATATTTAATCATGATCCATTATCAACCAAAACTATTTTGACTACGTTATTGTGAATTTATACTTGGATATATAATAGAAGGCGTGCATATATTATATTTTTGGAGGTAAATATAAATTTTTAAAGGAGATACTATTTTCCATCCCTATTAATGTATTAACAATATAAGATATGTAAGGAGGTTCCACATCATTTGGTATCATTATATTTTTCAATTCCACATAAAGGAGATCTTTATAGATAGGCATTGTCTGAAGTAAATATAATAAATAAATCTTAGCATGGGTATGTTGTAATTGACCCAAAATATGATACCCTTTGGTTTTATTTGTGGGAGGTGGAAGGGGTGTAGGAAGGTTTGGCATAATGGAAGGGATTATTTGTCCCCTTCATGTGGTTACAACCATACACACATTTTGCATATTATAGCAAGGCATTAAAAGATAATGGATCACCCATTAATTATTTAATCCTTATTGGATTTGATTTGATTTATTATTACTATTTTAATAATGTTCCTTATTAAGGGAAAATAACATGTAATATAAATTATTATAGCTTGAAACAAGAAATGTTAATCTAATGCAATGATACTTTTGTTGAAAATTGAAAAAGAAAATAATAGAAAAAATTGAAATGAAAATCCTAAAAAAGGGGGGAAAAATTATATGGAGATTAGTAAATTATTCTAAAATCCAAAGTCAAAATAAAATGATTTTGGTGTCAGATATCAGATCCAAGGCAAAAATAAAATGCTATCAATGTTAAATATCAAATCTAAGGTCAAAATAAAATGTTTTTAATGTTAATTATCAAATTTGAGGTCAAAATCAAGTTAATTTGGTGCCAGATATTAGATCTAAGGTCAAGATCAAGTTGTTTTAATGTTAGATATTATATCCAACATCAAAATAAGGTTATTTTAGTGTCATATGCTTAGGAATTTTTCTAAAACTTAGGACAAAACTTTTCAAGCAATGTTAAAAAAAGTAGGTTCATCAATAAGTTTTATAATAATTTGAATTAATAGCTGAATTAAACCTAATTTTGATTAATATAATATAATATAATGTTATACATAAAATTGTGATAAGTAGAATGAAAGTAAAGTACTAAAATTTACAAAGTATAATTGAATGAGAGAAAAATAACTGTGAATGAAATGACAAACTTAATTATTTATGTTTGATATATGACTATTTGAAGTTGATAGATGACTAAAATTGACAAACAAAAACCAACCCTATCAGTGTATAGAGATTGAGACTAAAAATGATGGAGGACATAATCATACAATTTGGGACAAGCTCAAATCCCATGATAGTTTTGAGTTAGTTGATCTTGTCCTTTGCTAAAAACTAGGAACTCAGGTCATGATCATTTATGATAGCTTAAATTAGGTATGTGTGCAAATCTTTAACCTAAAGATGTGTGCAAAAGACATGCAGATAACTTATTTAAAGT
Organism: Torreya grandis; assembly: GCA_037957365.1. NCBI lineage: Eukaryota > Viridiplantae > Streptophyta > Pinopsida > Cupressales > Taxaceae > Torreya > Torreya grandis. Next base: position 544,297 of record JARHVA010002917.1, on the reverse strand, counting down.
TGAAACCCTAATAGGGTTTTATACAATAGATGAAAACTTAAAAATAGAAAATAGGTGGAGCATAATGGGATGAGATGACCCCAATCACCTCCATGATGATTGATTCTTGGCTATGTATCTAATAATCTGAAGAGTTAAATAAATCCCATGCAAATCTCCCATTTAGGTTTCTTTGAAAAATTATGATCCTTTGAGTATATGAATCCATATAGATATGGATTAAATATTTGATCATGATTTACTTTGGATTGGATAAAATAGGCTTTTGACTTGGCTAAGGACTGTTTCAAATGATTAAAATAAAAATATAGAAGAATAGGAAAGTTTTACTCAATGTTTAATGGTGTAAGTGTGCCTCTTTATTTAAATTATCAAGTGGTAGAATAGGTGAATTAAGTGTGACTTTATAACAATCCAAAAGAGTAAAACCTTGTGCTACTTATCCTAAAAATACAAACCAAACTATATGAAGGGGTCCAAATTTGAAAAAATGACCATTAAAAAGGCTAAGGACAACAATTCCCCATAGGGGATATGAAAGTTTACCATTATTTTCCCTTAGTGGATGTTTTGGTCCTTTAAGTAAAATGTGTGACTTTGAGGTCTAAGAGTGTCCATATAGGTGTTTAAATGTGTTTTTAGTAGTTATAATAGTTTTGTAGGCATCATATATAAATTTAGAAAATAAATAGGTCCATATAGGTGCTTATGATAGAGAGGTGGTGAAATAGGTCCAAATTAAGTGCTTAAGTCAATTAAAATGAAATAGGGACAAAAATGACAATCAAATATTCTTGACAAAATTTAAATGACTACACACTCATATTTCAAAAAATATATACACAGATAAACACAAATGTAAGCTTATAATTATATTGAAATAACATTGATCTAATATTTAAAGTGAACATCACCATGAAAAAGGTATAAATAACAAGCAATGACAACATGTCATATCCCTATTTTGGGACTTTAATTTTTTTATAAAGATCATAAGGGCATCAAAATAATTGTAAGAGCAATTAGTGGTCTTTTTAATCTATTAATTCTAGATTGAATTATGATATGTGGGACTATTCTATGGAAACACTTGACACTCAAATTGAGTTTTTTTGATAGATGATATGAGAGTTGGGGGGTCCCTCACACTTTTATTAATTGAAATAAATAAAACTTTATAAATAAATGGGGATAAGCCAAGGGAAATAGGACACCAAAAGTAACAAAAACCTATAAAAGACACACCTTGAAAGGCACCAAAATAACCAATGCATAAACACCCCAAAGGGTAACACTAGAAATCAATGAGTGTAAGGCAAAAAATTATGGGGAAAAAGATATAGTGAGTGACCAACCATAGCCTCCACTAGGGTGCCACCACCACCAGAGGTGGGGCTTCCAACAACCATTGCTAGGTAAAATTGTTCTTCATCTATACCTTGTCCTCCCGAGATCACCTCCACCTTAGATTTGCCATCATTTAAAATAATCTTGAATCCACCAGCACAAGGGGTGGTCACCTTCCTCTATTGTAGCCTCAACTTTCCTACCTATATCTTTAATAAAACACCCAATGCCTTGCACTATTTTCATGCCAGCTAGGTGAGCCTACATGTGGGTTGTAACCACCCATTTCTATGTTGTTTGGATCACACCATTTAATGGAAGAGATGCCTATGGTTACTAGAGAGAGCACCTAAATAGGCTTAAGAGGTATTTGATTGTAGCCACCAGCCTAGACTTTCTCCAACTAAGAGCCACTACCACTGAGGCTATAGGTGATTGCATGCCACCCAAGTCTAATTATAGAAAAAATCACTTCTTTGGGCCAAGGTTATTTAGGCAAGTCTAAAATAAATCCAAATGTTCCACCATTTCAAGAAACTTTACCTCCAACTCACGAAAATTATGTAGGGGTATTAAATTTAATTCATTTTGAGTGGAGAATGGGAGTTGATGTTGACCACCCTAATTGAAACTCTCCATAGCTTCTACTAGACTAACCAAAAAACTAGGTTTTCATTGCCATGGTTTGCTATTTATCTTTCAAGATAAAGAGGAGGTTCTTAATGAAAGTCAACACCACTAGGGAATTGACTTTTACCCTACAACTAGTATTAAAAGTAACCTGACCAATTACTTCCTTAATAACCTAAAAAATGCTTCCAGATTAAATTAAGAAAATAATTTTAACCATGAATATGTCACTCACTAAAGGATATTTCCCTCCTTGAAGCATCAACACATAATAATGGTTCACTAAATGTCACCTAGAGCATATAATCCATGGTATTTGAATTTACCATCTACTAGACTAGACAATAACATAGATGAGGGAGGAAGAAACCTAAAGTAAATGCATTGAATAGTGTGCCAACTTCAATATAGATATGTCATACAAGTTGGCATGGATTGATAAATTCATGTATGTGGAGTGACCCATCCAAAACCCATTTGAATCCAATGAAGGGAGGCTTACTCATCATGAAGAGATACACCTCCCCAAAACCCCTCATTAAGACAAAGTCCTCTCAAAACTATAGCTACTAAAATAATTATCAATAATGATTTATTTGATCTGGTCCACTCTTTTATTAGCCAATTTATTGATAATTGAGTTTGCTTCACAATAATAATGGGACACCTCTCAAAAATTAAAATTGTCTAGTAGTCCCCATACATAATTTAAAATGTTGTTTATATTCCAAGATATGGATTTCTTATTCCTTACATCTTGGATAATCACTTTGGAGTCACCTTCAATAGTGACTTGCTCAATCTTATAGTCTATCAATATGTCAAAACCCAATACAAGAGCTTGTAACTCCACCTCATTATTGGTGCCATTAACTAGATTCTTTGATGTGTCTTAAATGAGTGAGCCCACATAATCCTAGATAATGCATCCTTCCTAGATGACCCATATTTTTCTTGGCTATTCCATCAAAATTTAGTTTGAATAGTCATGGAGGAGGAGGCACCCATTCCATTTTTCCCTTGCATCTTGATGCCTTCAAACATATTATCGACCCATTGACAAGAGGTACCTTCATCCAACATAAAGATGAAATGATTTGAGAATCCCATGTGGAAAGAGTTCCATTTTACTACTTAGCATAAACATAACCTACTTTAGAAATTACACATTTAGCTCAGTCCATTACCACCTCAAAGGGGCTAAATTTATCTTCAAAGATGCTTTGATTGCATCCCTTCCAAATGTTCCATATTAGAATGGTTAGGCTAGTTTTCTATAAACATGCAAAGGTTTCTTTAGATGACCCCATAAGACACATTACAAAATTTTGTAATAAATATTCTAGCCTAGCCCCACTCTAACATAATTTACCACACATCTAATTATAAGGCTTTTATATAAAGGTACAAATGTAGAATAAATTGTCAGCATATTATTCATTATCAAAGGACAAAACACACCTCAAGGGGCCTACCACTCCTATCCTATGAAGTTGATCCTATGTTAAGGTTTTGTTTTTTGTAGATAGATAAGCAAAGGCTCCAATCTTGGGTAGATTAGCATTGTTCCAACATAAACTCCATGCCTAGGCACTCAATTTTTCCATTTGATCCAACATTTTATAACCTAAGATAACTAAGTATAGCCATTCTTTGTGCCCATCCTCTAAATAATATCCTCATTATTGCTAATATTTTTTTTCCTCTTGGCTAGGATCTCTATTAGCATTCTGGTTACCCAGAATCTATAGTCTTTCAAAGATTTTCTATTTTCACTATTCTAGTATAGATAAGATAATTGATTCCAATTAATCCCTAACTGCCCCCCTACAATTATCTTCTAGGAGACTCCTAATTGTTTCCATCTCTTGAATATTCATCAGGGGCCTATGACCATTCTATGAGTCACCCCATAAATCCACTGACCATCCATCATTTATCACTAATGAGACATGGTCTTTGATTATGAAGTGACATTTTAAAATTAAGTTCCACAAGTGAGATCCTTTAGGAGGGTTACCCACATGTAGGATGTTCATGGAGGAGTAGTCTCCAAAATAATTAAACTATAGGATCATATTCCATAAAGCCTTAGTTTGAGTAACCATCCCTCAAACTAATTTTTCTCCAAGAATGAAGTTTTGAGAAGCCAAATTCCTAATTTCATCCCCTCTTCTAGATTGGGGAAGACATACCTTGTACCATTTTTTCAAGGGAATATTTTTATATTCTTAAGTTCCTTACCATAAAAAATTCCTCATGATGCAATTTATTTCTTTGAAGACCTTAAAGGGGGTATGAAGGATAGAGAGTGTTTAGATGGAGAGTGTATACACATAATATTTTTAAACTTTATTAATTATTGATTATTTCTATCTTGTAGAAACTCATAGAGTCTCAATCTATCTGAGTGAATGCCTTAAGGGGTACATCAAAAAAGGGGTGGGTAGACCATTGGTGCTTTGTAGGATTGTTGTCCCTTTATTTCTACTTGCTATCTATATAACCATCTCCTAAAAACACTCTCATAAGCTTTGCCTCCTCTTTTGTACCCTCCTATAGTCATTTTATGCATTCATTAGCCCTTCCCTAGCCTAAAAACCCTTTCCAATAGTTTACAATATACTATCGACCCCATCGACCCTGTACTCTAATTGAAAAAACTCATCTAGGGTCTAGGCTGACCCTTGGTCAACCTAAACCAAGACCTAATTTTATTTTGTCAATAATGATATAGAGTTGATTGGGTTGACATTTTTAGCTAAAATTTAAAAAATGTTTAGGGTTAGATCCATCTAAATAAACACACTCATTTCATCATTTATTAAGGAAGAGAAGAAGAATAATAATATATTGTGCATCTGCTTATCCTCCATTCTACTTCAAGAGCATAGCTTAGGGTTTCAATCCTTTCTTTGGAGATACAAATCTTGTCTTATGGAGAAGTATTTTGGATGCATAGATAGGTTGTGTATCCTAGAACTGACTTGTCATTTTTATCCTTACATACCACAACAACCTCTTGTGAAGCAACTTGGCCAAGAGAGAGATTGAGGCTCGATAGGTTCATCTTCAAAGGTAAGCATTCTTAACTTTGTTTTTCCTTTGTAGGAGTAGATAGATTTACATTTGTAATTCTCTTCCATGCATTAATGTTTCATATACATTGACATATGTCTTCTATGCATGTTTAATTTTTATGTTTATTACCCCCAATTTGTGCCACAAGCTTTGGTGAGCACTAGATTAGACTTTGCGTTGCTATGGTCATTTACTTACTTTGTGAATATGAAAACATTGGACCTAACAGGGTTATTGCATAGTTTTTCTTGATTGGAGGCTTTGTAACCCTCCCTAGTGATATTATTGTGGTAAGATATCCCTTGGTTAGGTCTAGCATATCTAGCTTGGTCATGACCCCAAATATCTAATGTATTAACAATCAAAAGTGCAAGTAGGATTTATATTCTTTTTTCTAATATTGATTAAAAAATCAAATGCATTTCCATTTGTATACATTCTAGTGAATCTGATGTGAATCTATCTCTTGTAGGTTTTATTTCATGCCATCATTTTTATCATCATATCATATTATTCTATATTTAAAGTATTGTATCAAACCAAGTAATACAGTCCTAACTTTTTGTGTATAGGTTTAACACACAGTCACTTCAAAATGACTATGTTCCATATGTTCATTTATTCACCAATTACAAGTTACTACATTGAATAGTTCAACATAATATTATTCTTTAGTTCTAGGTTAGCATACATAGTTAAACCAATCAACTTTATCTACTATTTTATTTTATCAACATATAGGTCTACAAACACAATCAAATAGGTCAAATCTATTCATTATCTCTTTTTTAGCATACAAAGTTTTGTAAACTTTGTCAAACCATTCGACCCAGGTGGTAGAATTTTGAAGTATCATTTGAATGTCACAACATAATTTTGGAGGTTGTTCAATGATGTCTCCAAAGTGACAAAGGATGTTGATGATGTGTCATGTGTGCTAGAATGACAATGACAAAGTGTACTTCAGTGTTCTTGCATGGTTTTTTAGTGTTTGACTTGGATAGGCAATTGATGGATGATATTGATGGTGTGGACATGTTTCAATAAAACTATGGGATGTCATGAGTTCTTGGAGTGCTTATGGAAGTGAAATAAATTCATCAAAGCAATCATATGTTTATCTATGTTCAAATAGTCATCTTGATAGATAAAGTGGAGTAAACAGATTGATGACATTATATTTCACATGTGTGAAAGTTTAAGGAGTAGCTTGATATATGGATAGATTTACCTATGTGATGAGATTACATGGTTCAAATTAAAGGTCATGAGGTTGAGCATAGTAAAATTTATTAAGGGGAAAAGTTAGCTTCTCAGACATAATTTACTATGTTCCCATACTTAACCAAATTTGTGATATCGAAGATCAATGATCAAAATTGAATAAGATCAAATATCTAATCATGAATAATTTATCTCACTAGATAAGGATCCAATGGAGTGGATGATCTTGTCAGATAGAGATCAATGACATGAGAGAGTCAAATTGTCAAAGGATGCTCATATTGCATGTGCTTGTGATAAGTGTCATTATATCATTAAGTTGATAGAAGATCAATGATTCATGGGCATTCATACTGACAGAGATAAATGGTGTGGGTTGATTCAAAAGTCAAATGTGTAGAAGTCATGTAGATCTACCAAGTGGCATAATCATGGGAGCTCTGATCTAAGACTGAGCATTGCCTGATAAAGACTGAACTACTTAGAGGAGATCGACAGTGTGTATTTGTCCATAGTTTTTAGGAAGCATGAGATGAGGTTAAGGTGTTCAATGTTTAGTCTTTGTATAGTGACCGTTGGAATTCAAATATTCAAATTAATGAGGGAAAACTAGTGCTTAGTTTTTGAGCTATAGCTTTTGATCCATGATGAATTTCTTGATGTAGTACAAATAAAAGTTATAGAGGACTTCAAGGAAAATCTAGTGAATCTAGTTAAAATGTTTGAATGTTTGTAAAGGTAAATTTATGAAGCTTAAAAGTTGACTATTTTTTCACTCATGGTGCTACTATGTACATAATATTATTCAAGCAATTTGTGCTTTAGCAAAAGAGTATTTTGGCAGATGTACTCACATGAAGATGTTTTAGAGATCATATGGAGTGGACCCATGCAATTGAAATTGATCGTATGTTCTTAATTTTCTTGATGGAGTGATAAATGGGTGAATAGGTCTCCATGAGACCTATAAGGGCTATGAAGACCTATAAGGGCTATTGAGGCCTAATTGAAAGGTGTAGTTACTTAAGTATGATCCATAGATAATATGGCTAACCTGTGACAATGTATTTGAGATATGTATTAGCATAATATAAGTCTTAAGGGTTAAGTCAAGTATTATGGCTAACCAATAAGATAATATTCATGAAGACTCTATAAAGAGTGAAAGCAAAGGTGATGGTTTCTAGACTTGAGAGTAGAGAATTGAGCAGTTGTGATTATGTGTATTCAAGAAAATAAAAGAACCTTTGAAAGAGAAGGTACAAGTCAGTTAGGACCATTAGAGTGTGAAAAATATTAGACATATTTATCTTCAAGTTGATGCAAAAGGATAAATAGGTCATTAGATCTAATAAACATAGAAGATGCATTTGATCAAGTTAGCCCTAGAGGCAGCCTGAGAGAGATTGAAGGTGAATAGTGTAGACAAAGGTGATCATCATCAATTGAAGAGTATCAATAGTTTTCAAGTTGATTTGTTCAAGTAGTTGAGTGGGTGTTTGGTTGCCTAAGAGTTGGTTACTCCTTGCAAGGTAAAGTTTGTTAAAGGTCTAGTTTTTATGGGTGTTCATCTAGACATGGGAAGTTACTCCTTATGGGATTGGTGTCTCAATAATCTAAGGTATGGGTGTTCCTTGATCATTTGGTGCTGGTATAAATGTTGGATATTGTTATTATATGACTATAGTCTATCTTTTAGGGTTCAGTGGGTTTTATCCCTCAAGAGGATTTCCCACATATATGATATGTTCATGTGATCTATGCTCTTAAGTATGATTTAGATGTATGTACTTTCATGTTTATGCTGCTTGATCAAGTTGATATAAGATGAACATTTACATAGTTAGAAATAAAATTAGATTATCTTGAATCACTGATTCATGCCCCCTCTCAGTGATGGTACCTCTAGCAATTAGGATTAGAGTAGGACCTTCTTCGCAAGTTTAATCACTTGAAGGTGATCCAAGATACAAAGATGGATAAGAAATTGAGGAAAGAAAATATCGAGTTGAGATCAATAATCAAAAGTCTTGAAGAATAGATTAGTAATATTGAGAATGGGAAGAGTAATTCTAATTCCATAGATGATGAACATGAGATGAGTCATAAGGAACTTAATGAATGATCTTGAGATATAGTGAAATGATAAGTCATCTTTAAACCAAGTTTGAGAGATTAAGTAAAATAGTTAGAAAATACAAGATGATCATGTAGGATTTTGAGGATCAATTAAGGGTTACAAAGACAAATCTGAGTTCAAAAGAGGAAGAATGCAAACATTTCAAGACTTAGAATAAAAAAATGCCAAGTTGTGTTCAAATCTAGGTGAACATGATGAGTTGAAGTTAAATCTTGATTATATAAATATTATTGAAGAGAAAGCATGTAGATTTAAGGATGACATGGCTAAAGAAGCTAAGGAAGATAAGGAGACCATCCAAGATCTTAGAATTTAGTTAGAGGGTACAAGTTCAAGCATGAGAGCTAAACAAGATGAATGTGCTCAATTAAAGACTAATCTTATTTCTCTAAAAAATGAGCATGAAAGGTCATAATCAAGATAGGCAAGCTTGAAGAAGAACAAAAGAAATTAGAACAAGATAAAGAGAATGATAGCATTCAATTGAAGACCAAGATAGATTCATTGAAGGATGAGCATGCAAAATTTGTTGTCAAGGTAAACATGATTGAGAAAGAGCAAGAGAGGTCAACTCAAGACAAGAAGGATTCAAGCACCAAGATCAACAAGAAAAGATCCATCAGGTTACCAAGTGACATAAGGTATGAAATATATTTTAATTATCATTGTTATGCTTGTCACAAGTTTGGTCATAAGGCAAGAATCTATAAAAGGAAGAACAACTGGTCAGCTAGAGGTATGGATAATATAGTCTGCTATAATTTTCATGACATGGGACATATTTCTAGATTCTACCCAAGAATGCATGGGAAAAGACTAACCCATGTATGGAAACCTAAGACAGTCAAGTTTGAGTATGATAAACCTAAGAGAAAAGATGGTATGTTTTCTGAGATTCATAATATTTATCAAGTAGAAGGTTTGAATGATGTTATTTATTTCAATTATCATCAAGTTGGTCATATTAAAAGATATTGTACAAGAAAGCTCTCAAATCATAAGAATATGCATGAACATCCTAGTTTGCTCAAGAAAGGTTAATCATTCATATGGAATATTAAAGATGTGAAGACCAAGAAAACTAATTTAGTTGACCTAAAAGATCAAGGTGGAATGCCTACTAAATCAAAAGATAAATCAGATATGAAGAAGGCTCATTAATGCCAAGAGAATGTGTCATCTATCCAGATAGAAAAAGAGAATCAAAAGTCAGTGCAAGTTGAGATAAAAGAGAAGAACAAGGTATTATATGAGACTAGTTATAAGGTAGGTATGAATTTAATTGGACATCTTGCTATTGTTGAGCATGTTTCATGAAAATAACATTAGTTGTTAATGCCTAGTGATGAGGTTATTTATTTAGTTGAAAAGGTATGTCATGAATCTTTGTTGTCTCTATATATTGTCAATTCAATCTTAGAATAAAAGGAGAATATTATAGTGGATAAGCATGTTACTTATCTTAAGCCTAAAAAGAAGAATAAGAACTATCACTATCAGATAACCAAAGATGGTTTGTTTGCCATGATATACATGAAGGAAAGTCAAGAGTTTATGTTCTCTACATTAGTTGACAAGTCTGAATCAAAGAATGAAGTCAAGGATCCATTCAAAGTCAATCTAGTGATGAGGTGGGACTGCAATTTAAATGAGAGTATGGAGATATGGGAGTCTATTGAGTTTTGGGACTTTTAGTCTCATTATGTCAAAGAGATGTCTTTCTATAAGCTTCAAGGAAATGCTTGAGAACAAGAGGAAGCATGGTTGATGCTTCTTGATCCTTGATTTTTGTTGTAGGATAAGATAGGTCATTAGAATGAAGATGTTGGTTCTGGAGGACTACAGGTAGATAATGGAAGATTCAAAATGTTTGATCAAGGATGGGGTGTTATCTAGATATTCTATTGCATAGAAAAGAGACATATTTTTTTGTGGAAGAAAGTATGTGTGCTTTAGGTAATGATCAAAGCGCCAATCAATAAAGAGTTTGAAGGCAAAGGGAAAGTAAGAAATTGTGAAAGATAAGCTTGTAGATGAAGGAATTTGATAAGGTTAAATCAGTTTGGATATTGGTTCAAGAGGTTGATTAGTCAAAACAAGGATAAGTAATTGCAGGACAAGAATATCATTTGAAGATGTGTTTGGCTAAGGGGGATATAACTTAGTTAGATTGAGTGGATTGAAGAGGATGTGTATGATGTAAGGGCGAGCATATGTGAAGATTATTAAGTCATGATAAAAGTGTGAAGATGTCTTCTACAAGTTGTGAATTCAAAAAGATTGACATGATGACTTGATCAAACCAAGTCATGTATTTTGACAAAGTATTGAATCTTCATGCATGAGCAAAGAGAGCTTGTGATTTTTGTAGGTAGATAGGTCCAAGGATCATAAAATCCCAAGTTTATATTGGTTTTTGTATGACATAAAATGGAGCATGATGTTAGGAGGAGCTTTCTAAGATCTATGAGTAGTTTCTTAAGATTCTAGGTTTAGAGAACTGTGTAAGTAGTATTTGAGAGAAGGTTTAGAGGCAATTGTGATGGTTCATCATTGTTGCAAATGGTCTAAACATGATCAAAAGGTTCCAAAGTTTAGTTGACTTAGGGGGAGTCCCTCTTAATGTTTTTGAGATAAGTTCATGTAGTTTCTGATGCTCATGTATGTTTTGTCTTCATAGAAGCTATGTATGATCAAAGAAGAATGTAGTCATGGAAGCATGTTTGAAGAATCTAAAGGTAAAAAGAGGTATGAACAATGTTATGGGGATTCTGTATCATCTTTTAGAGGTGGTCCTTTCCTATTATTGGTCCTTGAATTATTTTTAGGTCTGTAGGATCAAAAGTTGAGCCTTTTTTATCATTGTGTCAAAGGGGGAGAAAGTTCTTGAAGAGAGAGACAAAGTCTATGCATAACCTTTTTATTGGTGTTGACATCAATGAGAAAGGGGGAGAATGTTGGATGTTGTTCAATGATGTATCCAAGGTGACCAAGGATGTTGATGAGGTGTCATGTGTGCTAGAATGATAATGACAAAGTGTGCTTCAATGTTCTTGCATGGTTCTGTAGTGTTTGACTTAGATAGGCAATTGATGGGTGATATTTATGATATGGACATGTTTCATTAAACCTATGGGATGTCATGAGTGATTATATTTCTTATGGAAGTGAAATCAATTCATCAAAGCAGTCATATGTTTATCTATGTTTAAATAGTCATCTTGATAAATAAAATTGAGTGAGCAGATTGATGACATTATATTTCACATGTGTGAATTTTTTAGGAGCAACTTGATATATGGATAGATTTACCTATGTAAGGAGATCATATGGTTCAAAATTTAGGTCATGAGGTTGAGTGTAGCAAAATTTATTTAGGGGAAAAGTTGGCTACTCAAATAGAATTTATTATGTTACCATACTTAGCCAAATTTTTGATATCAAAGATCAATGGTCAACATTAAATCAGATCAAAGATCTAATGGTGAGTAATTTATCTAACTAGATAAGGATAAAACAAAACATGTGATCTTGTCATATAGAGATCAATGATGTGAGTGAAGTCAAATTATCAAATGATGCTCAGATTGAATGTGCTTGTGACAAGTATCATTATCTCATTGAGTTGACAGAATATTAATAGTTCACAAGTGTTCATACTAACAGAGATCAATGGTGCGGGTCGAGTCAAAAGTCAAATGTGCAAAAGGCACATAGAGATACCAAGTGGCACAATCACAAGAGCTCTGATCTAAGATCAATTGTGAGCATTACTTGATAAATATCAAGCTACTAAGAGGAGATTGATGGTGTGTATTTGTCCATAGTTTCTAAAAAACATCAAATGAGGTTAAGGTGATCGATGTTTAATGTATGTACAGTGACCGTTGGAATTCAAATATTCAAATTAATGATGTAAAAGTAGTGCTTAGGTTTTGAGCTATAATTTTTGATCCAAGATGAATTTATTGATGTAATAAAAAGGAAAGTTATATAAGACTTCAAGGTGCATCTAGTGAATCTATTTAGTAGGTATGAATGCTTGTACAAGTAAATTTATGAAGCTTAAAAGTTGACTATTTTTTTATTCATGGTGCTACTGTGTATAGAATATTGTTCAAGTAATTTGTGCTTTAGGAAAAGAGTATTTTGGTGGATGTACTCACATGAATATGTTTTAGATATCATATGGAGTGGACCCATGTAATTTAAATTGATCGTATGTTCTTAATTTGATTGATGGAGTGCTAAATGGGTGAATATGTCTCCATAAGACTTATAAGGGATACTAAGGCTTAATTGAAAGGCGTAGCTACTTAAGTATGACCCATAAATACTATGGCCAACCTATGACAATGTATTTGAGATATGTATTAACATAATAGAAGTCTTAAGGGTTAAGGAAATTATTATGGATAACCAAGAAGAAAATATTAATGAAGGCTCTATAAAGAGTGAAAGCAAAGGTGATGGTTTCTAGACTTGAGAGTGGAGATTTGATCAGTTATGACTATACAAATTCAAGAAAAGAAGAGAACCTTTGAAAGAAAAGGTGCAGGTTAGTTAGGAGCATCAAAGTGTGAAAAATATTAGACATATTTATTTGATCAAGTTGATGTATGAGGACACATAGGTCATTAGATCTAATAATCCTAGAAGAGGCAATTTGAGTAAGTTAGCCCTAGAGGTAGCTTGAGAGAGATTAGAGGTGAAGAGTGTAGATAAAAGTGATCATCATTAGTTAAAGATTAGAAATAGGTGTTCAAGGTGATCTATTTAGGTAGCTAAGTGGGTGCTTGGTTTCCTAGTGGGTTGGTTCCTGCTTGCAAGGCAAATCTTGTTAAAGGTCTAGTTGTTGTGGGTGCTTAGCTAGACAGGGGAAATTACTCCTTGTGGGATTGGTGTCTTACTAAATTAAGGGATGGGTGTTCCTTGATCAGTTGGTTTTGGTCTAAATGTTGGATTTTATTATTATAGTGTTGTAGTCCATCTTGCAGGATTTAGTGGGTTTTATCCCCCATGAGAGTTTCCCACATATATGATGTGTTCATGTGATGTATGATCTTATGTATACTTTAGATGTATGTGATTTCATGTTTGTGCTACTTGATCAAGTTGATATATGCTAAATGTTTAAAGAGATGGGAATTGAATTGGATTATCTTGCATCACTGATTCACCTCACTCTTAGTGATTGTACCTTTAACACATAAAATTTTGCAAACTAAAACATCTTCAAGCCCACCAAGGTTCCTTCCTTTCTCTCTCTGTCATTTCTATTTATTTGTTTAGTACTATTTTTCATAGGTTTGTAGTCTATGAAACTACAACCCTACAACTAATTGGGTCAACCTAGTTGACTTAGTTTTGTAGTCTGTCTTCTATCTAAGAGACATAGTTGATGTGTTCAAATTTATTCTTAAAAGACCTTACTTATATAGAACAATAGTGACCTAGTCAACTCTATTCTATATTTTTTGCATACAGTGTCACCTGAACTGACTCTATACTATTCTTAATCAAGGAATTAACATCTATTTGATAGTAATTAATTCACCTTTCCTTTTTAAGTTTTTTCATGCTTAGAGTAACTCAAATAGATTAAATAGTTGGTTATTCAAATTACCATTTTAGTTACACTATTTTACTCTTTTGCACACAATACTAAATCACTTTACATTCAAAGAACATTAAAATATTTGTCTTCCCAAGGTATACCTACTTGGATTTCATCAACAAAGGGGAAGCCAAATTAGCTTTTTGACCAAGTATAAACATGTGGTTGATGGTATATATTAGAAAATCCCCTGACACCCTTATTATTGTGATATTGTGAAGTGAGGGGTTAGGCCCCAATACCAAGCCTATACCATCTCCAATATAGATCCCTTTTAGATCAAATGTCCTAAAACCAACCTTAGATTGCTTTCTAGTTCCTTATTTCAGCCAACTTCCCTATCAAATTAAAATCAAACTTTATTATGACTTAATAAAACTTAGGATCTCTAACTAGTTAGCATTTAATTTTTAGTTTTTGCTTACTCTTTGATCATTATATGTTGTATTTGAAAACTTACATTAGCCAACATTGGTGCAAGGTTTGTATTGTGTGTTCCAATTAGATCAGTCACATTGATCCAATTATTTGTGTGCTTGCTTTCATTTTATTTCAAATTATCTTTCAAAATTTTCCCCTATTTCAAAACACTGCCATCTTTCTCGATGTAGTCTCTTACAGACTATTTCACCTTCCTACTTATAATACATAGTCAACCTACATGAATGTGTATCCTTATTTCCCTATTTATTTTTTTATTTAGTAATACATAGTTAACTTGTATGATTGTGTATCCTTATCATACTATTTTAGCCTTCTTACCTACAATATATAATCAACTTGCATGACTGTGTATCTTATCTTTCTATTATGTTCCTCGGGTTATAGAACATAGTCAACTAGTTCAATTCTATATATTATTTTCTAATTTTGTCTTTGCATCATTCCTTTTATCTTACTTCACTCATCATGAATTTCCTATTTGAGGACAACACATAATTGAACTCGATAGATATGATTATATTTACCAATCCCAATAGGTTTCCCCATCAACAGCTTGTGGCTTCCACTTTAGATGAAATTAATGTGTATATGGCCACTTACACTACAAATTATGGGAGGACTCTTCATTCATATTTAATTCATATCCCTCTTTTTTCCTTAGAATATCAATTAAAATTAGAGTACACACCTGAAATGATTTTCTTCATTAATGATTTTCCTCAACATAGGGGAAAAGACCCTTCAACTATTTACAATCTCATGATAAGTGGTCAAGTAGAATAACCCCATTCACCTTCCCCTACATACTCTTATAGATTTGAGGGTGATACCTTCTTTGCTTCTCAACATCTACCTTCTATTTTGACTCCTTCTCATACTATGACCCCTTCTTCTTTGATTTCTTCAACATCCATGCCAAGTGTCTCTACTTACAAGGTTGGTTCAAAATTTTGTGGGCCTTTTCCATGACATATCCTTCTCAATCACTACACTAGTGAACCATTTGATACCAATGATAATCATGCCACTAGTGCTTCTTTTTCTTCTAACTCTAGTCCTTATACTAGTGCCTCCTTTCATACCAATACTTCTCAGGACACTAGTGGCATGCATGCCACTACTCATAGTGGAACCCAAACCACTAATACTAATTCTAATGCTTTTCATGCCATGTAAACTAGTCAAAATACTGCTCAAACCCATTAACTCTTATTGCAAACTCTTAGTCAAATTAATGATTTTTAAGCTAATAATGCCAATCAAATGATGCAAATATATAATCACCTTATTCACCTTCAAAATCATCCTCAAAAGGTTCCATGGGAGCACAAAATCAAAATACACCCTAACCCCCACTTAGGGATTCCCATGGCAACCTCATTCCTCAACCACCCCTTATTAACAAAATGATTAAACATCTTCATAATGAACCTATTACAACTAAAATTTACAATCTAAACATATGATGTATCAAACCTACCTGTTGGGGATCAACCAACAATATGATTACACTTATGAAAGCAATAAACCGCAGAATTAAATCAGATAGATAAGTAACTAGAATCAGACAATAGCAAAGAACAAGAGATATAAGAAACCACCTTGAAAACTTGTATTAAACTCTTTACAAAAGGAATACAATTGAAGAAACTTCTTTCTTCCACACCTCTCTTAGATGCACAAGATCTCTCTCTAGATCTATATTCCTCAAGAGCTCTCTCTCTCAAGTACAATCAACTCCAACACCCTGGATTGATACAACTCTGTACTGTTCTTCAACATTCACATACAATGAACTCTACAATAATCACACTAAGCTAAGAAGATCTAATTCTACATATAGAATTAGGAAACTTGAGCATGCACTTACAACCAACAGTTAAGCCTCTTGAACAAGGGCTCTAAAAATAATCTTACTAATAATAGAAACACGAACTTAAGACTAAGACTTAAACTCATCATGCAAACACTCGATTTTGTCCTCAGAAATAGCATTCTAGACGCACAGGTAACTGACGCCAGTTCCTACCTGCTTGCCTATGACCGACGTCGGCCGATCCTCTGCCAACGCTGACATCTCTTCAACTGCACCTGACTGACGTCAGTCGCTCTTGACCGACGCTGGTGACTATGTAAACCTACAACTTTGGTAATGCACTCATATGTGAAGCTTTTAGGCTCCACACCTTAACAATCTCCCACTTGGAGATAAACAACTGCACCAGTACCTGTACAGCAACATCTTCTAGCTCCTCCATCTTTAACTCAATCATGAAGACCAATAGAAGTTAAATGAAAATTCAACTTCTCCTTTGTAACCGACTTGGTTAACATATCAGTAGGAGTCCTATCTGTATGGATCTTCTCTAGCTTCAAATCACCATCCTCCAATACCTATCTTATGAAGTGGTACCTTAGCTGTATGTGCTTGGTTCTTGAATGAAAAGCTAAATTCTTAGCCAAATGGATTGCACTCTGACTGTCACTATACAATCTGCAACTCTCATGCTCCCTTCCAAGATCTTCCATGAACTGTGTCATCCATATCATCTCTTTGCTAGCCTCTGTGGCTGCAATATACTCTGCTTCTGTAGTTGACAAGGCAATAACCTTCTGCAACTTAGATATCCAGCTAACCGCTGTTCCACCTATAGTGAAAACATAACCTGTAGTGCTCCTCCTGCCATCCAAATCACCTGCCATATCTGAATCTACATAACCATGTAGAGAAGTATTTGAACCTCCATAACACAAGTGCCTACTACTGGTTCCTCTCAGATATCTAAGGATCCACTGAACTGCTTTCCAATGTTCCTTACCTGGATTGGCCATATACTTACTTACAACTCCCACTGCTTGGGCAATATCCGGTCTAGTACACACCATTGCATACATCAAACTCCCTACTGCAGAAGAATATGGAACCTTACTCATGTACTCTACTTCATCATGTGAATTAGGACATTGTTCTTTACATAACTTAAAATGTCCAGCCAAAGGTGTGCTTATCGGTTTAGCATCCTACATATTGAACCGTTTCAACACCTTGTCCACATAATCCTCTTGAGACAATATCAACCTGTGATTTTTCCTGTCTCTCTTAATGCTCATGCCAAGAATTTTCTTTGCTGCTCCCAAATCCTTCATAGCAAACGTTTGAGCTAATTTCACCTTAAGCTCAGAGATATCCTACATGTGTGATCTTGCAACCAGCATATCATCTACATACAACAATAGAATAATATATCTACCATTATCCAATCTCTTAAAATACACACAATGGTCAGATTGACAACTACTGTAGCCATGCTCAGTCATAAACCTGTCAAATTTCAAATACCACTGTCTAAGAGCTTGCTTGAGGCCATACAAGCTTTTCTTCAATCTGCACACTAACTTCTCCTTACCTTTGACCTCAAATCCTTCCGGCTATTCCATATAAATTTCCTCATCCAAATCTCCATGAAGAAATGCTGTCTTAACATCTAGCTGCTCAAGATGCAAATCCTCAACAGCAACCAAAGATAGTACAATCCGTATAGAAGTCATTTTAATGACAGGAGAAAAAATATCACCAAAATCAATACCTGGCTTTTGTGCAAATCCTTTCACTACCAATCTGGCCTTATATCTCATCTATCCATTCTCACCCTCTTTCAACCTGTAGGTCCATCTGTTCTTCAGTGTCCTCTTACCAGCTGGCAATTCAACCAAATCCCATGTTTGGTTCTCTCTTAAAGACTCCATCTCCTCAACCATGCCACACTCCCACTGACTCTTGGACTCCACCTATATTGCTTCTTCAAAACTTTTTGGTTCTCCACCATCAGTTAGCAATAAATAGAATAATGAAGGAGAATATCTAATTGGAGGCTTACTTACCCTTTCAGACCTCCTGATGGGTGTCTGAGACTCGTTCACAACACGCTATCCACCCAAATTCTCTGATAGTGACCGACCTTTGTCACCTCCAGACCTACTACTGGCCGACGCCAGTTCTGCCTAATCGACGCTGGTGCCTATCCTGCCGACATCGGTCTCTATATGACCGACATCGATTTCTGTTCTACCGATGCTGGTTCCTATCCTACCGACGTCGGTCTCTATGTTTTCCTGCAAGTGATTATTTCTTTTTCCCATGAGCTCATTTTGGACCGTCACCTCATCCAATTCACCATCGCTCTGCCCAAATTGATTCAGCTTCTTCAGCTGATCACTATACATCACTTTTTCATTGAAAACAACGTCACAGCTCCTAATTATCTTGTTAGTTCCTAGATTCCAAAATCTGAAACTAAAATCATTTGAGCCATAGCCAATAAATATGCACCTCATAGACTTAGCATCCAGCTTCTTTCTATTTTCCTTATCTACATGCACAAAGGCTTCACAACCAAAAACTTTGAGAAAAGAGAGATCTACCTTTTTACCTGTCAGAGCCTCTTCTAGAATTCCACCATCCAGAGCTCTAGAGGGTCCTCTGTTAATCAGGTACACTGCAGTGTCAACAGCTTCTAGCCAAAACTCTAAGGGCAAACCAGCATGCAATCTCATACATCTTGCATGCTCCATGATTGTTCTATTCATCCTTTCAGTAATTCCATTCTACTGAGGTGTCCTTGGAACCATCCTTTGCCTATGGATTCCATGCATGTAACAATACCAGTTGAACTTATAACTATAGAACTCTCCACCATTGTCAGATCTTAGGCACTTTAATCTTTTGCCTATTTCATTCTCAACCATAGCTTTCCAAATATTAAAGTTCTTAAATACATCAGATTTCTTCTTAATACAGTAGATCCATACCTTTCTTGTAGCATCATCTATGAATGAAACATAGTACTGTGATCCTCTAATAGAAGCTACCTGAGCTGGTCCCCACATGTCTATGTGAACAAGCTGCAACTTATGCTTCTTCTTTGTAGACCCAGTCTTGAGAAAACTAACCCTTTTCTATTTTCCAAATACACAGTGCTCACAAAATTCTAGATCCATGCTTTTCAAATCTGAAAGCTTACCTTTAGACTTAAGAATTGACATCCCCTTCTCACTCATGTGGCCAAGCCTTGAGTGCCACAATTTTGCATCCACATCTGAACTAGATAATATGGAAGGAGAATTGTTAGTAACACAATTACACAAATAGAGAGCACCTACTCTCTTACCTCTGGCCATAACAAGTGCACCCTTGGTCACCTTCCAAGATTCTGCTGTGAGAGTTACTGTACAACCCTCATTCCCTAACTTTCCTGCAGAAATCAAATTTCTCTTTAAGCTAGGAACATGCATAACTTCTCTCAACACCCATGTGTTGCCATTCTGCATTTTCAGCTGCACTTTACCTTTTCCAATAATTCTACAGGGTTTAACATCCCCTAGATATACTATTCCAAAATCTCCATGGATATAGTCACATAAATATTCCCTATTAGGGGTAGCATGAAAAGATGCACCAGAATCTAACACCCAAGATTATATATTATTATGCAAAGAGAATATTAAAGCATCTTGTGCAATACCTGCAACCTTTGCTTCTTCTTTTCCTTTGTGCTGATTGTCCTCCTTAGGCTTTGACCAGCAATCTCTGCTTATGTGCCCCATCTTTTCACAATTCCAGCATTGTGGCCTTTTGCCATTTTTAAATTTAGATCTACCTCTCCCCTTAGACTTGGATCTTGATCTCCCTTTCTTGCTCTTCTCTTTTTTCCTTCCCCTGCTCTCAAAACTTAAAGCGTTCCTAGATGTCTCTTCTGTGCTTTTCCTGTGAATTTCCTCATTCAAGATAACACTAACAACATCCTCTACTTTTAAAATATTTGATGCAGATGCAGTATTGCTAACTACCATTACTAAGCTATGCCAGCTTTCAGGCAAAGAACATAATATTAAAAGAGCTTTTATTTCATCATCAAATACAATTTTGACTGAACTTAATTGATTTACAATACCATGGAAATCATTCAGGTGATTAGATACAGATCCACCTTCCTGCATATGCAAATTAAATAGCTGCTTCATAAGATATACCTTATTAGAATTTGAGGGTTTTTCATACAAATTTGCTAGAGTAGTCATCAACTCTACCATTGTTTTTGCCTGTGATAAATTAGATATCACAGTAGATGCTAGACTCAGTCTTATAGACCCCAAAGCCATTCTGTCAAGAACTTTCCATTCTTCATCCTCCATATTTGTGGGCTTCTTTGCAGTCCCACCTAATGGTAAGTATAGATCCTTCTGATACAGATAGTCCTCTATCTGCATTCTCTAATGTTGATAGTTTTTGCCATTGAACTTCTCCATTCTCAGTTTACTTTCATCTGCCATTGCTTCTCCCACTCAAATAAAAATCCCTGCAGAAACTCCTGTGAGCAACTTGTAATCAATACACACTACATAGATCTGAATTGCCTGTTAGTGAACCTGAGCTTTGATACCAATTATTGGATATCAAACTCTAAACCTACAACCAAGGCTCTTATACCACCTGTTGGGGATCAACCAACAATATGATTACACTTATGAAAGCAATAAACCGTGGAATTAAATCAAATAGATAAGTAACTAGAATCAGATAATAGCAAAGAACAAGAGATACAAGAAACCACCCTAAAAACTTGTATTAAACTCTTTACAAAAGGAATACAATTGAAGAAACTTCTTTCTTCCACACCTCTCTCAGATGCACAAGATCTCTCTCTAGATCTCTATTCCTCAAGAGCTCTCTCTCTCAAGTACAATCAACTCCAACACCCTGGATTGATACAACTCTGTACTATTCTTCAACATTCACATACAATGAACTACTACAATAATCACACTAAGTTAAGAAGATCTAATTCTACATATAGAATTAGGAAACTTGAGCATGCACTTACAACCAACAGTTAAGCCTCTTGAACAAGGGCTCTAAAAACAATCTCACTAATAATAGAAACACAAACTTAAGACTAAGACTTAAACTCATCATGCAAACACTCGCTTCTGTCCTCAGAAATAGCATTTTGGATGCACAGGTAACTGACACCGGTTCCTGCCTACTTGCCTGTGACCGACGTCGGCCGATCCTCTACCGACGTCGGCATCTCTTCAACTGCACCTGACCGACGTCGGTCACTCCTGACCGACACTGGTGACTGTGTAAACCTAAAACTTTGGTAATGCGCTCATATGTAAAGCTTTTAGGCTCCACACCTTAATACTACCATTAGTTACAATGGGTTGACTAATCCTACCTTACATTTAAAAATGATTGGTGATCTCTACAAATATTGGGTCACACTAAACATTTTTTTGATACCAAGCTATTAGTGAAAATTCTCTTTGGAGACAATTTAGGTTGGTGTAATCAACTCAAGTCCCATTATATCACTAGATTGGAGGATCTTGTTAACTCTCTAGTACAAGAGTTTCAAACTAGTGACCTCCTTGAGAATACTTTGACTCACTTTATAAATTTCAAGCAAATTAAACCCAAAATAACACAAACTTTCATCAAATGGTGGAAGACCTTGTCTAATAAGTGTGAGAACAACATAACATATGATAATATTTTTCATATATTCACTAATTCTCTATATCCCAAGTTACAATATCAAGTTAGGAACCTCTCTCCAAGAACTTTGGAGGAGGCCCTTGACCAAGCCAAATGCTAAAATTTTCTCATGCATCAGTTTGAGGCAACCCAACCTCTCGTGGGAACTCTCATGCTCCTCAAAACTAAAAATCATCATGCTACCAATAATGGTGTCACTGATTCCTATGATACCATTCAAAATATTCAAGACTTTAATCTTAACCTTGTTATAGAGCAAACTTCCAATCTAATCAACACCCCTAATCCTCAATTTTCCCAAATAGATAATATGAACATTCATAAGTCATTATCCTTTGTAAAGATCTAAAAGAGTCTAACAAGGCCTCTCCTATGAGAGCTTGACCCCACTCATCTTATGAAATCATGGTATGATCCAAATATATTTTTTTGGTTTCATGCAAGTTGGGGTAAATCTCATGAGACTTATACATGATTGCATAATTTAGCTATATATTTACTCCTTGGTCCAAGTTTTGATCATAATTCACTCATTCATAGAGACCAACAAGCCTATTATATCACCTTAAAATATCACAAAACACAAAATAAAAACCAAGCTTTGAACTAGGTTAATGCTCATCTTGCCATCTATAAAAACCCTCTTCCTAATCAACAAGACAATAATGACAAGCCTAATCCTTCCACCAACAATGTTGAAAGTATTATAGACCAAAATCATAAATATAATATGGTAAATATGACTAATATATGAAGGGTAGTTTCTTTTATTGATTCTCATCCTACACACACACCAATCATCCCAACCTTCTATGTTATCCAAGATTCATCCCCATCTCATCTAATAGAGTTGGGACACGAGGACCTTATTTATTTCCATGAACCAATTATAATACCTCAATTTAATAAAACCTCTCACACTATTTATAAAACTACCCCAACATCTACACCTACCAATAACATTGTTACAACTCCTAGTAACACTTTTTCAAATGAATCACTAGACAAACTTAAATCAACTAGCCCATCATCTCAAGATAATCAATCAATTTGTCCCCAAACTAAATTGACCACATATTATCAACACAAGTTTGATTTAACTTCTATTCCTCCTTCCTAAGAGCTCCTTCAACATTACGTACCTTTATCTAATAGTCCCCCCATGGGTTATGATGAATGGGAACCCATCTTAGAACTCACTAATCTCCCATATCAAATACCATTTCTTGAACTCATGTGAACTTATTCGCATCATCGCAACCACCTAATGCAATTATTATTCAAAATGAACATCCCTCATCTTCCCTTAGCTCGATATGAAACTACCTTATTTGGGTTAGAATATAGTATCTTAAAATAATGCAAAGAGATGTTTATACATGTTAATGAAATAATGTACACTTCTCTTTCCCTTAAATTTCCTATTGCTTCCATGATCATAGATGAGATTCTACTTTGATTGATGAGGGTTTAGGTACTTGTATTACTTCCCTCAACTTCATTAAAACTCTTGGATATTTTAAGTGTAATCTTAAATCCACATGCAATATGTGTCAAGGTTATGATCGAAGGCAAATGCCTCTTTTAAGTTGTGTGGTTCCCTATTACCATCCCTCTTATCACTGTTGAAGTGAATATTATGATATTTAACTTTCTCCTTTCCTATAATATCTTTCTTAGTAGGATTTAGACTTATTACATGAGGGTTGTTGCATCTTCTACCTACCAATGTGTTAAGTCTACCCACAATGGTGTTATATATAAGATTCAATAAAACACTAACCCTTGAAATTTTGAATAATTCCAAGAACGTGGTGTATTTAAAATTACAACCCTTTAACCCTTGATGAGTATTCCATTCAGGGAATCTCAATGTTTCAATTTTCCCATCAACTCTACTCAAGGTTATCATGGTCACCATGAAATCATTAGGAACATACCATACCACATAACCTTTTAGACTTAAATTATGATGAGCCAGATGAGATCAACCTAAATATCAAAACTTAGGATCTCTCCTCATCTAATTTTGCAACTTACACCATCCTTGAAGTGGCATTCCTATCAGCGACCTATCGATGATATACTTGTGGTCTTAACCAAGACTTGACATTCTATTCATCACACAAATTTTGATGAAAAGACCATACCTACATGTACCATCAACCTTCATACACCTGATTATGATGATGGTTATACTTTAGATGATCCATTTCTAGGAGATCTAGTCTAGGATATAGATGTTGAGATCTTTCATTATCATTCTTCTTTATTTAAATATTTCCATTCATCTTATCATAGTCTAACTTATATAGTTCCTAATTCTATTCTTATTCCTTTTTTTCATAGAATAAAGATGAAGTGTTTACATGGCACACCTCTATTTTTCATAGACCTCTTAAAATTATGCTTATGGATCATGATATGACAAGTCCCTATCATTTCACTAGATACTAGGATCCCTATGGCCTACTTCCCCCAAAGATGTTTGATAATGCACTTAACCCCTCTATACATCTAGCTTTTCCCTTAGCTGAGCCTAGTCCAGATCCTTCTCCCACTCTACTCTTAGTTGAGCCTCATCCTATATGTGATTTTTATTCTCCTTTAAATGAGCCTATCCCAGTCTCTCTACCAACCTCACCTCCACTCGGTGATGGCCTTCTTCCTTTACAATATCTTGATCCCCTACCCACCTAATGGGTTGATTAACCTTAATATGATATTAATAGAGTTTTTAGTCATTAGACTAGAGACTACCAGTTATACCACCCTTCCTTAGATCCTGCCTCTACTCCCATTAGTAGACCCACAAAATCTACTAACAAGCATATTTATTACTTCTATGCCATAGATAATAATTCCTCCCCATATTTTAAAGATATTTGAGAATATATCAACACCTTACGTCCTACCTTTATTTAGACTAAAGATAAGGATATACCTCCTCTCAAGTTGTTATCTGAATATATTCCAAAATATGGAGAAGTATATTATCTTTGGCCCTAGTGTAGTACACATCACATCGATCATTACCACATTATCTAGTAGAATCTTCATTATTACCTTATGACAATTCCTACATCCACTTTTCCCCCTCCCATAGGTCATTCACATAATAAGGCTCCTCCTTCTTCACATGTGGCTCCTATGCCACCTGCATCTTATTCCTGACTTATGATTCCTTCACCACTAGTGGTGGCATATCCAAATCCCAGAAATACCATTCCTATTCCAACATCTATACCCCTTATTAAGTATTCTACACATGAGGTCCATCATGAGCATGATCCTTTAGTTATACCTATATTTTTTGTAGAGGATATTTGATGAGAGGATAACATACTGGTTCATACGCAAGTTTAAGTGCTTAGTCAATCATGTCTTTGGATACTTAGCTTCTTTTATCTAAAGTATAAATATCATTCATGTGTATAATTTTTATCCCTCATTTTAGTTATTCCAAATTATTAAGGATGAAGAATCTTAAAATCCATAAAAGTTTGAAATCCAAATCATTTAAATATAAGGTAACATACCAAATTTAAAAGTCAAATCACACTAAAAGTGTGATTCAAAATACATCTCTTTTTTCTAATTGAAGCTCAAACTCCATATTTGGCCTCATGATAGAGTCAAGGTCCATTGGGGTGTGGGAGGCCACTAGATTGGATAAGGAGAATTGAAAAAACTCTTTTAGTGTTACCTACTTTCTCACATAAGTACCCAATCTTCACAGTAGACCGATGACTCTGTAAGAGGTCCTGAGGAACGAGGAACATATTTTGGGAAGGTAGGTCCATTTTAATTTTCTTATTCATACAACCAACATGATTCAATCTTATTATCTCACTTATTTGCCTATACAATTTTGTGGTTATTGTGAATGGGTATCCTTTGTATTTTGATGGTCACTAGCCACTTATTGTCTTTTATATGTACTTAGTGTGACTCATGTTTCCTACGGTATTCTCATAGGTGACTATATTATGATTTTTACATTCCCTCTTTCATTTAAAATATTCCTAATATTTACCCTTGAGAAATAGTGTTTGTTAATTGATCACTCCCTCTAGGGATCCTATTTGTAAGTTTCATTATAAGACCATGAGTAGGAATAGGTCTTCATCATAAATTAACACATTATAACATCATTTTAACACCATTTACATAATTATTTCCACCTCATTGGTGTTCCCTTTATGAGTTGAAGTGTAAGACCATGGAGAGGACCAGGCCTTCCTCATAAAATATTCTAATACCCAAGTTGTAATGATATTACATGTCAAATTTGAGATAAGTAGTTATTGATTATGAGTTACATGTCATTTACATGCTTACCATCTCGATATATTGTGTTTTATGCTTACTTCATTGATCTTTCACTTTTATCTCCTTATTTTTTTATTGCATGTATGATTGCAACCATTTTATTAATTTTTTCATACTTCTTATCTTGAATTAGTGTGACCAATTTAAGTTCTTTTTTCCAATTTTTTTCTCTTTTATACTTCCCAACATGATTTATCATGATTGATTGACTTAATTTTTTTATTTTTATACCATTTGGATTTCATGTGCCTTCCATTTTATTACATTATTTTCATACTTCCCAACATGATATAGTGTGATTTTAAATGTTTTAAATTGGTGTAAATATTTTACATGGTTTAAAAACATTTGTTCTCCTTTATACCATCATGGGTTTATTATATTTAGTGATCTTTTGTTATTTCACATTTCCCATTGTGATATAGTGTGTAATACATTTACTTTTGATTACTTATATATTTCCAAGTCATTTTTTCCTTTTTATTTTTAACCATGTATGTGTATCACAAAATGCTAGAAATGAAAACACTCAAAATATATTTCCCATAGCATATACAACAAAAGCTAAATACATGTGCTAGAAAGAAATATATCCATGAATCAACATCGAAAACCAAGTACAACCCATGAGATCAAATCCAACTATAAAAATCAACATATATATCATGTATTTTGTACAATACACAAATACAATGTATAAAATATAATATAGATCCAACTCTAATGCTAGGCTCCGTCATGCCTATCTTGTGGTCTAGTCATACTACCCATAGATGCCTGTGACTATCCCCTTTGAATGGTACATTATAATGAGGCAATTTCGTATCTCAAACTTGCATCCACATCCATATCATCTCCCCTATTGGCCTCACTACTACCTACTACCATGCTCAACCAATCCATGGTCTATCATGCCCTAGCCTAATCATAGGTATATCAACTAATACTCCTCTTCCCCTTGGCTCTCTAGAATATCATAATTAATAAGCATACACTACTATAGGGGCCATTGGGTATGGGACTTTGAACTATCCTAGAGAGCATGCCACTAGATGTGGATCTACCCATGAGGTGTAATCACCCATAATATACACTCATGCTAACCCTATAGTAATGGTCAACCAACTAGGCCATGTAGTAGTGATGTGCATGTAGGGATACCACACGATCTCCCCTTATGTGATAGTCTACAATGATGGCACATGGGGAACAACCTAAGATACATTGTCATGTCTCCATCTCATGACTTGAGGTAACCTATCATCAACCACATTGGGTAACCCAACTGGCCAATACATGTGGAACCTCTCCTATATCCAGGCACTTAGTAAAAAATAGGCTCCATGGTATTCTAATTTTTGGAAAACATCCTGTACATATCATGCATGGGATAGACCTAGATGATAACCCTAAAATCATAAAGTGCTCCCTAATCTAATATTGACTTACATAACACTATCGCATATAGTGGTACCTTATCATTTGACTTGTGACACAACACTCATGTTGTCACAAGACCTATCATGAAATTCTAAATATCCATAATGTTGAAATATAGACATAAAAAAACTCACCCTTAATCTAGGGTATATCCCATTTGAGCATGTTTCCCACTGGGCTAGTGCTCATCTCTCCTCCATATCATCTACTTTGTTAGTGATCACTAGTGTCCCTCCTATAGGTAGTCCCAATAAAGCATGGAAATCCTCTAGTGTGATACACACCTCAATGGTATCCTCAACCAAAACCCATCAAAAAGTGTTGGGAAACCATTCCCATGCTTAAAGGAGTATGATAATGATATCAACACTAAGTAGGATTTGCCTCATCTCCATGATGCCTCCAAAGCTGAGTGTGACCAGTCATACTCTATCCATGTTAGTTAAATGATCTAGTAATATAGAAGCCACAATGCATCTATCAGGAACTAATACCTTTGGCATATCTACAAAATATCAAATAATAAAGGATGTATCAGATCTTTATGTCATAAATAATTCAAATACATTCTTAAAAATTCACACATTAAATAGTTAATCATTTGGTTTGATTTAGTTTCTCATGTTCCTAATTTTATTATAGAATTGGCTAATTTAATATTAAATCAACCCTTTATCTTATTTGTGATACTAAATTATCCATTCTCATTTCTAACTAGATCGACCCATTTGATACTAAATTAGCCATCTTCTTGCATCAACATACTAAATTGGCCCTGTCATACATAATCAACCTTATTTTTTAGACTATATCGGCCCTATCCAACAAACTAAGTCAACCCTCTAGTACATGTTCAACCTTATCATATTTACCAACTAAGCCATCCCACTGATATACAATCAACCCTATATTTTTGGCTTGCCTTATAGACTAATTTGACCAGGTTGACTCTATTTTTCCACCATTGTGAATTTTTGACCTATCACCATAAATACCTTTGGCATTTATTGGTCTAACTTATTCCTACCCAACATCCCATTCTACCCCTAGTATACCTAAAAATTTCCTAGGGTTCATTTTTATTCCTAAATTTTTCCTACCAATAATTTTTTTTATATTTCTCTCAATTTCAAATAAAAATACTCAAAATTTTGAAATTCACAATTGCTTACCTATGCTACACTTGTTGTGGCTACTATGTGTCCCCCTATCTCACCTATCATATCTTCACCATGATGTCTCTATGGTATCAAAATAGGGCTCTCAGAGCTCTATTTTATCAAAATAGTAAAAATTACAAATGAATTCTATTTCACCCTATTTAAATTTACTATTCAAACTTATTTACCTTTCAAATATTTACTGCTAGATTTCATATTTTGACCATATCTTTGTTTTTGCTATCTCTTTTTCCAAACTATAAAAATGTTATAGAATCTTGACATCATAGAGAATCTTTTCACCTATTATATGTATATGTTAATTTTTTTTTGGATTTTTCACTTATTTCTATAGGTTCACCTAATGTTCCCTACATTAGACACCTTCACATTTATTGCATATCCTTTATCTACAATACTAAATTAAGTAAATGTATATGTTTTTCAATTCTATCCTTTCATTTATCTTATTCACTCCTTACTATAATTTATTTAGCTTTAGTGTTGTGTGTTGCCATGTTATTTTCCTAAAGTGCCATCCTGTGTTACACCTATGTGACATATGATGAGCTTTGAGTGGGGCATATGTATACACATAATATTTTTAAAATTTTTCAATTACTGATGCTTTCTCTCTTGTAAGAACCCATCAAGTCTCAATCTCTCTGAGTGTACTCCTTAAGGGTAATACTAAGAAATGGGTGGTCAGACTATTGGTGCTTCATAGGATTGTTGTCCCTATACTACCACTTTCTATCTACACAACCATCTCTTAAAAACACTCCACTAAGCTTTGTCTCCTCTTTTTCACCCTCCTCTAGTAAATTTTTTCTTAAATTAGCCCTTCCCTAGCCTAAAAACCCTTTCCAATAGTTTACAATACACTATTAGCCCCATAAAACCTATAGTCTAATTGACAAAATTCATTAGGATATAGGTCAGCCCTTGACTAACCTAGATTATGAACTACTTTGATTTTGTCAATAATGATACAAAGTCGATTGGGTCGACCCTATCGGCTAAATTTTTTGAAAGGTTTAGGGTTAGATCTAGCTAGATATACACACTCATTTCATCATTTATTAAGGAAGAGGATTAGAATAAAAATATATTGTGCATCTCCTTATCCCCCATTCTACTTGAGGAGCATAGTTTAGGGTTTAAAAACTTTCCTTGGAGATACAAATCTTGTCTTATGGAGAATTCTTTTGGATGCATATATAGGTTGTGTAGGCTAGAGTTGACTTGTCCTTGTTATCCTTACATACCACAATAACCTTTTGTGAAGCACCTTGGCTAATGGAGACATTGAGGCCTAACGGGTTCATATTCAAAGGTAAGTATTCCTAAATTTGTTCCTCCTTTATAAGAGTAGATAGATTTATGTTTGTACTTCTCTCTCATTTATTAGGATTTCATATACACTGACATGAGTATATATATTCTATGCATGTTTAATTTTTATGTTTATTAAATCCACTTTGTGCCACAAGATTTGGTGAGCACTAGATTAGACTTTGCTTTGATTTTGTCAATTACTTACTTTGTGAATATGAAAACATAGGACCTAACTAGGGTTATTGCATAGTTTTTTTTTATTAGAGGATTTGGAATCCTCCCTAGTGATATTATTGGGGTAAGATATCCCTTGCTTAGGTCTAGTAGATCCATCTTGGTCATGACCCTAAATATCTAATGTATCAACATTCAAAAGTTAAGTAGGATTTATCTTCTCTAAGATATGATTGATTAATAGATCAATTGTATTTCCATTTGCATACAAGGAGGGCGCTAAGAATAAACTTGATGAGGGTGATTATCTTAGCTAAGGAAACCCATTTGCCTTTCCAATCTACAAGCTAAGATTTGAAATCCTTAATTAATCCATACTAAAAGGAGGATTTTCCTACTCTCGTAAAGAGTGGGATCCCTAGATATTTGGATGGTAGCTTTCCAATTTTAAAATCTAGAATCATTTGAATTGAGTTTTTATTCATATATTTTAGCTTAATTATATTTTAAATTTTTCTGAATTAAAATTGCATAATAATTGTGTTTAAATATTATTATGATGTTTAATTACACTTAAATTGATTTTAATAAATTACATATTTAATTTCAACATGTTATTTTTATATGATTATTATTCTTCTAGCATACAATACTAAGTTTTTATTTACTATTTAATAAGTGCTAGGATTGGCCACTAATCCTAGGCTTGGATATGAAGGGACACTTAGATTAATTATTATAAAGTTTTAGAGATGTAAGAAAGAGAGATAAATTAAAAATATAA
The DNA here is from genome assembly GCA_037957365.1 of Torreya grandis. Taxonomy (NCBI): domain Eukaryota; kingdom Viridiplantae; phylum Streptophyta; class Pinopsida; order Cupressales; family Taxaceae; genus Torreya; species Torreya grandis. The sequence continues at coordinate 513,028 of JARHVA010002917.1, read as the reverse complement.
ATTCAAAGAAGGAAATACTATATAGATGCCTTAAATTATGTCTTGAATAAATCAGTTTTTGTAAGTTATAAGTTATTTCCAAGTAGCATTGTAAACCATAATAACCTTTGATTTGGTCTTATAAATTCATTGTCACAAGTTCCCAAGAGATGTTTTTAAAAATATTTGGTTGTTTTGCACTTTGATTTATAAAATCATCTCAAAGGTAGTACTATGCTTTGATAGGTTGTAAATAACACTTCACTTAGAAGTGCCTTAGTTTAACATCCTGGTAAGGTTACATTGCTTAAAAAATAGGTTGGGTTTAATTTCATTTAAAAATTTAATGGCATGATTAAGTGCCAATCAAGTTAAATTATTATTAAGAAAATATTTTGAATTCATATTGACACTCTTTAAGAGGATAACACAACCTAGTTTTTTAGAAATATTGTCAGATCCACTTATTGGCATACTTGACAGTTAAGTCATGGTGAGAAAAATAGTTAATGTTTTGTTTTATTTTAAAACCCTAGGAAAATTCCATCATTTGTAGTTGGGTGGTCAATCGAGATTGTAGGGAAATATGGAATCCATCATGATAGATTAAAGCGGATAGGTTAAGAGGGTTTTTAAGGCTTCCTTAACTTTGCTTGGATCTTGGAAAATGTAGATGACCATGATAACCTATTTTTAATTTATTTTTTTCTATGTTTTGAGAAAAAATCAATTAAAACTCTTTTTTGGGAGACCATAATGGTTAAATAATAAAAATATCTATCAATCATAAGGAGAAAATAGGCCTATTTTGGATTTTGATAAATTTTATCGTACTTTAAATGGAGAATAGTACATTAAGAAATACAAAGAGTTTGGAGGGAACACATATCCATTTTGAAGCGTGCAAAATAAGAAGGATGAGATGGGAAGTGAAGTTGTAAATCCTTTGGAATGTCATTATCTAAGGTATGCAAAGTATAAACTATGGTTTAATATTATTTTATTTATTAAATAAATATGGGTAGTTGCATTGTCTTACTAGGAAATAAGTTTAAATAAATGAAAATGTTGTATTCTTTTGAATGCATGCATAGTAGGATATTGAAATCTATAGGGTGGAATTCTGAAGGTTATTTGAGAGATGACTTATATTTGATCAATAAAAAGTTTTCATTAAATAAATATGAATAATTTAATAGTAATATAAAAGTATTTTAAGATACATAAAGTATGCATGTGTGTTTTTAAGAAGTGGCTTGTGATAATAGTAATCCTTAGTAATCAATATGCTAGTTGTATCCAACATAGAAAATCCACATTAAAGACATGGATGGCATAAGTAAGTCCAATAGACATGGTTAGAAGGAAATAAAGATGTAAGGAAAGTTAAAAGGAAAGAATAAGATAATGCATGCATTGGCAAGCCTTACTATAAATGCTAAATTATTAACTTAAGGTTTGAATTATTGTTGATGTTGTTTAAGCTTGCAAGAAAAGACTAGTTGTGTAAAACATTATAGTGATATTATCAAGTCCAAATGAAAATGTTAGTAAGTCCATTAATTATATTAATAATATAAAATATAAAAAGACATAAATAACTATTTAAGCAATCTCCCCTCTTCCAACTATAGTACTTATTAAAAGTGATCTTCCACACTTAATATAATGTTTAGGTAGGTAGGACATATATTAAACCCATTAGTGGTTTGGCTTAACTAGGTCAGTCCTTGCGGGGTTTTAGATTATATGTGAAGAGCTGAACTATTGGTCAAGTTATCATGATTATTAGAAATGTTTAGTACCTAGTGATATTGAGTTATGTTTTTATTAATAATTATCTAATAAAAGTGAAATATTTTTTCAATTATATAAGAAACTATTAGGTATATGGTAATTGATCCAAGGAAGGACTAGTATGTGGAATTTTTACTCATTCATTCATATTTTAATGGTATTTCATAATGTTATATATTTAAATTAAGTGAACTCTTATGTTTACAAAGTTGTACTTATTTATTAGTAAATATTATATGATGATACACAACTATTTATTGTATTTAGAGATTAAATGTTTATCTTTTAAATAGGAATATTTTGCCTCTACATTTTCTTTATTTAAATGAAGATATTTCCATTAATAAAGATTCTTATAATCTAAGATTAACACTACCAACCATTACAATTAATCTACTATATAGAATGCCTTGGCATGGCTGGAAGATTGAATGATAAAATGATAATCAATTTAATAATGGTGGACAATCCTTACAAAATTATTATAATGTTTTTGACCTATACAAGCTGATATTTATCTAGTAAAGTGCCATAGGTATTGCATAGATATATATAAACTTATCTATTATATATGATTAAAAAATAGTTGTGGTCTCTAAGGGCTTAATGACCTTTATATATGGAAAATTAGATAAATGATGTGACCCATCTTCCTTTAAGCATAGCTATAAGTTTAAATTTATAAAAAATATTGTGAGAAAGAAATATAGAGATTATATCTTGAAAATAGTTCTATATCGAATTAGGATGGATTAATCAATTCCAAACATTCCTTGCTTAGTCTTATTTAAGATTATATTTTGAAACAAGGTTATTATCATTTTTATATGTTTAAATTAAGGAATTTGTGCAATCTACTATATTTTAAAGGATTTAAATTATTATATATATTTTTAATAGTACACACAATTTCATTATGAAGGTTATCAATTAGTATGAATTATATTCTTAATTTTAGAATGGATATTCTTTTATTTAAATATTTATGTAGAAGTGCTTTTAAGTAAATAGTTAATAATTAACTACTTAGTTCATAATATCATATAATGCCCTTACTTTTTAATTTGTTTTGATAAACCAAACTATAATATGTGTGATTTAAAAAAATGTTTAGTTTTGGAAATGATTAGCACACGAACATTACTTAATTATAGATTAATTTCTTAGTGTTCCAGACATTTTTTTGTCAATTATTTATAAAATAGTCATAATTGTGTTTAAAGAATTAATATCCCTGCATGCATCATTTGATTCATTTTTTAAAATATTATCCCATTAATTAATGAACATAAGTGATAGTATGAATCCTAAGGAAAGAAGGTTTTCATAGATCTAATTCAACATTTTCTATTCCATAAATTGTCTTAAGAATAGAATTATAACCTTGATAAAAGGTTTATATTTTAACAATATAAGGACAAGTGTTATAAACTTTTGTCTATTTAAAAATATGGACTCTAAACCTAAGATTGGGTATTCACACCAAGATAACCAGTTTTTCTAAGGCTTCTTAAAAAATTATTGAAATACATTGAAATCTAAACCATGTGTACTTATGATATGAATTTATAATAAAAAAAAATACTTTAGAAACAAGTCTTTCAAGTATGTTATGATATGTATAATGTAGGAATTATTATTTTTGATATTGCAAAGAAAGATTCATTTTACTATGTGATTGTTTAATTTATTTTGTATTAAAATTAATTAAAATGATATATCTAAATTATTGAAATTAAAATATAGGAATATACAGATATGGAAGTAAAAATATAGAATTTAAAGAATTATAATTTAGAAAAAATAGTAAATTGATTAATATATATGAAAACCTCTCTCAAATTGATTTTATGTTGACTTTGCAGGTTTGTTGATTCATTTTACTAGGTCATGATTAAATGTGAGAATCAAAACATATAGGGGAAAGGACATAATATGATGATATATCCACACTATGGCTTTGACTATTGAATGTAATCACATCTTAGTTGACTATGTGATTTATTTTTTGATTTGGTTCTATGCACTTATCTGTGAGGGTTTATTGCTTAATTTAATTTACTGATTTGATACGTGGAAGACTCATAAAAATATAAAATATTTTTCCTACATAATATAAATCAAATTATAAAATTGTAAAATAGGGTTAGGGGAACATTTGAGTTACCCTAAAAAAATTAATATAATTTGAGTCTTATTTACATAGCCCAAATGGGCCTCATGATGAAGTAGTTCTCTCTTGTAAAGTGAGTGTGTGAACATTGAATTTTCTAGATGAATGCCAATATATGGATTAATTTAAATGTTTGACAATGAGTTTCCTTGACCTATGATAAAATGTACTCAAGCTTGGCTTATGACTATTAGAATGTGACATAATTGAAATTGGAAATAATAGTGCTCTTTTTCTCAGTGTGTAGTAGAATTTATAAATGATTGCTAGATAGGTTCAAGTGAGTGCCTTAATGCACTTTTATAGAGGAGTTTTTGGAATATTTATGTTACCTAAATTTATAAAAGGTGTGGGAGAGCCATTATAAAACATCTCAATTTCAAAAAGTGATCATTGTAGTGTGGGGGACAAGGCCACACTATTATACAAGGCCCTAATATGGTCGTGTCTGATCTAGCATGATTGATAGCACTCGAATCACTTCAACCAATCAAAATCACTTTAGGGTAAATATTATGCCCACTAAGGTGGGTCCACAAGCATTTTATTAATATTCAAAAAATAAATACATAGAAAGGGTGCCAATATGTCTTTAACCATTTTACACACTTGAACATGAATATATAGTTTCCACCTATTACCAATAAAAACTAACTAACTAATTAACCAACTCTTTATGGGAATGCAACCCAAAAAGCATCCCGTGCTACAATGTATTTTGATTTTGATGATGAATTTACCATTGTATCTTGCTTCATACAACACCACACAATGGAAATTGAACCCATATGCATAGTGTACCCTACTGTGGACATTATATCATTCACATATCCACCAAAATCTACATCATAATACCCAACAAGTTTGAAGTTCTTATTATGGTGGTACTAAAAGCCATATATTTTCATTACCCGAAGGAAAAAAATTAATCTTTTAGTTACATGCCAATGAATTTCTCCAAGATCATACATAAATCTAGATAAAATTCCAACTATAAATGATATATCAGGCCTAGTAGTCATCAAGCATATCAAACCTCCCACTATCTGTCAGTATTTGGTGCCATCAAAATAGGAACTACCATCATATTTAGATAATTTCAAGTTACTTTCCATGGGAGTGAGGGTAGGTTTGAAATCATTCATTCCAAACCTATTTAATAACTCAAAAATATACATAGTTTATGACATGAAAATAATTTGATCTTTCTAAGTAACTTCTATGCCAAGGTAATAGTGAAGAATTCCAAGATATGTCATCTCAAGCCTATCTTTTAATTCCTTCATCATAGACTTATTATGGTTTTCATCATTTCCTATGATAAACAAGCCAACGACATAGATAACAAGAATTACCAATTTCCTTCCTTACACTCAAATATAGAGAGTATCACCAGATTCACTATGTGTAAATCTATTTTTTTGTAAGCAGGAATACATATTTTTAGACCAAGGCCTAGGTGCCTATTTGATCCCATAGAGATCTTTGATTAATTTATACACTTTGTGTTCTGCACTCACTTTCTTAAAACGTTGGGGTTGTTTCATATACACTTCATCCTATAAATCACCATTCAAAAAAAACACTTTTGAAATTCATCCAATGTAATTTCCATCCATGTTTTGCTACTAAGGCAAGAACCATATGAATAGTGTGCCATTTGGCAGTTGGTGTAAATGTTTCCTCATAATCAATACCTTATTATTACACATAACTTTTCACAACAAGTTTTGCCTTATGTTTATCAATGGATCCATCTGATTTATACTTTACCCTATAAATCCATTTGCATCTGATGGGTTGAATAGGTGGAGGAATATCAACCAAAACCCAAGTATTATTGTTAAGAGTGGCATCATACTCATTTTTCATTGTCATTTACCAAAAATTTTCAATAAAATCTTCTACAAAAGTGGATGGATTAGTGGAATAATTAGTAATAACTATTGTATAATATACTTGTGTATGAGAACTCCTAGGACCTGTTAGAACAATTTCATCTACTTTAAAGTCAAAAATTACTTTGAGCCCACTTTGGATACTTGTCTAAATTATTAAGATTAGGAATACCAAAATTCTCTTCATGTGTACCATTTGAAGGAAGACTTAGAGAAATTTCAACATTTTTGAAGTCATTATCCTATGAAATTCTTAAAAAAGTAGAATAAATGGAAGGTATAAGTACTTATCTCATACCACAATTTATGAGAGTTAGCCTGATTATGTAATCCATTAGCACATTTTTGAATCTTCCTCTCTAACCTATCAAATTATGAGTCAATATCTACAGTGTTAATATTACTAAATTCATCAAATATCAAATCACTGCTCACTATGAATTTTTTTGTATCCTATGTAAGAAAATGATACCCCTTTTTTTTGAATACCCAAGAAAGATGCATTTTCTACTTCATGGTTCCAACTTAGTTTGGTGTTCAATAGGAACTAAAGAAAAACAAAGACATCTAAAAAATTTCATGTGTTTAACTTTTGGTTTAAACCCATACCAAGCCTCATATGGATTCCTACCTAAAGGGGCAGCTGTAGGGGACCCACTTCTCAAATACACTACAATACCAATGGCTTCAGCCCAAAACCTATCATCAAGCTGTTTATAGTGTAACATAGCTCAAGTTGTGCCCTATAAAGTTTTATTCATTTATTCAGAGACTCCATTATATTATGGAGTATAAGCATTACTATATTGTTGATGAATTATATGTTCCTAAAAATAATCCAATAATTCATTTGAAGCATACTCACCACAATTATCTAAATGAAGAGTAGCTAAATGTGAACCTATTTTTTTAACTAAGTTTAACCATTCAACAAACATATTGAAAAAATCTAATTTTTTCATAACAAACACCCAAGTCATTCTAGAAAAATCATCAATAAAAAACACAAAATTTTTGGAGGTTTGTCAATGATGTCTCCAAGGTGAACAAGGATGTTGATGAGGTTTCATGTGTGTTAGATTTACAATGACAAAGTGTGCTTCAAAGTGCTTCAGTGTATGACTTAGATAGACAATTAATGGATGATATTGATGATATGTACATGTTTCATAGGCCATATGGGATGTTATGAGTTCTTATAATTCTTATGAAAGTTAACAGAATTCATCAGAGTAGTCAATTGAATGTCTATGTTCAAGTAATCATCTTGACAGATAAAATTGAGTGAGCAGATTGATGAAATTATATTTAATATGTGTGAAGGTTTCAAGATAAAATTTATACATTTATGGATTTCCCTATGTTATTAGATCATATGGTTAAAATTTTAGGTCATGACATTGAGCGTAGCAAAATTTATTAAGGTGCAAAGTTGGCCTCTTAGACAAGAGTTCTCTATGTTTCTATACTTAGCCCAATTTGAAAGAGGAGATATTTGATGAGAATTTAATAAGATCACAGATGTAAAAATGAGAATTTAATCTGATTGGATAATTTTCTTGTATATTATATTGAATCAAATGGTCAAGATGGCATGTATTAGTGACAAGTGTTACAATTTCAGAAGCTTTGATAGAAGATCAATGACGAACGGGTGCTTGTACAGATAGAGATCAATGATGAGCATTTGATTATGTATACAGAGATTAATGTCATTTTTTAATTAAATAAGTCAAATTATTCTCAAATTTCATGCAAAAATACCAAGTGGCATAAGCTCATTGACTGAATGGTATAGGGTATGCAAAAGGTACACAAAGCTGCCAAGTGGCACAATCACAAGAGCTCAAATTAAAGAACAATGGTGAGCATTGTAGATTAAATTATAGGATAATTATGAATATATAAATGGTGAATATTTTATATAGGTTATAATAATTATGAGATGAGGTTAAAGTGCTCAATGTTTAGTGTTTGAACAATGACTGTTGGAATTTGAATATTTGAGTTAATAAGGGAAAATTAGACTATAGTTTTTGAGCTATATATTTTGATCCAAGATGAATTTATTAATGTAATAAAAATAAAATTTATAAAGGAATCCAAGGCACATAGATATAATCTATTTATGATATATTAATGTTTATACAGTCAAAGATATTAAGCTCCAAATTTGATGATGTGTTTGACCATGTTTTGCAAGTGACCAGAGAAGGATAATTGAGTTGTTATTGATAGTATTTTGATGTTTCAAGATGATATAACTATTAGAGAGTGTTTTATACTAAATTAATAAAATATTTATGGATTTTTTAGGTTTTACCAATCCATATTTAGTGTGAACAAAGTCTTAGAAGTTGACTATATTTATTAAATGCACTGGCAGATTGAGTGACCATGTTGCGAAGGTATGTTTAAGGTGTTCAATGTAAAATTGAAGAAGAAAATGAGTATGGAGGTGTTGTATAATTATTTAAGGCTTATGATAAAGTATTGGTTGTCATATTTTTTCCCTAATCAAATATGAAGAGTCAAAATAGTATAACTGTATTTTGACTATATGTGACCAATTTGAGTGGCCATTTTGAGAGAGTTGATTTGAGTGCTTAAAGCCTATGTTAGAATGTATAAAACATATGACAGTTTATATGAGGTCATAAAGAGTTCACCCATGTGATATAATCATATATCTATGTGCAATATTTGATCTATATCTTCAAAAGTTTGAGACTATGTTTTTTGTGTATGAAGACTTGAAGAGTAAGGAGACCTAATTGGTAGGTTCACATGTTGAGTTGGTGTTCTAAGTGGCATGGAAAAATATGGGAGTAATAAAAGGGATATAGGAAATAGATTTGATGTTTTTGAATCATTGGTAAATTATGAAGGTGTTCAAAGTAGTCTCACAAGTAACGTATGAGTATGAAGGCCTAATTGTTTTAGGTCTCACCAAGACAAAATGGTGGTTTGGGGCTAATAAGGTAATGATAAACCTATAAAAAGTGTGGTTATCACATGTAACATGTGTATGGACCTATTTTAAATTTTTTTTAAATATGTAAATCATCTTGTCCAACCAATATGAGTTAAAGGAAAAGAGTGGTATAAGTACAAGGTCTAATTGGACTAATTGTGCTAGTTGTGCATGTGTGGATTCAAGTGAAGTAGAGAACCCTCGAAAGAGAAGCTACATGTCAATGAGGACCATCAAAGAGTGAAGAGAATAAATCATGATTTTTTTATCAAGGTGATGAAGGTGAACACATAGGTCATTGGACTTAATAAACCTAGAAGAGGTAGATTGAGGGAGTAATCCCTAGAGGTAGATTAAGCGAGTAAGCCCTAAAGACTGATTGAGTGAGTGGGATTAGTGGATGGATTGAAGAGTAGAGTAGGTTTAGGATTATGTGCATGACCTAAAATTAATTTTTCTAATGTTGGGATATATTTATTGCAAATTTTTTGATTGTGTATGTGTTAAGAAGTGAAGAGTGATCCAAAAGGGTGTTTTGGATGCATTGCTTATGTGTGAAAGTTTGTGAGAGTGTAAAAGGGAAAGAGAGAAAGTAAGAAAATTCCATCATTAGGTGTAGAAAACATCAAATCAAAAGTGGATATCAGATCAAGGGAGCTGTGTTGGTGCTTGGTTGCTTAAGGGGTTGGTTCCTCCTTGTGGGATAGGTGTCTCACTAAATTAAGGGATGGGTAATCCTTGATTAGTTGGTGCTGGTATAAATGTTGAATCTTATATTTATAGGACTGTAATCCATATTTCAAGATTAATTGGGTTTTATCTCCCAAGAGGGTTTATCACATATATCATGTGTTATGTTCTTGATCTTGATATATCTTTCTTGTTCATTACAATGACTAATTTGTATGCATCATGATTGTATGTGCTGAATGTTTAAAATTTTGGAATTTAATTAGATTATCTAGCATCATTGATTCACCCCCATCTCAGTGATTTTACCTCTAAGTATAGGTATCATATCAGGACCTTCTATTCAATTCTAACCACTTGAAGGTGATCCAAGGTATAATATGGCTAATTAATTGAAGAGAATCAAGAGTTGAAGGCTCAAGTAAAGGTTACTTATTCATGTCTAAAATAAAGTGAAAAAAGTGAAATCAATACAAGGCACATTTTTAGAAGTATAGAGGTAATATGAATGAGCATGATCAAGAAGAAGCTTTGCATAAGATCATGGCCTCAAGCTTTAAGGATATTAAAGATGAGTACATCAAGCTCAATAAAGAGCTAGAATCCATGAAGACAAACTCAAGATCAAAAGATGATAAAAAGAAGATAAATATTATTAAAGATCAATTAAGGGTTATAAATAAAAATCTAAGTTCAAAAGAGGAATAAAATAGACATCTCAAGACTCAGTTAGAAGAGACAAATGCCAAGTTAAGTTCAAATCAAGGTGAGCATGATGAGTTGAAATATAATCTTAATTCTATAAATATTATTGAAGATAAAGCATGTATATTGAAGGATGACATGGATAAAGATTATAAGATAGATAAGGAGACAATACAAGATCTTATAAATTAGTTAGAGGCTCAAAGTTCAAGTATGAGAGCTAAAGAGGATGAGAGTGTTCAATTGAATCCCAAGCTAGATTCATTAAAGGATGAACATGAGTAATTTGTTGTAAAGATAAATGTTGTCACTTGGATTTTAACCCTTTGAGGAGATGAAAATATCTCCTCATAAAAGTGGTATAATGGAATCACCTCTAGGCTTGTGGGTAGCCTAAGGAATGAGGTGAATCTTTAGATAGGGCTAGCTCCCTTGATGTACCACTTTGGATTGTAACTACTACTAACTTTGGGGGGTGAAAAGGGAGAAATAAAAGTGAAATAAAACTACTCTAATGGAGGTGATATAAAAAATTTACTAATGATCTCCAACCATATGCATATTACACTTGAAATAAAAGGACAAACTAAAACTACACTTCTCTAATCTTCATCTTCTTACATCAATACTACATTGTGAGGTTATGGATGAATGTGAAAAACTAGGAGGACTAGAAAAGAGGCCTATGAGGTAAATAATGAAAATAAAAACTCACTCAATCCTTGACATTTCCTTGAACACTTCATATGACCTGCAAGAAGAGGTTATAAATAGGTGAAACAATGGAACAACATGCTAAGGAATCCATAGTTTTTACTAAGAAAGAATCATCATCAAATTGAAAACACTAAGGATAGTAATAGAGGAGGTAAAAATAAGTTTTATTATTTATAAAAAGTTATAAATTTTATCATGTCTTCTCCATACTCAAGTGGAGCATCCCATACAATGCCAAAATGGCTAGTTCTTATAGAACTTGAGAAAAAGAGAAGAAGAGAGAAGTCCAAGGGTCAAAAGGACAATTGTAAATATAATAAAAGTAGTTAATTTTTAATTTTATAATGATATGGGATTAAACATGCAAGTAATATAATCTAAAGGGTCAATCCAAGGCATAAACTTCATGAAAAGTGGTAAGAAAACTCTCAACTAGCTCAAAAAAACTACCTTCATGATTGGAGATATTTGAATGTCCTATAAATAATTAGGAGTAGTAAAAATTATTTTAATGGAAGGGGAGGATCTCAAAAATTCCTTTCCATGTATTGGTTGCATTCTTGGTCCTCTAGAAACCTCTAAAATTTAACCATCATCATTTGTTGTCTACAAAATCCATCTTTCCATGCACCCTGCACACTTGAATTCCAAAATGGCATAAGTTTTCATTTAAAATACATAAAATGTATTGAATGAAAATTTTTAATTCCCCCCATGGACTTATAATCATCAAGGACACATTAAAATTACATTCCCTTAGAGTTTTCACACTTCTCACTAGCTTGTCCAATAGGCTAGTTTTGACTAATTGAGTTGAAGCACCTAGTTTAGAAACTTAAGACCTATTTCAAGGAATAAAATTGGTATGAATAATTATATTAATTTTTAATATTTCCATCCATATGATTTTAATCTCTTGAAACTTCCTAAAACCTAAAAAACACACAAAATAGTGAGAAAAACCCTGTTTCTACCCCCATCTTTACAAATCCATAGAGAAAAAAACATGTGAGGGATATTGAGGGAGTCATATTCAAGTTAAAATATGTTTCATGGTATAAATGGTTCATCTAGGTATTTATCCAGCTCTATTTTCACAAATAGGTCCTTAGAAAGAGTTTAAGAGCGTTTTAGGCCTTTATTGAGTCTTAAAGTTGGTTCATAAAGATATGACATCCAACCTACCAAAAAATCTCACTAAAGAAATTTTAAATACCCATGATATCTTCCATAAACCTCTCATATTCCCATGCAATGCCTCATGAAAGATATGAGTGTCCAAACATGTCCTATCGAAATCTTTTCCTTGTTTCCATAGGCTTGAGTTTGTATTTGAGTCAAAAATGGATCTATTGGTGTTTTATATACACTAAAATGGATTTATAACCTCAAATTTGACCCCTAAAACACTCCAAAATAGGTTTAAAATCATGTCTCATGCTATAAGTGTGAAAGGCCTTTCATTTGGAAACTAGGCTTCACCTTGTCTAGTAGGCTTAACTGCACCTTAGAGTTCAACATGAATTTTTATAGTTTTTCCTTACTTCAAAAGGATAAAACACATCAAAAATTATCCCATATACATGGTTCAACAAACTATAAGGCATATCCAAGACTAGAAGTAGAAAATACTTCCTCATTTGGCGCTAGACCTAAACCTTATTTGATAGGTCTAAGTGTAAATTTGAGGGTCTAAATCATCCCATTAGAATTATCCACTTTGTAATATGTTTAAATAATTTACCTAGGTGTTTTAAATCTTGAAATAATTCTTTAATGGTCTAAAATACCTCTTGGTATTATATTTCCACACTTTCCCTCCAAACCTACTAGTCAATGTATGAGGGGAAGTACCCCCTATCTGAGATAAAATAAGGGGTAATTCCCATATTATATAAGTTAAAATTAGTATTTAATACTCTTCATCAAGTCATGAGGATACTACACACTAAAATTTATCCCCTAGTGACCTCATTTCCCCCGTTAAATCCTAAAAAACCCAAATAGACTGTATGGAGGGACACTATGTGCAAGGTCCTTAGGAGGACTATATTTTTCATCTCTTGGGTATTAAAATATATTACATATACATATTAATAATCCTATTCATGTTATCATATTAATTATATATCTTATTCAATCAATATTATAACACTTTGCTTTCTGATGCACCCTCTATACTTCTTGAACTCACAAGACTAGGCTTACAATTCTTAACTATATTTCTCTTAAACCTAACTTTAGGTGTAAGTTGTCTTGTTAGGACTCTAAAATAGGGTATAAAAAATTCATTCCTACTTCCCTCAGGGTCATTTTAATTTTTTAGTTTCATTTATCTCATCTTGAACCTTACTCCTGCTCATTTCCTAGCTTGGACTGAAAGTAACCTTGACTATGTTTTACCTTAGGAATCTTGCCTGTAGGTGGCTATGATTGGTTTAGGTTTGGAAAGGTTTTTATCAACCTGTATTAAATAATTTTGAATCACCTTATACTTTCTTAAACCCAAATTCTCACCTACCTAGTCATTCTCCATTACTTTGAACTTCAATCATGCTCACTATTCTATACAATCATTTCCAATGGCTGTAGGTGAGCTTGGAGTCTCAAAAGGTCAATATAGACTTGTTTTGCATTGTATGGAGCTCATTAGGTATATTATGGTTATGGATAAAATTTTATACATGTTTATTTTACAATTTTACCTTTTCATTAGCCTTCTAAATACACCTTGGTTTATGAAGGAGTCCTCACTACTTGACTGAGACATCATGCTCCCCTAGATCCCTGTAGGTGTGTATCTCCTTAAAAGGTCTGGTTAAGATGATAAAAGACTTATCTTGACACATTATTTTTAAAAAAATATTTTATTTATTCATAACTCACCTTATTAGGATCTCAAAGCATCAAAAGGAATCAAGTTTGTCTTTACTATCTCATACCCTGCCTGTAGGACTGAGAAACCCTATATTTATTGACCCTTGTAGGTGCTCTTAGGTTTGAAAGACAATTAATTTTTCTCATAAAGATGCTTGGGACATTGATAAATATTCTAATCATCCTTTTAAACCATGAACATAACCTAACATTCATATATTCAAGAAAGAAACTCTTTCAAGATTGAAACTCCATGTTGACTATAGATGCATCTTTTTAGGGCTGTGTACAGATAGGGTATACATGGGAGTAAAATTTATGCCTCTTTATTATGGTAATTTAGACAATGGTTTTTCATTTATACTATTTTAAAATTCTTATCCATGAAACCAAGTCTAGTTTTTACCCCTCGAAGCTAAAGTCCATTGGAGCTCTTTCCTGTAGATATCACTATCTTAATTCAATGCATAAAATGTTGTTTTATGCTCCTCAAAAACATAACATACTATATTATTATACCTCTTGGATGTTTCCAAGTTGTTTTCCCTAATAGAGGCTATGATATGAACACCATAATATGTATCCAAACTCATCATAACCTTATTATAAGGTTTTTACAAAACCTTCAGGTTCTCTATTTTCACTTTTCAAGGTAGACAGTCCTAAACATAGCCAAGTTGTGTTTCAAAATAGTTCCTCACCTCCTTTTGAAATTTTGACCCCTAATATGAGTTGTCATGTATCCTTCATCATACCAAGGCCCAAAATAAATTTCAAGTTACTTCCATCCCTCCATACAAAACTTATGGTTCCCTATTCAACCACCTGTAGGTGGATTTTTGGTGCATAAACAGTGAGCTAGGTATGAGCAAGATGAAAACTTATATGAATGTGAAATTTATATGATTCCCTTAGGAATGTAAATTCATATTTGGAAATTCTAAGTAGTTGGAGTACATGTACACCTCTTCACACATTAGCATGATGTCATCAAGGGCCTATAGGTTTGCATTAGGATGTTCTATGCAGGTAGGATATGGAATTGGCAAGAATATGTTAAGGAATAACTTCAAAAACCACTCAAATTCATTGGTAAACCTTAAAAAATATGATATTCATCAAGAAAGGCCTAAAACTAGCTCCAACACATATTTCCCAACATGGAAAACACTTCCATATACATTGAATATAACAGACATGGGCATCTCATGACTAAGGTAACATGGTGGATGAGCTTGTGACTATAATTACACCTTTTACAAGCATCTATATGAAATTTATAAAACTCCTAATGGCTTGGATAATTAGAATACCCTGATTACAACTCCATGGACAAGTCGAATAAGCTCATATAGGTGACTGTAAGTGAAATTGGGCAAAGAGTTAGCAATGGAGGAAAATAAGCTTGCAAATAACCCAAGAGATGGCATGGTGAAACCAAAACATGGAACTATGTGGTCACATGACCTAAGAACTTATGGAACACCATTTACTAGTTGTATGAGACCTCTATATGAGAACACCTCAGCAAAAAAGAAGCATCTCATCTAAAACTACAAATGATGACTTCCTCTTTCAAAGTGATTTGGATTGCTCATCCAACCACCATAGAACCTAAAACAAAGAATGTAGATCATGTAATAAGTAACTACACATCATTTAGATCCAACATCACCAACTGGTTCATATGGATTTGATAGAAATAGAGCAAAACCTATAGGGTACATAAAATAACTAGTAAAAAAAACATAAATAACTTATTAATAATGGTTCATAAAGTGAAATTGATAAATTTTAACATTGTTGTTATGAAAATTAATATATCTAAGTATAATATCATCTCCCAAAATCATTTGTCCTGAAACTGCTTGTGCTATCTGTACCAAGTATAAAACTACAAGTCACTTTATTGTGTCTAGAAAGCCAAGAAAGGAGCATAATGGTTTTGTATTATAAATGACACTTTTAGATCATTAAAAATGTGTAACTAAGCATGGAGAAGCTGAAGAGTCATATTTCAACATTTTCAAAGTGGCATGCTTCCTAAGGAGGCCATATAAGTGCCAAACTCTTCCTTTTGTTTAAGAAAAATGACTTTTATTATGATGAACCTAAATTTTTTTAGTCTTATAAGTTACTTAAGACTGTTAAGGACACATGGGGCATGACATCATGTTTTTAAACCTTCAAATTTCCAAAAAAACCCATATAAAGCATTAAATGCTCAATTTTGAACCTTAAAATGGCCCAAAAAAATAAATGGGTTTAAAATCTAATTGATCAAAGCCAATATAACATTAATTGGAATAAATTAAACTATAATATACCCTATGACACTCATATTACACCCCCTATATACCTATAAAATTAAATTTTTACCTATAGGTTCCCCAATTTGACTAAAAAGTCAAATTTGGTCACTAGTAAACAAGACTGAGAAAGAGCAAGAGAGATCAGATCAAGACAAGGAGGATGCAAGCACCAAGATAAAAAAGAAAAGATTCATTAGGAAACCAAGTTCCATGAGGTATGAAATATATTTTCATGGTCATTTTTATACTTGTCACATGTTTGGTCATAAGGTAAGAAACTATAGAAGGAAGAGCAGTTGGTGAACTAGAGGTATGGATAATATAGTCTACTATGATTATCATGACATTATACATATTAATAAATTATACCCTATAATTCATGGGAAAAGAATAACCTAGATATAGAGACCTAAGATAGTTTAAGCTAGCATAAAGAACTGAAGAGACAAGATGGTGTGTTTGCTAAGATTCATAATATTCATCAAGTAGAAGGTATGAATGATGTTATTTTATTCAGTTGTCATCAAGTTGGTAATATTGCAAGATATTTTAAGATTAATCTCTCAAGTCATAATAAGGTGTATGGACATCCCAAAGTGCTCAAGGAAGGTCAATCCTTGGTAGGGAAACCTAAGGAAGTGAAAACCAAGAAAACTAATTCAATTGAGTTGAAAAATCAAGGTGGAATGCCTGCTAATGCAAAAAAGGAATCTGATATCAAGAAGGTTCAGGAATGCCAAGAGAATGTGTCATCAATCCATATAGAAAAGGAGAATCAAAATTTAGTTTCAAGTTGAGCTCAAAGAAAAGACCAAGGTACTAGTTGAGGCTAGTTTTGAGGTGTGTATGGATACAATTAAACATCCTTCTAATATTGAGCAAGTTTCATGCAAAGAACATCAATTGTCAATGCCCATTGATGAGGTTGTCTCTTTAGTTGAAAAGGTATGTCATGAATCTTTGTTGTCTCCATATGTTGTCAATCCAATATTAGAAGAAAAGGAGAATATTATAGTGGATGAGCATGTTACTTCTCTGAAGCCTAAGAAGAAGAAGAAAACCTATCAGTATCAGATGACCAAGGAGGAAAAGAAATATGAGGAGTTGTGGGAAAACCCTGGTTTCACATTATTTTAAGACATTATCAGTTAGGGTGTCTCTATCTAGTCTTAAAAGAGACACTTGATAGCAAGAAGAAGCATGGTGGATGCTAATTGAGCTTTAGTTGATGTTACATGACAAGAAATATCTTTTGAAAATGTGCTTGGCTAAAGGGGAGTAATGAGTTTTTTGAATCTACTCCAAAGTGTTGTGATGGAATAATTCAGAAGATATATTCAGGGCCAATGATCCTAAAGTCAAAGTTTTGTTCAATATTTGATGGATGGCCTAGTTGGTCAATATGGTGAAGAATGAAGCTGTATATGCAAGGTCTATAAGCAAGAAATAAAGGTCTCCATGTGTCTAATCAAGGATGGTGAGTTGTCAAAATGTTATATTTTTCATATAAAGGTATGTTGATCTTGTTCTATTATGCTAAAGGTGTGTTCAGGGTTTTTGGTCCTGAAGAGGAACTTATCAATTTATGTTGTTTAAATTGATTGATGAAATGTTGAAAAACTAATGAAAAGGTTAATATGGAGGATGAGGAGAATGTGTTGTCATATCTTTGATATCATGAAAAAGGTCTTAGATTTATGTATATGACAATTTATCTCTATCATGGAGTTCACAACATTATGAAGATAAGATAGGTCCATGAGAGTGCTTTGAAAAGGTTCTAAACCATGATGGCTTATAAAGGATAAAGGGAAATTGTTTTCAGATCCATATGAGATTTCTTATTGTCTACTTTAGTTTTTTAAGTTTATCTAATGAAGATATGAGATCTATTGGTGGTTGCATAAGGATATTGACTGAGTGTGGGTAGTGTTGAAGAGTTACTAGAAGATCTAGTTCATTGAGAAGTCCTATTGAAGGTGTGATCCATGTGAAGCATGGAGTTAGGTGGAGGTAAATCAAATAGTTTAAAAGGATTGAAGATATGTGCATGATGTAAGGAGGATCATATGTGAGATGCCTCATTCATGGTGGAGATAGGAATATATCTGATACAATTGTGATTTTAAACATATTTGTATGATGACTTGATCAAACCAAGTTAGGTGATTCGACAATGTACTAAATCCTCATGCATAAACAAAATGGGAGTTTTTTAAATGGTCTAAATATTCTCAAAAGGGTTCTTAAGCTCAAGTGACTTAAGGGGAGTCCTTATTAATGTTTTAAAGGTAAGTTCATGTAATTTTTTATGTTCATTTATGGTTTGTCTTCATAAAAGCTATGTATGATCAAAGAAGAGTGTTTTCATGGAGCATGTTTGAGAAAATCAAGGTAAAAAGATGCTTTAAAAATGTTAGGGGGAGGTTGTATCATCTCTCAGAGGTGGTCCTTTCCTATTATTTGTTGTTGAAGTCTTTTTAGGTCCTCAAGATCAGAAGATGAGCCCACTTTGTCATTGTGTCAAAGGGGGAGAAAGCACTTGAAGACAGAGATAGAGTCTGAGCATAAGCTTTGTATTGGTGTTTTACATCAATGAAAATGGGGGATATTGTTGGATATTTGTCAATGATGTCTCCAAGATGACCAAAGATGTTGATGAGGTGTCATATGTGTTAGATTGACAATGACAAAGTATGCTTCAAGGTGCTTCAGTGTTTGAATTGGATAGGAAATTTATGGATGATATTGATGATATGTACATGTTTCAAAGAACCTATGGGATTTTATGAGTGTTTAGAGTGCTTATGGAAGTGAACAAAATTTATCAGACCAGTCAATTGAGTGCCTATGTTCAAGTAGTCATTTTGATAGATAAAGCTAAGTGAGTAGATTTATGATGTTATATTTCACACATGTGAAGGTTTAAATAGTAGTTTGATACATGGATGTATTCCACTATGTGAGTAGATCATATGGTTAAAATTTTAGGTCATGAAGTTGAGCATAAAAAAAGTTATTAAGGTGAAAAGTTGGCCTCTTAGTCAAGAGTTCTCTATGTTTTTATACTTAGCCAAGTTTTCAAGAAGATATATTTGATGAGAATTTAATAATATCATATATTTAATGGAGATAATTTAATATAATTTGATAATGATCCTACAGAGTGTATTTATTCAAATAATGAAGATGGCACACATTGGTGACAAGTGTCACAATCTTGAAAGCTTTGACACAAGATCAATGATGAGCGAGTGCTCATACAGATAGAGATCAATAGTGAGAATTTAATCATGTATCAAGAGATAAATATCATTTATAAATTCAATAATTCAATGTATACTTATATTTCATGTATAATTTCCAAGTGGCACAAGCTCATTGACTGAATGGTACAGGTTGTGCAAAAGGTATGCAGAGCTACCAAGTGGCATAATCATAGGAGCTCAAATTAAATATCAATAGTGAGAATTAAAAGTTAAAGTATAGGATAATTATGAATATATCAATGGTTAATATTTTTTATATATTCTAGGAAGCATGATATGATATTAAAGTGCTCGATGTTTAGTGTTTAAATAGTGATCGTTGGAATTTGAATATTTAATTTAACAAGGGAAAACTAGAAATTTTTTTTTGAGATATATCTTTTGATACAAGACAAATTTATTGATGTATAAAAATAAAATTTGTAAAGGACTTAAAGGGGAATCCATATAATCTATTTATAATATCTTAATGTTTGTATAGTCAAAGATATTAAGCTCCAAATTTTACTATGTATTTGACCATGTCCTACAAGTGACCCAAGAAGGATAATTGAGTTATTATTGATAGTATTTTGATGTTTTAAGATTATATAACTATTGGATAGTGTTTTATACTACATTAATACTATATTTATGTATTTTAGAGATTTTACCAATCCATCTTCAATGTGAACAAAGGCTTAGAAGTTGACTATGTTTGTTGAATGCACTAGCAAATTGAGTGACCATCTTGTAGAGGTAAGTTGAAGGTGTTATGAGTTGAATTGAATAATAAAATTAGTATGTAGATGTTATATAAGTATCTAAGGATTATTATAAGGAATTGTTTGTCATATTTTTTCCTTGATTAGATATAGAGAGTCAAAATAATATAACTGTATTTTAACTATATGTGACAAGTCTGAGTGGTCATTTTGAGAGAGTTGATTTGAGTGCTTAGAGCCTATGTTGGAATGTCTAAGACAAATGAAGGTGTAGAAAAGGTCATAAATATTTCACCCATGTGATATAATCATATGTCTATGTGAAATATTTGAGCTACAGCTTCAAAATTTTGAGACCATGTTTTTTGTGTATGAAGACCTGAAGAGTAAGGAGACCTAATTGGTAAGTTTAAGTTTTGAGTTGGTGTTATAGGTGGTATAGACCAAAATGGGAGTAATTAATGGTATATTAAAAATAGGTTTTATGTGTTCAAATCATTTTTAAATGATGAAGGTGGTCCAAGTAGTCTCACATGTAACATGTGAGTATGAAAGCCTAATTATTTTAGGTCTCACCAAGACCTAATGGTGGTTTGGGGATAATAAGATAATGACTGACCTATGAAGAGTGTTGTTCTCACACGTAATGTGTGTATGGACCTATTTTAAATTTGGTTCAAATATTTAAATCATCTTGACCGACCAATATGAGTTAAAGGAAGAGAGTGGTATAAGTATAATGTCTAATTGGACTAATTATGCTAGTTGTGCATGTGTGGATTCAAGTGAAGTAGAGAACCTTTGAAAGAGAAGGTATAGGTTAGTGAATAACATTAGAGAGTGAATAGGATCATTCATTCTTGTCTAATCTATTGTCCCCCAAAAAATATCACTCATTTTTGGGACAACATTTGAACTATTTTGGTTCTACAGACCAAAATTGTCTCTTCCCTTTTCAAAATTTGTCCTAGGCATTCAAATTCCTCATTTTTCAAGGTTCTCAGAAATCTACAGACTCTATAGGCTTAAATCTATGGACTCTAAAAGCTTAAATATATGGACTCTATAGGCTTGAATCTATAGACTTAGTAGGAAGAGAAAATATGTGGACTCTGTAAGCTTGAGTCTACGGACTCAACAGGAAGAGAAAATCTATGAACTCTGCAGGCAGGATCATTTCTACAAGTTCAACCAAAAGAATCAGTTTCTAACACTTGGTCATTTTTGGGGTTGGTTCAGTGCCTTGGTTCAATCAAAAATCTTCATTGGCAAGAATCTAAGCAAAGAAGGCTTGAACCGTTGAACCATTGAACCACATTGGTTCAAAGGTTCAATGAGTTCAAAATTCAAAAGGTTGAACCATCTTGGTTCAACGGCAGGTTCAATCAAATGGTTCATCAGTCGGTTCAAGGATTCATTTGAACCATTGAACCAAAACTTGGTTCAATGGTTGGTTCAAAAAATGATTTAAAGGCTTGGTTTATTTAATTGAACCATCAGCTTGAACCATTTTGGTTCAAAGCTTGGTTCATCAGCTTGATTCAATGTTTGGTTCAACCAAGTGGTTCATCAGCTTGGTTCAACGTTTGATTCAACCATGTGGTTCATTGCCTTAGTTCAATGAAGTGGTTTAATGAAGTGGTTCATCAACTTGATTCAATGGAGTGGTTCAATGTTTGGTTCAATCAAATGGTTCAACAGCTTGGTTCAACCAAGCAGTTCACTCAGACAGTTCAAAGGAGCAGTTCAAATGCAAATGTTCAAAGAACCTCCCAAAGGACAAGTGACCTTGTGGAGGGCACTTGGTCAATGAAAGTACCCTATAGAAGGCTTATTTTCAAATAAGGCTGCAAAGGTAATTCTTTTAGAATTCAAAAAAGACTAAGGCAAGAAATAATTCCTTCAGACTTTTAGTCTGAAGGAATTACTTCAGATAAAAAGTCTGAAAGAATTCAGACAAGCCGGGGGTGGAAAAAACCTAAAGGATTTTACAAAGGCAAAGTGATCGGGAAATTTCTATAGACTTTTTTTTCTATGGGAAATTTCCTCAGACTTTTTATCCATGGGAATTTTCCCGCAAAGAAAACCCAAGGAAAATACCTGCGGGAATTATCTACAGGAAAACCCGAGAAATAGTCCACTAAGGAAAAGGTTGTCAAAGGACCTCAAAGAGTAGGTGCCCTTGCAGGGGACTCTCAGCTACCAAATTGAAGGACACTTCCTTGAAGTTGAAAGGTCATCTTCCCTTCAGGAAGACATGAAACAAGAAATCCGAAGGAAGAACTCAGCTACCCATTGGAAAAAAGAAGCCTGAAGGCCATTCGAAGACCACCTAAAGGGCAGATACCCTTGTGGAGGGATCTTCCTGACCCAAAATGGATCATTTATTAAGGCTTGAAAGGGTAGGTTCTTTTTGAGAAAGTGCCAAATAGAAAATCCAAAGAAGAACCAAGGGTTGATGTGCTCGAAGACATCAAATTCAAGATAGCGAACTAGCCATTGAAAACGTATTGACGGGTGCACAAATGTTAATTTTAAAGCTCATAAAATAGCTTTTAATCCTTTGAAACTACAGACCCAAATGCATTCATAGGTTTTAAGGCCAAGACCAACAAAAAGTGAGGAAGGAACATGATAGCAAATTGAATCTAGGACCCGATTCAATTAACCAAAAAAAGAGGAATGATGAAGGAGGATCAGATCACCAGGTGGACATTGGAAGATGCAAACATTCAATAGTGTGACTTATTTCTCTACATTGATAAAAACAAATGGGTAGATGCCCCTAATTTCTAGCCTGTCTTCCTAATAGTTTTCAATGCAACATGATGTGTTATTGTTCTCGAGTCCTTCTTGAAGTGGCTATATAAGGGACTCTCTTGTTAATGTAAAGCATCTCTTTTTTGACAATCAAAATGAAACTCTACCCAAATTGAAAGGCATCACTGAGACTTTGAGCTCAGTTTGTTGATCATATTTTGTTATTGGAATAAGAAAGCAAGTGACTTTTTAGACTTTGTGCTGTAATATCTTTATTGTTGGGGAAACTATTCTTATGTCTTTTTCCTTGATATATTTTCTGTTCCTTTAATTCAACAAGAAAGATTAGTAAAATTAGTCAGGAAGGTGTCCTGAAGAGTCAATTGTGGAGAGACTTTATGCCCCTATAATTGCCTTTCAGTGTGTTTTCTTTTCATTTCTATGTAAGGGACTTTGGGAAGACTTTGTGCCCTCACTGTCCTTCGTATCTTACTCTTGAGCAATTCAGGTGGAGACTTTGTGCTGCATCTCAATTTGCTGGTTATTACATCCTTTGCTACATTTTGCTATTACCACCAGGAGTATTCTTGTGGTTTGTTGAATAGTAATTTTGAAAGAAGAGGAGTGTTGTCTATCATTTCCCTTAAGTTTTTCCTTTGATTTCCATGCATCATCTCTGAAGAAAGAGAGATGGATGGTTTATCCTACCCTTGAGTATTATTTTCTATTTTTATATATATATATATATATATATATATATAGAGCATACCTATAGGGAACCTCCCCTTGATGAGAGGAGAGATTAGTTTCCTTCTGATGTGATAAAAACTGCACATTTGGATGACTATATATATATATATATATATATAGCATACCTATAGGGAACCTCCCCTTGATGAGAGGAGAGATTAGTTTCCTTCTGATGTGATAAAAACTACACATTTGGATGACCAGTCTTCCTACTTTAGCTGATCAGACCTATTTTGTTTATCAGTATGCTAATACACAAAATATTCAACCAACATAATCAAGGTGATGAAGGTGAACACATAAGTCATTAGACCTAATAATCCTACAAGAGGTACATTGAGGGAGTAATCCTTAGAGGCAAATTGAGAGAGTAAGCCCAAAAGGCTAATTGAGTGAGTGGGATTAGTGGATGGATTGAAGAGTAGAGTAGGTTGAGGATTGTGTGCATGATCTACAAGTCATGTTTTTGATGTTGTGATAGATTTATTACAGATTTTTGTATTGTGTATGTGCTAAGTTGTGAAGAGTGATCCAAAAGGGTGTTTTGAATGCATTTCTTGTGTGTGCAAGTTTGTGAGAGTGTAAAATTAAAAGAGAAAAAGTAATAAAATTCCATCATCAGGTGTATAAGATATTATATCAGAAGTGTATATCAGATCAAGGTATCTAATTTGGTGTTTGGTTGCCTAAGGGGTTGGTTCCTCCTTATGGGATGGGTGTTCTTTGATTAGTTGGTGCTGGTCTAATTTTTGAATCTTGTCTTTATAAGAATGTAGTCCATCTTGCAAGGTTCAGTGAGTTTTATTCCTAAGAGGGGTTCCCACATATATCATGTGTTATTTGCTTTATCTTTCTATATCTTTCTTTTTTATTTCAATGATTACTTTATATGCATCATGATTGTATGTGTTGAATGTTTAAGAGTTAGAAATTGAATTGGATTATCTGGCATCAATGATTCACCACCCACTCTTAGTGATTTTACCTCTAAAAAAATATCTACACCCTTAAATGGATGACTTTT
Organism: Torreya grandis; assembly: GCA_037957365.1. Lineage (NCBI taxonomy): Eukaryota > Viridiplantae > Streptophyta > Pinopsida > Cupressales > Taxaceae > Torreya > Torreya grandis. Next base: position 488,399 of record JARHVA010002917.1, on the reverse strand, counting down.
TCATGTCACAAACATGACTATGAACTAACTACAAACAAATATTAGCTCACCATAAAGAACTCTTAAGAATTTTCTCCCTATATCTAGTTTGCATAAAACACATGATTCATAAAGAAGACTATCTTTGTGGATAGTGGAAAAACCATTTACCATACCATATATTTGTAAGTATACCAAAGAGTGAACATTTAAATGTCCATAGTGAAGATTCCTATGATTTTTTTCAAAATAAATCCTAAACTAAGAAGCAATAAGACCAAATTTCCTATATCGAAGACATTGAATGTCTGATATACCTCAACCTCTACCTCTATAAGATTTGTGACCACTTCCTATATCACTCATCTCATTTGAATGAGAATGGATATATTTTTGATTACAATAGTTTTTATTATTATATACTCTACCTCTATTTTGAAATATGCCCATTTTATAACCTATACATCTTCTATAACTTTGCCCTCTATAGTTTTGTTGACCAAAAGAAGAAGAACTAGGCTTGGACTCTGTAACATGGGATTCCTTGATTTTATTGAATTTATTGGGTAGAGAGAGGTCATGCTAAATAATTAACTCAAAAATTTTGTCAAAATTTATGTATGTGATCTTCTCAGAGACATGTAGCATTTCCATAAAAAAATTATAGGATATAGGTAGTCCTTTCAATGCAAAAGTGATAATGAGATCATCATCAATTTTACCAAATCCAACCTTAGTATAATCGGTAGTAATATTATTTAACATAGACAAGTACTCTCCTATATCTCCATCTTCCTCTAATTACAAAGTAAACAACTACATGTGTATATCTATTTTTTCTATGCTTGGGATTTTTATCATACATGTTAGGTTATGGAGCTAAAAGCTTCAACTATGCAGACGAAGAGGAGGTTACTGAATTTCTAAAAGTACCGGTGTTGGTAGTATGACTGACATCGGTCATGATCAATGCAGAAGGCAACCAGTGTCGGTAGGGAGTCGGTCGATGTTGTTCAGCACCAGTTAGATAGGGACCAACGTCGGTCGCCTGTGTGTTCCAAAACTATTCACTGCACAAATAGTTAGTTTCTTGAACTGAGTGTTTGCATGTAAAGGCTATTTTGAGTCTTGAGTTGCGTGTCTATTATTAGTAAACTAAGATTTTAAGTTATTGTTTAAGTCTCAGATCTATTTATAGACCCATTGGCATGTATTGTAATGATGAGCTAAAAAGGAAGGCAAGGAAGATCCTTCCATTGTAAGATCATTGAGTTGCAGGTTGTTGCAAGCTCATAGGAGATCTACATGTGTAAGTATGGTCTGTTGAATTGCAGGTTGCAGGTTCATGGGAGATCTACTTGAAGTACTTTGAGTACTTGGTGTACTGGCAGGGTTATTACTGACTGGTTGGAGAGGTGAACACCAATTCTATGTGTGAGTTGTGTGTTGGGACCATTTTTGGTAGGAGAGTGAAATTTTGAAGAAGAATTATTGTACACTTGAGGTGTGGCAAGCCTCTATAAGGTGGGAGAGTGTGGCGTCTCTCTATTGTATTCTTTTTTGTACAAGTGTTAATACAAGATAGTGTATTGTCTTTCATATTCTGTGTCATCTATGAATTCTAGTTACTTGTACTTCTGGGTATTTTTGCATGTTTAATTGCTTATATTTGGTAATCATATTGTGCTTTTTCTGAGGAGCAAGATCCTAACAAGTGGGATCAGAACAAGGTGTGTTGTTCTTGGATTCCCTGACAACTGGTATCAGAGCTTTTGTTTGGGATACTAATAGGTTGTTTCAGATCTGGTTAGTGTGTGTTGATTATAGGTTACTCACAGGGGTTTCTATTTGAGTGGGAGTAGAGCAATGGTAGAAGAAAGTAAGCTACGAATGGATAAGTTTAATGGCAAGAACTATCAATTATGGAGGATGCAGATTGAAGATTATCTATATCAAAAAGATTTGTACTTACTGTTGGGTGGGGTTGATTGCAAGCCCCAAAATATGAAGGATGAAGAATGGGAGGTTCTTGATCTGAAGGCTCTGGGATCTATAAGGTTGAGTCTTGCATCGTCTATGATTTCCAGCTTATCACATGCGAAGAAAATAGTAGAGTTGATGGAATCTTTGGCAAATTTATATGAAAAACCCTCAGCTTCGAATAAGGTATTTCTTATGAAGTAATTATTTAATTTGCAAATGTTGGAAGGTGGATCTGTTCATAGTCATCTTAGTGATTTCCATGGTTTGGTAAACCAGTTAAATTCAGTCAATATTGTTTTTGATGATGAAATTAAGGCTCTCTTAATCTTGTGTTCATTACCTAAAAGTTGGGAGAGTTTGGTAATGGCAATTAGTAATACTGCATCTACTTCAAAAATCTTAAAAGTGGATGATGTTGTGAGTGTGATCTTGAATGAAGAGATACACAAGAAAAGCACAGGTGAATCATCAGGAAATGCTATGAGTGTGGAAAGCAGGGGAAGGCAAAGAAAGAAGATCGAGCATGGGAGATCAAGGTCCAAGATAGGCAAGAGATCCAAGTCTAGGTATGGTAGAATAACCTGCTAGAAATATGGAAAGTAAGGGCACTTAAAGATAGATTGCAGGTCAGGTGAAGATCAGCATGAAGGACATGAAGAAGAAGCAGGTGATGCAGGTATTGTTGCACAAGATGCTCTGGTATGTTCTTTGGATAAAGTAGAATCTTGGGTTTTAGATTCTGGTGCCTCTTTTCATGCATTCCCAAATAGGGAATTTTTTCATGAGTATGTCTAGGGAGACTTTGGAGAGATTTGTTTAGGGGATGGTAAGCCTTGTCAGATGGTTGGCAAAGGGAAAGTGAAGCTGAAATTGCAGACAAGTAACACATGGGTGTTAAAGGAGGTCATGCATGTCTCAGTTCTAGAGCAAAATGTGATCTCTGTAAGAAGTTTGGGTGATGAGGGTTGCACAGTAACTCTCACAGCAGACTCTTGGAAGGTTACCAAGGGTGCACTTGTTGTAGTAAGAGGTAAGAAAGTAGGTACGCTTTATCTATCTACTTGTATTACTGATTCTCTTTCTAGGTTATCAACTTCAGCTGTAGATTCGAGGATGTGGCTTAATATGCTTGGTCACACGAATAAGAAGGAGATGCATGTTCTTGAGTCAAAGGGTATGCTTTCAGATTTGAAAAGCATGAATCAAGATTTCTATATGCAGAAGAAGAAGGTGACATTTCTTGAGGAATTCGATGTTAGTGACAAGAGCAGGAAAGCCTTGGTTTTCAAGGAGAAGGTGATGGATAGAGTTCAGCACAAGGGGAAGAAAATTTTTGAGCAGAGCAAGGGTGATTTGGACAAGGGTTTGATCCAAAAGGAGCTCACGGGTAGAAGTCAATTCTCACAAGCAAAACACAGAGACCGACATTGGCTAGAAAACTGGTGTTGATGTCCAGACAGGGACCGATGTCGGCTATGTGCAGCCTAACATTAGTGACTCAGGGACAGATAAACACTAGCATCAGCTAGGGGGAACTGATATCGGTGATGAGGTAGTCGCATGGAATCGACATCGGTCAGGTGCAGACTGAGATGTGACTGGCATCGGTCACTGAGACAAATTTTGGGTGGATAGCAAGCTGTCAAGGAGTCTCAAGCGCCCATATGGAGGACTTAAAGGGTATGTAAACCTCAAATTCATCATTTTCCTTCTTTACACTACTTGTTTCTCACTTATGGTAAAGGACCAGGAAGTTATTAAAGAAGCAGAGCAGGTAGATCCAAGAAATAGTGGGAGCTTGGCATGGATGAAGGATGTGATTCCTTGGAAGAGAACCAAACAGGATTTTTGGGTGGAGTTGCCAGCTGGAAGAAAGCACTGAGAGATGAATGGATGTTTAGGATGAAGAAGAGTGGAAATAGATACGTGAGACGAAAGGCTAGGGTACATGGTCTTGAGTTAGCTATAGGAAAATAGAGGTTTGATCATTGTGTTTCTCTTTACCAGGTTAGATAATATTAGCTACATTATCCTATTACTATATGATGTGCTTGTTGCAGGGTTATGTATATAGGGAGTTGTTGAACTAAAGGTAAAGCTAGTTTAGAAGTATGTCATGAGGAATCTAGTAGCAACAAGATTCTTTGGCATGAGTGTGTTCTAGGGACATGGAAGGTCATAGGTTGACTTTGTTTCACAATGATTGTGTGAGACCGGTTAGCACGCCGATGGTTGGATAGTTCATAGAACAGTGTCTTAATTCACATAATGAGGTTAAGTGCATGGTATGTACTAAACCTAAGTTTTCCCAAGCAATGGGAGTTGTCACAAGTTTGGAGCCAATCTGGGAAAGAATCATTGGAGGGTAGTTCAGTGGATTCTTAGAGGGACCAGCAATAGGTGCACATGCTATGTAGGGTCAAGTTGTTTTCTACATGGGTTTGTAAATGTGGATGTGGCAGGTGATTTGGATGACAGGAGGTACACCATAGGTTTTGTGGTGGTTGGTCTTCAAGGGTGATCTTGAAGAGGGATATAGAGCCAAGGGAACAAACTAGATGATGTACAGGTATAGGTATAGTTGTAGCTATTTATCTCCAAGTGGGAGATTATTAGGTTGTGGAGCTAAAAGCTTTAACTATGCAGATGAAGAGGAGGTTGCTAAAGTTCCAAAAGTACCAGTGTCAGTAGTATGACCGACGTCAGTCATGATCAATGCAAAAGGCAACTGGCATCGGCAGGGAGTCGATCGATGTTGGTCAGCACCAGTTAGACAGGGACCGACGTCGGTCTCCAGTGTGTTCCAGAACTATTCATTGGATGAATAGTTAGTTTGTTGAACTGAGTGTTTACATGTAAAGGCTATTTTGAGTCTTGAGCTACGTGTCTATTATTAGTAAACTAAGAGTCTAAGTTATTGTTTAAGTCTGGGATCTATTTATAGACCCATTGGCATGTATTGTAATGATGAGCTAAAAAGGAAGGCAAGGAAGATCCTTCCATTGTAAGATCATTGAGTTGCAGGTTGTTGCAAGCTCATAGGAGATCTACATGTGTAAGTATGGTCTGTTGAATTGTAGGTTGTAGGTTCATGGGAGATCTACTTGAAGTACTTTGAGTACTTGGTGTACTGGTAGGGTTATTACTGACTGGTTGGAGAGGTGAACACCAATTATGTGTGTGAGTTGTGTGTTGGGACCATTTTTGGTAGGAGAGTGAACTTTTGAAGAATAATTACTATACACTTGAGGCGTGGCAAGCCTCTGTAAGGTGGGAGAGTGTGGCGTCTCTCTATTGTATTATTTTCTGTACAAGTGTTGATACAAGATAGTGTATTGTCTCTCATATTCTGTGTCATCTGTGAATTCTAGTTACTTGTACTTTTGGGTATGTACGCATGTTTAATTGCTTGTATTTGGTAATCATATTGTGCTCTTTTTGAGGAGCAAGATCCGAACAAGTGGGATCAAAACAAGGTGTGTTGTTCTTGGATTCCCCGACAATACAAGTCAAATAAAGTCTTTTATGTAGTGTAACTATGGGGAGAGTTTTAAATATGAATATAAGTATCTCTAGTGCAACAAAAACTGATTAATGCTAAGGATTTATAATCATGTATATTAAAAATATCAATTTTAGACTATTATGTAGGCAACACAAGATTTTTACTCTTCACAACATCCTGTAACTCATTGAAACCTAATGAAACTTCCATTAAATGTTTATAATTATTTTAATTGAAAATTGTTAAATGATCACTATCTAAAATCAAATTTTAAATTTTCAACATTTTGAAATGAAAGTAAATGCAAAAAATGAAATAACAACACATTCACAATAATACTTGACACAAAATGATGCTTCTATGGGTTTTTTCACTTAACCTCCATGTAGAGGAAAAGAGAGATTTTTTATGGGTTTTATACTTATCCTCACCAAAAAACAAAATATGTACACCCTTATTTTACCAATTACAATTTATTTCACCAAATAAACACACAAATATTGCTTTTCTCCCACTAAAATTCACTCTTTTATATGATTTATGCCCTTTACAATATTCAAAATATGTAAAAGATTATTAAAAAATAGAATATTCCTTAAAAAAGCAAATGACCAAATAGAAAAGTTGATCAAAAGTGAGATTTGAACCCTAGACCTCTAATTTCCAAGAGTTTATACAAAATTGTCCTTTCCAATTGCTCGATGAGCTTTTACAAGACATATAGGGAGAAAATTATACTTGAGCCTAATTTTTGCTCTATGGAATTAAAAAAAATACTTTCCCAAGTAAAAATTAATTCATCCATGAAATCTTGAAAAAATGGTAAATAACTTTTGTCTTTTATGGGACCCTCAAACCCTAAAATTTCATCAAACTATATCAAAATTTTTGAAAATGAAAACCTTTATTTTTCCCTGGTATTATAACGCCACGATTCAGCCAAGGATGCCATAGATGGAAAAAAAATCCTAAAACTCTTTTCCTACTAAATTAGGTCATACAAATTCATATAGGGCTGTACAATGGAGGTTTTAACTAATTTTAGGTGGATAAAAGGAATTTTATGCAATAGGGATGATGACTGCAATATATGAGACACCATAGAGGCACTACAAGTGCACATACATGCCATACAACTCATTAAATTGACTTTAAAATCTTATAGGATTGTTTTATATCAAATTTTGGTAGATAGAAGATTAAAATAAATAGAAACTCTCAATCAATTCACCCATATTCATTTCAGATTTTTTTATAAACTCATGGAGGCTATACCATATTTTTATATGGGTTTTTCAATCTAAAAAAGCCATACAAATGGCTTATTAGACATAATTTTTAGAATTTTATTTGAACAAAAAGCTTTTATAAAAGGATCAGCTTTCAAAATCAAGGAGGAATATTGATTTGTTACTTCTCAAGCATACAACCATACAAAATTAATTTCTCAATGTATTATTAATTTTTTAATGTATTTAGTTCTTCTAATCAAAGGCCTTGAACAAAATGTATTTAAAAAAAAATTGAATACTTTTTCAAATGTTGACACCAAAGTTTTAATAAAAGGGCATACCTTAACTTTGTAAAATTAATTTCACATGAACCTTCCTTGTCTAATCACATGAATTATTTCACCTCTTATTTTACCCAAGATCACCACACTTTCTTTATTATGCTTTGATACCACTGATAACAGCTAAATCACTTCAGCCAATCAAAATCGCTTTAAGGTAAATCTTGTGTGCATCGATATTATAAATAATAATAAAAAGGTACATATAAATGGTGCCAATATTCCTTTAAGCCTTTAACACACTCAAATATGAATATATAGTTTCCACCTATGACTAGTAAAAACCAATTACCTAATTTACCAACACTTTACGGGAATGCAACCCAAAAGTTAGTTTTGTTATTAACCCAAAATAATAACCAAACTAAGTAAATATGACTATGATTATTAAAGGGGGTGTCTTTATAAATAAATATTTATGTCCCTTTAAAATTTATTATTACCTAACAACCTAAACTAAAGTTAAGACTTTAAAACAAGTCCTAACAATAATCTCATCTTAGAAGGATAAAGATTGCTAGAAAAAGTTTGACAGGTGCCTATGAGCAGATTAGGGATGTCTAAGTGATGTTTTAAGTATTTTAATAAAAATAATTATAATAATGAATGTTCTTGAATATATTTTAATTTATCATAATGGTGAATAGACCAAGTCGGGTAAGGACGCCAATAATAAGTATTGGCAAGCACTTAATGATTAAATTTGAGTATCTAAATTTGCCTTCACTAAATTCAAGTGATATGAAAAAGTAAAATTACTGGAATAAAGTATATGAAAACTTAAATGTGTATACACACTTTGTATTTTTATGTGAAGCTTGATCATGCAAGATGCCTTAATGTGAAACTTGCAATAATGCAATTGAAATTATTTATCATTTATTTTTTTAATTTGAAAATAAGAAACTTAAAAATTTGAAATTTGAAAAGAGAGCAAGGAAATTATACACCCAAAAGAGTATTCAATCTAATTTCCTTGTAACTTAAAAATGGAGAAGTTCTTGCCCCATTATTGAGGGATTTTGTCGAAATATTGAGAGTGATCAAGTCTCAATTTGGAAACTATTGAAAGTATTTAAATTAGAGATATTTTATGATCTAACTCTCATTTTATTTTGTAGAGTACCCTATAAAATAATTTAAGGGGTAGAACCACCAACTGTGGATCTCTACATATAAAAAGTGAAACTATAGATGTTGAGTGTTTCTAGACTCTAGTGTGGCCCACTTGCAACATGGTTATGAATCACACCATTGCAGACAAATCTAAATTTTATTTGATATTTTTCAACTTTGAAACTTTGAAATTTGAAACTTGATAAATTATAATTTTTATTTTGGAACATGATAATGAATTAATATCACACCTCATATATATATATATATATATATATATATATATATATATATATATATATATATTGAATTCCATTTGAATTTGCAACTATTTGCAAGCTTGCAACTTGTAAATATAGGAATTATTGCACATGCATATCACATATCCCCACAATCTAAAAAAATTAAATTATGTTATAATTTTGAAAATTATATATTGCCATAAATCTGAAATTTGCTTATGAGGTCTTGATTTTTTAAGACAAACCCATTTCGATGCTCCCTTTTGAGATGAGAGATGTAGGTTGTACGTCACTAATTTCAAAAGAAAGCATATGTGATAAATATAGTCATATATTAACATTTGAATCATTTTAATTTCATTGCATCTTATTATTAAATATAACATTGATTTGTATATGAAACATGTGTTAGATAGATATAACATTGAAACACATAAGCATGATTTGTATGAAATGCATTATGGCACTAAACTAAGATTATAATATATAATTAATGCATGATATGAATCATGTCACCATAATAAAAAATAATTGAGTAAGCAATAAATATCATACAATGTCACATAATTTTCATAATATGTCACACATAAGGCCCAAAGGCCACATACAAGGGATATGTTATTGTTTTGAAAGCACACAAGGCCAAGGGCCACATGCAAATAACATAGGGATTGAATATAAGCAATAATATGTATATTTCACATACAAGGCCAAGGGCCACACATAATAAGTGAGAAAGTCCTAACTTATCATCTAGTAAAGTAAGAAAAAAGAAGCACAAAGCAAATGAGACTTATCTACACCCACCATATATGTATCAATGTTAGTGTTAAAATGTAGCATATTCATGTGATGCATGTAAATAATGAGTGGTTAATGAAACATTTGTATGATATTTATCTTGACATGGAAGAAAGCTTATGGATAGATATAACCCGTTGAAATGTTTATGGAGAGAAAAGAGATGCCCACAACTTAGCAAGGTTGTGTAAAAATGGAATCTCAAAATCAAAGAACCATGTGAAAATATGTCTTATATCACACTCAAGTACCACAAGAAAATAAATGTGTATTGAAAATAGAAATATATTATTTATCTAACATATAATAAATATTAAATAAGTAAGCTAGAAACATTTGAAAATTCTTTTTAGGTCATGATTTTGAAGTTTTAAAAATATTTTGATTTAAAAATATATATATATGAATGTTTTTTATTTTAAAAATATTTTAACTAAAAATATTTGAAATTTTTATAATAATCTAGGCTTCAAAAATAGAAAATAAGGGTCAAAATTTCAATAATCCTCAACAAGGTGCTAAAGCATAGGAAGAAAGACAAGCAATTTGCCCCCCAATATATGTGTAAATGAGTCATAGTAATGTGGCACAAATGAATAATATAGATAAGTATGCACATGATCCTCAATAGGGAGATGTTATATATGTTCATGTGAAAGTGAAAGGAAAGCCATAGTGTGGTAGGTATGCAATGGTAAGTAAGTGGGGTGCCATAGTGAAAGCATTGTAATATAATTGTTTTGGATTGTTTGAATCAATTTAGAACATAAGAGGTTAAGTACCTAAAGTTGAAAAATAAATCCAATAGATAGAAGAATTCTTTGATAATTGATAAAAGAAATATAAATGAGGTAAAATAAAAGAAGCAATGTACAAAGGGATATATGTAATTATAAGTTAATGATATCATCTAGGGGATGCCTATGTATAGGCCATGTATCATTAGGATCATGACAATATTCTATATTATTAGGATCATAATAATCAATAATCATCATCATATGAGAAAATTAACTTGTTGGGTTGTGATTATAATTATGTTATGCCATTTTGATTATCTTTTATATATGTGTATGATAAATTCACTACACCATAGATTGGAGTTGTTTTTTAGTGTCATTCATTTTTAGGATCCTATATCTTATTCTAAACTAGATAATTATCATTTATTATTGGTTTAAAACTAGGAAGAGAAGTAATTTTTGCTTGGACTTCATATTTTTTCTCTATGCATGAAGTATATGTAATGCTTGGTTCTTTAGCAACCATATTTTTATCATTAGACTTTGTAGGAATATTTTGCTTTGGACATGCCTTTATGAGAATATTTTTTAAAAATGTGATTTATTTCTTATCTTTAATTTTCTCATGAAACTTTTATTTTGGTAATTATTCTTTTTTTAGTCTTGATTTTTCATCTTGTTCTTTTTGTAATCTTATTTTATCTAATTTTAATTTTTGAATCTTTTCTTTCTTTGAATTTTCCTTTGAGATCCATATTTTTTTTTGTGTTATATTTACATTTGTTGTTTATGATATTATATATAAGTGGTTTTCTTAATTGATTTATTTGTTATAGGATCACTACTATCAATGCTACTATGTATTTTATTCTTCAAAGCTAAAAAACTATATGTATGATGCCCATGTAATGTATTATATGCACAATAATTTTTTGATCTTCTTAGAGAAGGAATAAAAGGTAAACTAATCAACTTGTTTCAAATAATTTCTCTTATAAGTTCACTTGGAATCTTATTAGCCTTTTGTATATTTTTTTAAGCATTAATTGTATATGTATATTAATTATAGGCATATTATATCTAGATGAAGATGTAAATACATGATTAACACTAGCATACTTTGAATTATTTAAATATTTTATGTTATTTTCATGTGATATGATCTTTGAATTAAAATATTTATTTTGATTTTACAAATATTATATTAATTTTATCACAGTGATGATATGATCTTGAAGGGTTTCAAAATCACAAACCCTATGGATATTTGATTGAATATTCACATCATCAAGAGGAGGTGTGGGAGAGATAATATTTTCATTTAGATAAAGATATTAATTGATTATATATGAGTTTCTTACTTCTTGTTGATCAACAACATTGAAATAATTAACACTAGCAAGAGATGAATTATCATCATGTGGTAACTCTATCCTAATATTATGAATTTATAGCACAAGGGTAACATCATGTGAAGATAAACATGAGGATGGATTAGGAGAAAAATCACAAGATGTGTGAAGAGGAATTCCATTACTTTAATTTTAGCTTGTGATGTGCTAAAAAAATATGATGAAAGTTTATCTTCATTGGTTTATCAGGGGGAAGTGATATGACATGTAGGCTCAACATCCACTATTTGTGAAGGAATAATTCTATAAATTTATTATTGATTTAAAATTCATTTATTAATACATTATTTTTAAAAATACATTGATCTTATTTTGATAGCTTCAACTTTTAATGTTGCTTTACTTGAGACTCGAATTTCTCTTTTTTCTCTATATTATTATCTATTGAATAAGTTAAAGGAGGATCCCAAGTAGGATTTAAAGGTGAATTTGAAGAGCATTCATGTTTCCAATTTTGACGAAGATAAATTTGTCTATTCATTATTATATCATCAAAATCATAATCATTGACATATGCTACTTCCATAAGTATACACTTATTATAATTTTTCCATTAATTATCATAAGTAGAAGGCTTAACATGAGTACAAAACAAGGAAAATTAACTATCCATGATATATACAATGAATATAAATATAAAAAATTCAATAAATAGTACACTTAGTGCTATCAAGTAATCTTGCATGTAGAAAAGAGCTAATGACTATGAATACAATACAATAAAAAATCAAGGTATGAAGGGTGATCTAGGTATTGGTTTGAATGATTATGTAAGATCTTAAATATAATTTTTTGTTCATTGATTAGTGTTAACCTAATGTTTTAGATAACTAACTACAGAGGCAAAACCATGTTTGTATCCCACTAACCTCATTTCTAAGGGTACAATAAGAGTAACCTCCATGGGTGATTGATCTTATCAACTGCACCATAAATTAAATAATTAAAAAAGTATTCCTATAGTATAGATAAGGTATATTAGGAATTTACAATCTACTGTGAGGTACATAGAAACTAAACTCTATGTTTAGTTCTATACAATGGCTATTAGTATTGGGGCAAACTCCTCACACCACTATTTTTTAAAAATAGATCACCACATAGCCTATAACAAAATTTACTAATTTTTAAATTATTTTTGGAAAATAGTTATGGGAGGAGAATAGCCTAATCAAATTTTACTAAGCTATTCTAAAATAAAGAAATTAAATAGTTTAGATTCAAAATATATTCTGATATAGTTTTAAATTATAGAAATTTTCTAAATATAGAAAGTATAATGCCAAACAATAATTTGCATGCTTAAACATATATAAGAGATAATACTTTAGCTTGTTCAATGAGTTTTTAGACAAAGCTAGGAAATATAAATGTATAAATAATCAAGATAATGATCAAATATGATTCATCACATTCTAGGAATCAACTCTTTATCAACCTAGACACTACCATTAAAATAGGGACACTAGCATCAATGCTTCTATATTATATGGAATATATGTATTTTTATATAAATTTCACTTGTGCATGTTAGGGTTCACTGTCACCTTACAAAATTATCAATTGGGATTATGTGCACAAGTCCTTGATATCATTCTTTTGATCAAAATTAGTGTTAGTTGGTTGAAGTGAAGTTGAGCTGACCTCAAATACCCATGTCAATGATAATGTAGACACCGAAATCGTGTCGACTCCCCTGGTCCTTCCCCGTCTTATTCTTCTTCACCTATTGAACCCTTGTCGATCGCTTGTTTCACCAACCTTGACCCTGGCAGCATGTAAAGATGAACACAGAGCTAAAACTAGACTCTATACCCATTATGCATCTGCCGACGTCGGTCTTTACCCGACCGATGTCGCCGACGTCGGTCACCTATCGGCCGACGTCGGCAATCCTGCCGACGCCGGTCACCTTCCCCTGGTCCATTATCAGTTACCATTCGGTTTCCCGAAACGGTTGACGAACCGTTTCTGGAACCGTCCCCGTCCCCCGCCTTCATCAACCTCTGCCAGCGATTTGAAGGGAGAGATCCCCGAACGCTATTCAGAAACACTGACCAACCTACGAATTCCTCCGTCAACCTGCGAACTCCGAGCAATCATCAACACAAATGACATCAACTAATCTGCACACCATGGCTTCCATCGCGACTTCTACCAGGTAAGTATCATTCTGTTTATTTCATTTCTTTTTTAGTTATTATTTATCAGTCTGTTATCTCTGCCTCTGTCCCGACTCTGTTCAACCCTGTCCCGACTCTGTTCAATCCTGTCCTGACTCCCCTAGACTCTCTCAGATCCTGTCCCGACTCCCCCAGACTCTCTCAAACCCTACCCTGACCTTATCAGACCCTGTCCCGACTCTGTTCAGCCCTATCCCGACTCTGTTCAGTGCAGTCCCGATTCTTTTCAGCGCTGTCCCGACCCTGTCCAGACCTTCCCAGAACCTGCCCCTATCGATGCTGGTCACTACCCCGACCGACGACGGCACCTTAACCGACGTCGGCACCTTCCTTGACCGACGCCGGCACCACAGAGACCGACGCCGGTGACTGTGCAGAACAGTGCCGCTTATCAGGTACGCCTTTTATTTTTCTGTCATTTATTTCTGTCATTATCATATACTTTCATCCAATTTTCTACTCTTTTTTATCAGTGGGTTGATATCCTTCTAAGGAGTCTTTGTACTTCCGGGATCAGGCGTTCGCCTGACAACCCACCATATCTTTGACTAACGTTTTTCGTCCAGTCTCTTTTTCGCAGGTGTCATTCCTCCACAGCCAAAGAGGAGAATCTTTCAACGTCTGATTTCGGTGCGCACGACTTTATCAGGTACTTCTAGCCTTAACCATCTTTTAGTTTCTTATTTCTCTTTTGAATGTAGAAAGCAATTTTGCATAGAAACATTCTGGCACGCCCGGTGGGATCCTAGATCCTCCTCGGGTTCTTTCTTTCTTTTGTTCATTTAGGCGCATTAGGTTTCTTCCTTTTCGCCTCCTTTCGTCTCTTCTTAAACAACATCATAAGCAGAACTAAAACGAACATTTCTTTCTTGCACTTCTAGACTAGCTAAACTCATACTCTTCGACTCTTTCTCCATTCGTCTTCATACGAACAAACATTTCGACTTGGACATTAAAACACTCTGCATTCATTTCTGTTTGCCTGCATCTCTTAGACCACACATAGTAATTAAATCGCATATTGAATTAATCTAGATCACTTCATGTTACACGACCAAACCACCTGCACAAAACAAACATTTTAACTTACCTGAGACAAGGCCCGACTGGGATTTCATCCCCCAGCGGATACCTTACCCGTCCCGGTGACCCTACTTGGATTTCATCACCAAGGGGGAAACCCACTCCGTTCTCTGGCGGAGTATAATCTCTAGGCGAGGTATATTTTGGCTAAGCGAAACCAGCTAACCACTGGAATCGTGAAGTGAGGGGAGCTTGCTCCTTAGCACCAGGCCACGTACCAGACCCTAACACAGACTTCTTGAGCACCATAACAAAACCCGAAACCATCCATAGACTGCTTCTTCTAGGACCCATTTTTCAGCCAATCTTTCTCTACACACACATTCTAAGGCATAAGCCACTATAATCCTAAAATTTTATTTCTAGAGTTTCAGAATCTGCTTGTGTCTTCATCTTTTTGGTTCTTATCTGCTTGTTTGAGCTTGTGAGGACGTTCTCCCTTGCCTTGAATGGTTTTGACTCATAGCCAAGCCAAGGCTCTAGTCGATCACGCGAGGCATCATCCTCTTCCGTCTACCCCGCCTACAACCAACCCTACAATGGAGTTCAACTCAGAAACTGAAAGAACTCCTACCAGACCATCTCCGCCCCAAACGCCTATTATTCCAGAAGGGGACCAAGACTTCGCACGATTCTTGGACCTCAATACTAAAGCCCTGCAACACTATCTCGCGAATAGCCAAACGCGAGACCCCTTTGGCAATCCAATTTATGGAATGCCGACTTCTCTCCTCGCAACTGCGGTCGTATCAACAACGTCTATAGTCCAACCCTTAGACACCCAGGCTGTTGCCTCAACCAATGACCAACCTTTCACCAACCATCCAAGTGTGGCCTCTCCTTCCGTTGTTGGGCCCACTTTCACCAGGGTTTCGGCCCCCAATCAATCTCAGTCTACTCAACCACTTTCTACCCCCTTTCAAAACCTGGTCGTCTCTATTCCGCCCACTCTTACTCCTATCAACACTAGGGTGGCTACCCATCCGTTAGCCCATGTTACCTCTAACCAACCTCCCATGACAACATCAAACCTACCCATATCTTCCATCCAACCATCTTTAGTCACTTCTTCCGTCCCTATGACTAGTCATCCGTACGTTGCGCCCTTATTGGTACAACCGACTACGTCGTATACCTCTTCCAGCCTCTTTCAAGCGCCTCACAATCTAGGAGGTGCTACATCCGCCAATCCGTCAGTAGATATTATCAAGATGCTGATGGATAAAATGTCCAACCTAGAGACCTCTATTACCGGCTCACGCAACACTCTCTCGTACGAACAAATCTGTAACGAGCCCATCCATCCTTCCGTCCCCATCAGACCATATCCCAACCAGTGGGAACTTCCTAAGTTTTCTCGTTTTCAGAGTAAGGAAGACCCACAACAACATTTACGGGCATTCAGACATGCCTGTTACCTTATCGCCCACGACGATGCGTTACTCTTACGCACGTTTCCCATGTCTCTCTCGGGTGCTGCACTTGACTGGTACAACTCTCTTCCCAGCCATTCCATCCTTACATTCACTCAGTTGGCCCAGCTCTTCCTCGATCATTTCTCCATCAATATCACCAAGAAGGTCTCTATCACAGACCTCTATTCTATTCGCCAGTTCGAGGATGAATCTATTGCTGATTTCGTCGCTCGGTGGAGGAGCCTTATCAATCAACTTTCATTTTCTTTACCTCAGCCTGAGCTTATTGAACTTTTCTCTCAAGCCTGTGCTAAACATATTTCTTCTACCTTGAGGGTTCAAACCTTCCGCACTTTTGACGAGGCCTTCACGATGGCTCGTAAACTTGAATTACGTGCCATTGAGGAGAATAAAGTCAAGTTGCGGAGTAAGAATCCCAACTCCAAAACCAATGACCCTTCTTCTAAGCCCTCCTCGTCCAATCTTAAATCTAAAGCTTCAGCAAATGCTGTGGTTGTTAGATCTTCCTCTTCTTCTCCTTCAACTAATCAACCTGAACCATCCACGTCCATGAGCGCCACTCGTCAATTTCAGCAGAGATACATACAGCGACAGTTTACTCCACTTGGAGAATCATACGCGTCTGTGCTGGAAAAACTCGTCAAACAAGGGGCCATCAATCTCCCTCAGATCCGACCTCCACCACAATTTGATCCCTCACGCGCCATCCCTGCGTGGTATAGGGAGAATGACTTCTACCACTACCACCGTGTTAAAGGTCATGACACGAGCAACTGTAAAACCCTTAAAAACATAGTTCAAGACATGTTGGAAAAGGGTGACCTCATCCTCGACAATCCTAACGCCCCTCCTAATCAGGGTATCGATATCTTCAAACAACCATTCCCTAATCATCCACCAACCCAAAACAACGTCCAGACCTTGACTGACAATACCCATGAACATAATATTCGAACAGTCAATACAGTCTCGCCCCTCATTTCCAACCAACCCCAAGAGGTGAGTTCATCCATCAGTCCATCACATGTGGACGAACCTCTTTCTCCGGCTAGTTCTCCCTCAACTTCTCTCATTTTGGAGGACGCCTCGACCTTACCAGCACCGCCAGTTTCACCATCTTCCTTCTTGCTGCCCATAGAGGACCCAACCTTTCCTACTCCTCGGCCACAAGTGGAGGGCACTATCATCCCTGTCCTTTACCCGCTTGAGGAGCTTCATTCACCAGTTTCTTCTCCACCCAGAGAAGAACCTATCTCTCCTTCATCTCCAACCAAACATGAACCTGTCACAACTTCATCGTGTTTTGAGCCCGAGACTACTACATCCGTCCCACCTTCAGTCCCACAACCATTGGCATCTTCTCAAGAGCCTAAACCTCATCCCGCATCTTCTCAGCCATTTTCCCGACTAGTGGAGAGACTCGAACTTCTCCCTTCTAGGAAAGTGGAACATCAGGGATTGTGGGACCGCCTCATAGCTCTTCAACAAGCCCGGGCCCTCTCATCTCATGCTGCTAATCCTCCCATGGCAGAACCTTCTAAGACTATCAACAAAAATCCGATCTCCACTTCCAAACCGTCTACATCTCCATCAACCTCATCAAAACCAAAACCCTCATCTATCCCGCCTAAACCTATCAAATCACTTGGCGTTCGCCCCGTCTCCAACCTCACTCATCCACAAGTAAAGGTGGACTTAACCCAAACTTCAACTAATCGTAGTCTTCAATCTAAATCTCAAAAGACTGTCAAACCACAGAGGCGAACGCCTCCTCTTCCGTCACCATTGCCCTCCATTTTGGGCCCGCATCCTTCAACCTTAACCAGAGTCCTTCCCGCTTCAACCTCTAACCAAAACCGGTTGCCTCCTTTGCTTCCTTTACCTACCGCTAGCCTACCCTCTCCCAAAAGGGCGATACCTCTCACGAAGAGTGTACCGTCTCTGCCTGTCATCGCACCATCAACCCAGAAGGTGGTACGAAAACCTCCTCCCATTTTGCCCAAGCAAAAGTCACCGACATCGCATACATCGATGAACATGGACCCTTTAGTGGGCTCATACTCTTTGATCTTGCAACGACTTTTGCAAACTTCTAGCATAACTCTTCCACCCATCAAGCCCTTTCAACCTCTCGGGTCTAAACCTTCCTAGTTCGACGACACGAAGATTTGTTTATATCATCGTACACCAGGACATGACACTGAGACTTGCTGTGCCCTCAAGGCTGTCATTCGCCGTTATCTGGAGAAAGACACTCTTCTCTTTGAGGACACATTCGACCGCCCCCCGACTCCTTCTCACAACCCTTCAACCTCTTCAAACCCATCCACATCTCATCAACCGGTTACAACCCCTACATCATCTTCACCTCCCATCTTTGAAATCAATGCCATTCACATCACCACTAGGTCACAAAAGGATAAGGCGAAAGAAAAAGCCGCCATTCCTTGGACCTACCCTTTTGTCAATCCACCTCAACCGCCTAAGCCTAAGATTTCTATCCTTGGCGCGCCTCAACCTTCCTCTCCTTCTTCTTCTTCTGGACCAATCCACGACTCCATGTTGAAACAACTTCACCAGACGCCTGTGAAGATGTCCCTCTACGATCTCGTCCAAACCTCACCTCAACATCGTCAGGCCCTCATCCAAGCCCTGCAGGCAGCGGAGGTCCAACCTGAGGATCCTCAACCACTTGCTGCCCTTGTCCACTCCTTAGCCCCTGTTGCCTCCATAACATTCAGTGACTCTGAGATTCCTACATCCAACACGGAAGATCAGGACGCCGCCCTCTTCATCACTGCCTACATCGATCGGACACGCATTAAACGCGTTATGATCGACAAGGGCGCTAGCATCAACATCATCTCCACTCATGCCTTTGATCAGTTGGCTCTTCCCAAGAATTGCGTCTCCAAAACTGACGTGATCTTGCGCTCTTTCAACGACACTACTGCCACGACCATTGGTACAGTTATCCTTCATATCCGCGTTGGTCCACGCACAGTCCCGGAGCTCTTCTACATCATCAAAGGAGAGTTCCAATACAACATCTTGCTGGGCCGACCCTGGATCCGCGCCATGGCCTGTGTCCCCTCCACCCTGCACCGTTGTGTGAAGTTTGAGCATGACGGACAAGTCCACACCATTCCCGCTGACCCTTCGCCTTTCAAAACCTGCAATACCACCTACCGTCCAAACGATGTCCTCATTCCTATCAAGCCATCAACCTCGGCACCGCCTCCATCCGCAGAAGTTTCAACCAGTTCGCAACAGGCGGTCGCCCTTACACCTCCCCTTCAAGCGACAACCACAGATCCCATGGAAGACGTCTTTCAAAGACTTTCATTGGGAGAGTATCGCTTGTTGGCTTTAGACATGTTCCAAACTCCGCAAGAGTATGGACGCCTTCATCACAGCCCCAGCTACGACCATCGAATTGGGATGATCATACCTTATGGTCCCCCTCACCTCCGCACCAACCTCATCTATGGAGGGCTTAATCAAGCTCCTACTGACGGTAATCCTCTTTCTTCACCTCAACCTTTCACATCAGATTTCTCATTTCTTGGCAACCCCGCCTTTGCACATACTTACCTTTACAGGTGTGCATGGAAGGGTTTTGGTTTCGAACGCTATGAGCAGGGCTCCCATCAGCCTATCCAACCGCTCAATGATGACGATGCCAAGAAACGGTATGGTCTGGGATATCACGACCCCACTCAAGACCCTGTAGACCTTTATCCTGAACCAATCCTTGACCAATCTCCTCCACACTCGCCTATTTTGCCACCTTCACCTACGGAGTCAGTGGTTTCCATTCCTCCTAGTTTTTTTTTTTCATAAACACCATTCGCCTGGACCCCTTGACTTATCAGCTCAATGGGGTATCCAAGTCTCTCCCTCTCATTCTTCCCACCATGATCGAAGATGAGTCGGCAACCATTCACACTGTTCACTGCGTTGACGATGATGCCATTCTTTCCTACATGGGCGCTGATGATTCTTTCATCCAGCGCTCCCTCCCTTCTGAGACCCAGGTTATGTTAAATGAATCAACCATTGACATCAACCTTCCTTCTTCTGATGTTCCTCATGTCTTAAAGATTGGCCAATCTTTAGACGCTCAGGAGCAGCTTGACAATACCCAGTTCCTCTCCGACCATAGCAAGGCCTTTGCCTGGACTTACAGTGATATGCCTGGCATCGACCCCACCATCGTTACCCATAACATTGTCACCAAACCAGAGGCTAAGCCTGTCAGGCAAAAGCTTTGAAAGATGCATCCTCGCGTTGCCCTCCTTGTCAAGGAGGAGCTTCAGCGTCTCCTTTCTGTCTCCTTCATCCAGCCTATCGATTATCCACAGTGGGTCTCTAACATCGTCCCAGTCACCAAGGCAACTGGGGGGATTCGGATCTGCACAGACTATCGTGACCTTAATCTAGCCTGTCCTAAAGACGACTTTCCTCTTCCTAACATCGACCAGCTTGTTGATCTTACAGCCGGCCATGAGATGCTATCTCTTATGGATGGGTTTTCAAGATACAATCAAATCTTGATCGCTCCGGAAGATCAGCACAAGACTACTTTCATCACCCCATGGGGAACTTTCTGCTATCGAGTCATGCCTTTTGGCTTGAAGAACGCAGGCGCCACTTATCAGCGTGCCATGACCTACATTTTCCACGATCTCCTCCACAAAATCATGGAGGACTATGTGGATGACCTTCTCGGCAAATCCAAATTTCACCGCGACCATCTGACCATTCTCAACATCATCTTTTCTCGTCTTCTTCAGTACAATGTCCGTCTTAACCCCAAGAAATGTATTTTTGGGGTCCTCTCTGGCAAGCTTCTCGGCTTCATCGTTTCCTTCCGTGGCATCGAGATAGATCCCGCCAAGATTCGCGCTATCCTCGAAATGCCTCCCCCGACCAATCTCAAGCAGCTTCGCAGTTTGCAAGGCAAGCTCCAGTCCATTCGCCGTTTCATCTCGCAGCTTTCTGACCGCTGCCAACCCTTTCATCATCTCCTTAAAAAGGACATCATTTTTACATGGGATAAGGACTGTCAAGAGGCTTTTGAAGCCTTAAAATGCTATCTGGTCTCTCCACCAGTTCTCATTCCACCTAAAGACGACCAACCCTTCTACCTTTATATCTCAGACACTCACCATTCGTTAGGTGCCATGATCGCGCACCGAGACGAGCATCACCGTGAGCAAGCCGTTTATTATATCAGCCGCACACTGGTCGACTATGAAACTCGGTATACCCATATCGAGAAACTCTGTTTGGCGTTAGTCTTTGCTGCTACTAAGCTTCGCCACTATCTTCTTAGTCACAAAACCTTTGTCATCACCCACACCGACCCTCTCAAATATATGCACTCCAAGCCATATCAGAATCAACGTATGGCTCGGTGGCTCATGCTGCTTGCTGAGTTCGATCTCGAATTCATCCAGCAGAAATCTATCAAGGGGCAAACCATCGCTGATCAACTAGCCGATGCCCCTCTTCCTGACACTCAACCTTCACAGTGTGAATTCCCTGACGAGTCTATCGCTGCGCTTTCCTCCGACGACACCACCTATCAGATGACTATGTTCTTTGACGGGTCCAAATGTCAACTAGGTGGAGGTGCTGGGGTCATTCTCATCCCACTCAAAGGGGAGCCCATGCCTCTGTCTTTTAAACTCGACTTTGATTGTACCAATAATATGGCCAAATACGAGGCCTTAATTTTGGGACTTCAGACCGCCCTCTCTCTCAGCATCAAGTCCATCAACATCTTCGGCGACTCGCAGCTCGTCGTCAATCAGGTTAACGGTTCATACCTCTGTAAAAATGAAATTTTGCAAAGGTATAAAAATCGTGCTGACATTCTCCTTGCATCTTTCGACCATTTCCTCTTGCAGACTGTTTCTCGATCCACGAACAAGTTTGCTGACACTATGGCTTCTCTTGCTTCCCATATCCCATCTTCCTCATCTGCATCCAGACTTTTTGTCACGGTGCATCGTGTGTCGTTACCTTCATATATCTCTCCTCACATTCATCATGTCAACACTATAGACCCAAGCCCACAAGATGCTTGGTATAAGCAACTTGTGGACTTCTTATCTCTCTCTATCATTCCTCCCAACCTCTCTAGTAATGCACGATGAGCTTTTATCAAGCGTACTGCTCGCTATACCATGCTAGGGGGTCTTCTCTATAAGCGAGGCTTCGACGGCCTCCTTCTTCGCTGTCTCACCTCCACTGAAGCATCTCAAGCCATTCAACAAGTCCACGACGGAATTTGTGGCAGACATTTCAGTGGAAATTCGGTTGCCAAGCGCATCCTTCGTCTGGGCTATTATTGGCCTACCCTTCATCAAGACTGTAGCGATTATTTTCGGCGTTGCATCAAGTGTCAGCAGCACTCTAACTTGCTTCATCTCCCCAATCACGCCTTACAAGTTGCTCAGGATTTTTGGCCTTTTTCTCAATAGGGTTTAGATCTCATCAGTGAGATTAATCCTCATTCGTCTCTTCGTCATCAATCCATCATCACAGCCACTGAATATTTCACCAAGTGGGTGGAAGCCATTCCTCTCGTCTCCACAAAAGCCGACAAGATCGTCGACTTCATCAACACCCACATCATCTGTCGTTTCGGTGTCCCTCATAAAATCATCACCGATAATGGCAAGTCCTTTAAAAACAAAACTGTCCAAAAGCTATGCGACTCCTTCGACATCAAACTCAGTTTCTCTTCGCCTTACTACCCACAAGCAAATGGGCAGGCCGAGGCTTCCAACAAAATTCTCACCAAAATTCTCATGAAAGTGGTTAGTGACACAGGCAAGGATTGGCACATTCACATTCCTTTCGCTTTGTGGGCTTACCACACTAGCATCCGAACCTCTACGGGTGCTACCCCTTTTTCTCTTGTGTACGGAACAGAGGCTGTCTTACCTCTCGAAGTACAAATCCCATCTCTCCGCATTTCTCTACATGACATTCTCTCCAACGATGACTTTCGTCAAGATCGCTTAGCTCAACTTGAGTTACTTGACGAACACCGTCTTGCTGCCCTTAATCATCTCCATGTCTATCAACGTCGCATCAAACACACCTATGACAAAAATTTGCGAGAACGAGATTTTAACATCGGAGACTTCGTCCTCAAAGAAAATCAACACGTGACCAATATGGAGCAAAGTAAACGAGGCAAGTTTGCTCCTAATTGGCTCGGACCTTTTATTATCATGCACAAGTATGGATCAGGGACTTACCATCTGTCTTCTCTTGATGGATGCCCAGAACCTGAGCCTCTTAATGCGTTGCATCTGCGACTGTTCTACTGCTAGTCGAGTATTCGTCCACTTGACACTTAACTTGAGCTCGTCCCTTGAGCAATCCCCGTCTTCTTAGTCCTACTTCCTTTCAACCCTCTTCCTTTTAACAATTCCTATAACCCTTTTATGTGGTATGGATGCTTTGTCCTAATAAAAGGGAGTCCTTGACCTTCTACAATCTTGTCCATGACTCACATTTCTGTCAAAACAAATCAAGATGTCAAAATATATCCATGGTCACTATATCTATATCAAAATCAAAAAAAAAAAAACAGACTGCTCCCTCGAAGGACAGCTGTACTATCATTGCTGTAATAAATAGACTGCTCCCTCGAAGGACAGCTATTCAAAAGCCTTTTTATTAAACAAAAATCTAGACCACTCCCTCGAAGGATGGCTATGACTACTCTGGCAATAAACAGCATTATTTTAGAAGCTTCCCGCATCGATCAGCTTCACAACCTGACCACTACAGCAAATGACATCTCTCTGCAGGCTTCCCGCATTGATCACTCTGCGCAAAAAAAAAAAAAAAACGAGTCACGGACTTGACTTGTAGTTGTCTCAGGGTCTCCTATAAAAAGGGGCAAAGTTATCTCTGCTCTTAAAATGGGTTACCCTCCTTCCTCCTCCTATCACCCGCTCAAGGGACTTCGAGCTCACTTTAATGTCGAAGTGATTCGATTACCGCTCTAACATAACCACGGTCAACAACATCACGCATGAATGGGGCTCTTGGTTCTCATAACCCCCTATCTATGCTTCTTTTTTGGTCCTTGTCAATGAAAGAGCAATATGCTTTTCACTTCTTCTGCACTTTGGTCACATTCACCTTCATCACTTGTCAATCGACTCAACTCAACTCTCTTTTCAGACCATCAACCTGACCTAGCCTATTCACCCTAGTTTCTATGGACACCAATACACATGGAAACTATCGACTCGACCCAATTTATGTTAAGCATAAACCAATACTTGCTGAAGCATAAATAGACCTCAATTCATTTTTAGCATACATCCATCACGAATATGGAATATTGCTAGGGATGAAAAACCCGTCAACCAATGTTGCAGAATACACCATTTGGAAAAGGCTGCAACATCTTTTTTTTTCCTCATCATTTCATCCAATCATCGACCAACCTATCAACCATTTTAACCACCTGTCTACCACTCGGACGCTTGGTCTGAACTACATTGGTCTGAGGCCCTATCACCAGGGCTATGTAGGCAGCACTTAGTTGACATGGGGTCTTCTGAGGTTAGCTCGACCATTCTCGTTTGTCCGTCTCTCTGATGGACAAACCTTCTTTCTTTCTTTTAACCATAATCTTGTCCTTGACCACCACCCATTTTATCCCTTTGACCCTCCCTCCCTTCTAGGGAGAACTACATCGGCCTGAGGCCCTATCACCAGGGCTATGTAGGCAGCACTCAGTTGACATGGGGTCTTCTGGGGTTAGCTCGGCCGCATCCTTTCGTCCATTCATCCATCCATCAACCACCAACCATTGGAGGTCATGCCTATCTCCTCCGACCTCGACCACTTCCAAGACGTTGTTGCCTTGGTTGTTTTTGCATGTATGCTACCTCATGACTGGTTAGCAGAATTGTGAACAGACCTTTTTGGACCCTCACAAGTATAGGATCGCACACCGGTTGATCCGCACTACTTGTGACTTTTTCGCGTTTCTAGGAGCACTTCCTGAGCCTGGGATACCTGGAACGCGACGACCCATTTGGAGCTTCAGCTTAGATTGAGTGACCCGATCAGCAGATGACTAAATGCTGGGGCCCGGTTACTTCAATTTTGGCACTCCTCGACCCTTGACCTGCGACACTTTGACCTGACCATCTCGTGCAGTGGTATGCGCACAATCACAACCTTTGCAGCGTTCACCCTCACCCCTTTTTCATCCGCTCTTTATCAAATTAGCACCCGATTCCCGGTTCCCTTCCCTCGACTCCTGCTTTGAGGGGGAATACCTCATCCTTACTCGGGGCATTTCGTTTCCTATTTTGTCTTGCAGTTCATTCGAACAACCAACAAGACGAAATCACCTTTATCCCTCACCTGGGGCACTCACTCCTATTTTTGTCTTGCAGTTCGTCCAGAATAACCAACAAGACAAAAAGGGGCAAATGTAGACACCAAAATCGTGTCGACTCCCCTGGTCCTTCCCCGTCTTATTCTTCTTCGCCTATTGAACCCTTGTCGATCGCTTGTTTCACCAACCTTGACCCTGGCAGCATGTTAAGATGAACACAGAGCTAAAACTAGACTCTATACCCATTATGCATCTGCCGACGTTGGTCTTTACCCGACCGATGTCGCCGACGTCGGTCACCTATCGGCCGACGTCGGCAATCCTGCCGACGCCGGTCACCTTCCCCTGGTCCGTTATCAGTTACCATTCAGTTTCCCGAAACGATTGACGAACCGTTTCTGGAACCGTCCCCGTCCCCCGCCTTCATCAACCTCTGCCAGCGATTTGAAGGGAGAGATCCCCGAACGCTATTCAGAAACACTGACCAACCTGCGAATTCCTCCGTCAACCTGCGAACTCCGAGCAATCATCAACACAAATGACATCAACTAATCTGCACACCATGGCTTCCATCGCGACTTCTACCAGGTAAGTATCATTCTGTTTATTTCATTTCTTTTTTAGTTATTATTTATCAGTCTGTTATCTCTGCCTCTGTCCCGACTCTGTTCAACCCTGTCCCGACTCTGTTCAATCCTGTCCCGACTCCCCTAGACTCTCTCAGATCCTGTCCCGACTCCCCCAGACTCTCTCAAACCCTACCCTGACCTTATCAGACCCTATCCCGACTCTGTTCAGCCCTATCCCAACTCTGTTCAGCGCAGTCCCGATTCTTTTCAGCGCTATCCTGACCCTGTCCAGACCTTCCCAGAACCTGCCCCTACCGACGCCGGTCACTACCCCGACCGACGATGGCACCTTAACCGACGTCGGCACCTTCCTTGACCGACGTCGGCACCACAGAGACCGACGCCAGTGACTGTGCAGAACAGTGCCGCTTATTAGGTACACCTTTTATTTTTCTGTCATTTATTTCTGTCATTATCATATACTTTCGTCCAATTTTCTACTCTTTTTTATCAGTGGGTTGATATCCTTCTAAGGAGTCTTTGTACTTCCGGGATCAGGCGTTCGCCTAACAACCCACCATATCTTTGACTAACGTTTTTCGTCCAGTCTCTTTTTCGCAGGTGTCATTCCTCCACAGCCAAAGAGGAGAATCTTTCAACGTCTGATTTCAGTGCGCACGACTTTATCAGGTACTTCTAGCCTTAACCATCTTTTAGTTTCTTATTTCTCTTTTGAATGTAGAAAGCAATTTTGCATAGAAACAGATAACTACATACATATCCATTAAATTTAAATAGGGCCTCAAATAGATGTAGTTCTCTCTCTAATGCGGGCTTGTGTGTGAACAATAGTATAATATGTTATATGTTAGTGCATGTAGTGATCTAGATTTCAAATTGATAAATGTTGCTCATGGGATATTAGTTGAATGCTTTAGACCTTTAATAAGACTACTCCTATGATTAATTTATAAACATGGAAGAATAAGGTAGTAGAACTCATTTGTGCAAATGATTTAGTGAGCTTGATAGGTGTTTGCTTGGTAATTTATAGATATAATAATAGGTGGACTTTGTTTTATATTTATAGCATGAATTTTACAATTAAGATAATGGGAGGGTTAATTAAGACAAATAGGTGACCCGTACATATCAAAATATCTAAAAAAATTAATGTTTATATGACACAAACACTAGCATTAGATCTGGGACATTAGCATCAACACTAGTATCCTACTTTAGATAGTAATATCCTAGAGAATAGAAAGTTATTGAAGATATGTAACTAATAGTGTGAGATATATATCAGGTTTTAAGAATATTGTGGACAACATATAATTTGGGTAATCATAATATCATGGTCAAATCATAATATAATAATTTAGGCATGGTGAGATGGTAAATGTGAGCCTTTTGGTAGTAGGGAGGTTGTAAATTGAAGGGTTAAGCCTTGAGTGATATTTTCAAGTGTTCAAGACTATTTTATCATGTAAAATCTAGATTTATCATCTACATTCCCCAGAATATTTAATCTATTTATGCATAAGGATGAAGTTACTAAGTTAAAGTAAATATGTGTGTATCTTGGTGTGTATAACACACCTTATCTTTGTTTTATCCCTGTTTGAATTTTATTGTATGTGTATTTCATGAAACTAAGAACATGTTACAACATAATTAGTGAATATAATCTAAAAATAAATAATTTGAAATGCTCAAAATTAAAGAGAACAAGGAAGGAGTGTATGTATGTCGATGTAATGATGTTTCTAATTAGTACTTTTGTTTAATGATGATGATTCCTATCTAAAGCATTGAAGAGAGTTTCATAGCTAAACCTTTGAGATGTGAAGAGGGGAATTAGAGGGTGATCATTGCCCCAATCTAATATAAGGGTGAGTTATGTCTAGGCCATTGATACCACTAAATCTCAATTAAATAACTTAAGTGTAAACATAATTTATCCAATATCACCTAGGTCAAATGGTATAACCATTTCAACATGAAAAACTAGAATTAGTACCCATGCCATTGAGTGTGCTTAATATTGGTCGCACTACTCAAGGGAGCTAACTATTACAATAGATAAAATCACAATCAATGTATCTTGGTAAGGTCAATGCATGGATATTTGTATAATTAGAATTTGCATCTATAATTTAGTGCACTTTCATGATATATGAACCTATAATGTGTCTTAAGATGAATTATTTGTCAAAATTAAACTCTGATTTGTAAAATATGTAGGATATCTATCACAAATATGAATGATATCTATCACAAATATGAAAAACTATGTCCTAAATCTATGAAAATCAATGTTAAATGTATAATATTATGTCCAAAGTGTATATATGAATCATGTAAAATATATCAAATTCTACCAATTATATCAAGTGCATATATGGACTCATTCTCTCTGACATGTCCCCACTAATATTCCCCCATTTTGAGGTGAGGGGAATGTAATGTGATATTCACCTTATCTCAAAAGGATAAGAAAACCATGTTATATATGTATCAATCATTTAGTAAAGAATCATATAGTGGTATCATGTTTAAGTATATGTATTAATGAGGCTTTCATTACAAGCACTAAGATGCATGATATGGATCATGGTAATGTATAAAAGTAACAAGCTCATAAAAAAAATCAAGCACACACATATGATCACTCAATGTCATGAAAAAGGGGTCTAAGGGGATTGTAAACAAGGGGCACATTCAAAATTTTCACACTCAAGTAGAAGACATATGTACATGTCTGCACACCAAATAAATAATCAACACTCAGGGGCATTATGGCCAACAAACAAGGAACATGTTCAAATGTTACACATTCCAAACAAGATAGTAAATAATAAAATACACTCAGTTAAGCCATGTGATAAAATGAATAAGTGAAATATAATCAACTAACATAACCATGTCATACTAGTCCTTCATACATGTGTTAGCAACATGTCTTATATTATATCATATCAAGTACATTATGTAAGATGTAAGCATGAATTTAGGCATGTGTAATCATTAGTATATAATTTTGACATGATAATGTAAACTGATCATTTAAAAAAAAAAAAAACTTGTATCAATTGTGATTTATGGAATTAAGATTCCCCCAACATTGTGTGTCATGTGGGAATAGGAAAGGTTCAACATTGACATGCTCATGTATCATGGATCTAGTGTATGCTTGTATCACACTCAAGTAACCATGAAACATATATATGCAAATAAATGATATGGTATCTACTAAAATAAAGTAAAAAACATATTCCTAAGCTAGTAAACATGTACATATTAAATATTTTTATATTTTTTCTTTATTTGAATGTTTTTGTATTTTAATTATTATTTGATTTTTTTTAATTAATTTTTTGCATATTTGAATGAAGAAAAGGATATTTGTTGATCCAATATAAGGAATTATCATAGGGTAATCTAGGATTAATATAATACGTAACAAAATGATCATACTATCAAGGATCATGTGTATGTGCCAAATCTATGATTGTAGAATATGTGATACTTTGATTATGCCTTATAAGACTCTATGGTCATGAATCAATAGTATAATTAGTAGTGGTTCATGTAACTCATTACTTAGTGTTATGTTTTTTCTCTGGTGAAACTTATTTTTTTGGTTTTTTACCCTCTCTAAATCATGTTAATCTACTCTCGATAACTGGCCAAGATATGAAGGTGTAAATGAGGGATCTATGGAGTCCACTGTGTATCTCTAATGTAATGAATTATTAATTATCAGTCACAAGAAATGGTATTACCTTTTTATTACCATTTCACTCATGGTTAAACTTAATAGGTTTGATGATTAGTTGTCTTAGAATAAACTTCTCTCATTGTAGTGGATGTTCATACTAAATCCTTAAAACTATGATTACCCTATTGGAATGAATATGCTTGAGACATATATACACTATGGAAGGCATTTCATAAATATTATGAATCCAAGGTTATCCCAATAACATATAAAAGACTCATTTATATGGTATAACTAAAAATTTTGTGGTCACATATGTTGGACCAACTTGTAAAGGTAAATTAATCCAACCAAAAACTTGTTGATATTTTTCATCAAATGCTTTGATCATCTTGTTCAAAAGGTATAAATCATCATGTGTATATCCAAAATGTGTGATTAATGTCATGATACATACATTACCACTATAACCATTATCAACCATAACACTGTGTATAGGTTGATGATAAATATATGCTCTAATAAATAGTGAGTGAATGACCAAGTCACCATCCACAATCTCACTTTCATCAAATGTAATATAAGCCCTATGAATCATAGGATGTATCTCACATGTAAGTGTGCCAGTAATCCCATATAGTGGGTGACCATAACATGGTGGAGAAGGATGTGCATTATATGCCATTTTTACTTCTTGTGTTTCCTTAAAATGATCTTGTAATGGATTATTAAATATCTTTTGGTTTTGATGGTCACCATGTTGTGACGTTGAATCCCTTAGAGAATAATCAAAGGTAAGTTGTTCGCTATCAATAAGACATTTTATATTTTTCTTCAACTTTTAGCATCTATTTTTAGAATACCCATCACATTAGTGATAATCACAATAAGCAATTGCATCATATCCTTTTTTATACGTCGAATCATATCAACCTCCATAGGAGGAGGGAGAGATATGAGATGACACTCCACTAAATTATTAAGAAGCAAATCTAGAGAATTAGGTAATCATTTAAATTTTATCTTAGGTTCATTGGATAATATGAGTTGATTAGGTTGGTATGACACTATATTAACTATTTTTGTTGCTTTCTTTTTTGCCTCAAAATGTTTAACTTTATAGCTTATTTTGATATGAAACTTGGTATTAGATGTAGTTCGTAAGTTGGATACATAGTTAAGATTATTCAATACAATAAGTTATATTTATTGATCTCAAAAAATATGGCATAAACCATCAAAATATTTAAACTTATTGAAGATAATAGACTCATGTAGTGGGATAATAAAACTTCACTTAAAGATATCTTGAATATTTTTATCTACCATTGGATTTTTCATTTTATCCAACATTGTCTTATACCTCAAAACATATTCATTGATAGGCTCATTTGTTCCTTGTTTTATCTTTGCAATTTATGTATATGACATATTTTTAATATATTTGATTGAAAAATGTGTTATAAATTGATTTGATAGAGGCTTGAATGCTTTTGTTGATTGTATTAGTATATCATAGAACCATCTCAAACCATATTCCTTTAGGCTTCTTGGAAATATTTTTTTCAAAATTTTATCATTGGAATCATTATCAAGGAATGCTTCATATAAATATCAGATATGTTTTTTAGGGTTACCCTTGCCATCATAAAGTGTAAAATTGGGTGCTAAAAAATTGGTTGGCAAAGGGTGAAAATATATCTTGAGTGCAATAAGATTATGTAATACATATTTTAAATCAATAACATGAGTTGATTTCAAAGAATTTTGATCCATATTGGTAACCTTAGCTTTCAAATTTTTAATAAATTAGAGAAGAGATTGCATAGTATACCCATTGCGATTAAGATTTGGTATTTGAGAAGTTAGCAAAGGGGATGTAAACACTGCTTGTGTTGATGTAGGTATTAAAACTCATAATTGTGTTATATTTATCGTTACCATAAAGGATGTAACAATAGTTGTTTGGTATTTGGGGAATAATGGATTGAAGACATATCACGTGCCCCCACTAGATTTAGGAGTCAATGTTGTGCTCGAGGGGAGAAATAATAGATAGGTATATCTAGTAGCCTCAATAATTGTATCGATAGATATCAATGGTTATTTTTAATGATTTTGGATT
The DNA here is from genome assembly GCA_037957365.1 of Torreya grandis. NCBI lineage: Eukaryota > Viridiplantae > Streptophyta > Pinopsida > Cupressales > Taxaceae > Torreya > Torreya grandis. The sequence continues at coordinate 456,537 of JARHVA010002917.1, read as the reverse complement.
TTTAAGTTTATAATATAGTATTGAGGATCTTCTAAATATCTTAAGGATTTTCATGAATACACTCTTAAAATAATGAAATTCCCTTAACTTAATTTTTATCTACTTGATCATGTTCATTATTATCATGTGCTTCATTATTTTCATGATCAAATTTATCCTCAATGAGAATATTTTCATTATTTTTTTCATTATCATTATTGCCACTTTTATTATTGGCATAATTTGACATGGTATTAGCTTGAGACATTTTAGGTGGTAGTATAAGATGAAGATAAAAATTATCAATAGGTATACCACCTATTATATCACTACACATAGGTTGCATATAAATTAATAAAATTGAGATATGAATGATCACAATAATCTAAAACCTTAGAAGGTTAAAAAACCTAGGGCAAGCTAGGATTGGTATAAGAATATTGAGATGTTGGGTTCATAAAATGCTTAATATTTTTTTAAAAAGAGTTATGGAATAAAATAGCCTAATAAAAATGTACTAATTTACTCCAAAATTAGGCTAATTAAATAATTCATATTCACAATATATTTTGATACAATGTTGAATTATAGAAATTTGCTAAATATAGAAAGTATAATGTCAAACAATAATTTTCATGATTAAAAAGTATAATAGATATTACTTATATTTTTTATTAATATGTAGGAAAATATAGTAAATGCATGTGTAAAAATTGTTAGGATGATTCTTTGTTTTGATTCATTAAATTATGGAAATCAACTCTCTGTCAACTTAAACACTATTGTTGAAATAGGGACACTAACATCGATGCTTCTAACTTGAAACTAATGCTTTTGTCCTATACAAAATACATGTAATTTTATAAAAATTCCACTTTCATGTATTATGGTCCACTGTCACCTTGTAGATTATCAACTGGGTTGTGTACACACATTTTGGATATTAGTCTTTTGATTAAAACCTTAGGTCCTCGAACTTGGGTATGTCACCTTAAAAAAATGGGGGTTAGTGGGATCAATTGAATTCAAGGTGACCTTAAAGACACCTTTATAAATTAGCTATGCCTACATATACATATAATCTTAAGAGGGCCTCAGACTGATGTATTTATCCCCTTATGTGGAGTTGAGTGTGAATAAAGGTGGAATATGCTATATGTGAGTGCATGTAATAATCTAGCTTACAAATTAAAAAGTACTAATCATGGGATTTTATTTGAATTATTTAGACCTATAAGACTATTATTCCCATGATTAATTTGGAAATAGGTAAGAATAGGGAAATAGAACTCAATTGTGCTAATTATTTAGTGAGCTTGATATTTGCTTAATTGGTGATTGCTAGATATAATGAGTGGGATTTGTTTTGAAAATATATTGTAAATTTTCAAAAAAATTCATTAGAGGGTTAATAAATTCAAATAGGTTGACATTTACATATAGAATTATTTACAAATTTGAGTGTTTATATGGTACAAACACTATTGTAATATTTGGGACACTAGCATTGATGTTAGTGTCCTAGAAAATAGAGGGTTGTTGAATATTTGTAACTAATAGTGTAAGATATATATTAGGTTTTAAGCATACTATGGGATAAAAGTTATTTAACTAATCATAATATCAAGGTTAGACCATAAGATAATCATTTAAACATGTTGATACGGTGAACATGAGCCTTTTAGTAGTGAGAATGTTGTACACTAAAGGGTTAATCCTGATGTGATATTTCTCAAGTGTGCAAGGCTAGTTTATAATGTAAAATATAGATTTAACATATACACTAATTAGTTTTAAAACTATGAAAACATAGTTTATATAAAAAAATACAAGCAAAATAGAAAAAAATGAAATATATTTTTTTTAAAATAAAAAAAATTCAACCCAAGGTCAAAAGGAAGAGCTTTAGTGTCAAATGGATCCAAGGTGACAATAAAATTTCTCCAGTGTGTGATTGAATTTAGCATGTCAAACTTATATCCAAGGTTGAAGGTTTTTTTCTTTCGGTGTTGAATGAAATCCTAGGTTATAAATCAAACGAACATGTAGTGTCCTAAATAGAATATGGATTCACTAGAATGTTTAATCAATATTTAATTAAAATGAATAAAACTAATATATCTAAACTATTTAAATTAAAATACATGAATATATAGATTTGGAAGTAAACATACATAATTTACAAAATTTTAAATCAGGTAAAAATAGAAATGTGATCCATAAATATGTCAATCTTCTTCAAACTAATTTTATGTTAACTGTGTAGGCTTAATAAGACAAAAATCTTCTTGAAAAGACATATGTATTATGACATGATTGACTTCAAGAATTAAGTTATGCTAAGAAAAGGATGCACTAGGAGGATAGAGTCACACTACAGCCTTGTTTATTTAATGTGACCACATCCTGGTTGACTGTGCTACTATTTTTTTGATCTAGGTTTATACACTTCTTTATAAGGGTATACTTCTTAATTCCATGTGCCTATTTGATACACACAAGACTGAAAAAATTCAAACCTTTGTTCCTACATAATAGAGACCAATTTATAAAAGGATGGAATAAGGTTATAGCCAAGATACACTTAAAAAACCCCACATAATCTGAGTGTTACCTACAAAGCCCAAATGAACCTTAGGCCAATGTAGTTCTCCATCCTATAATAATCATGTGAATCTTGAATTTTATAGATGAATCTAACTAGATAGATTTATTTAGGTGCTTGAAAATGAGTGACATTAACCTGAAATAAAATATATTTATACTTGGCCTATGACTGTTAGAATGTAGTAGAATTAAAATTGGAAAGAATAATGTAGATATATTATTAACATTTATTTATAAATTATTCACTTGTGACCATTCCTTATATATACTTATTTCATGCTTGATTCCAAAGTTAGTTACCACCCTTTTTCACTTCTTTGTAGATGATCCATACCTAAAAATAACCATAGATCTCAAAATGTCCCTATTTATCATTTTAAAAAATTCAAGCTTACTCTTTAATTATTCCACACTTCCAACTCAGTTTTGTTTTCTCCATTGACAAGTTTACTCTTTTAGGACAATCCCACTTATTGGTAGTTTATGAATTCATCGGTCTCATTTTCCCACTAAATAAAGACTAGTTGCTCAAACTCAAAGTCACCTAGTAGGCCATCCTACATGTTTAGATAGCCCCATCTAAAGGAATTATAAAATGATTTCTATAAATTTACATTTTCAAGCCATTTTATGGATTATATGATTGAAAATCAATCAAATATATAATTCCACATTAATAAAAAGGCACCTATTTTTCCTAATTCAAAACTTACATAACCCTAGTAGCCCTAAACTAAAGTTTGAATACACATACAAGGTCACAAGTCATTTTTGAAGCACTTAATCACACTAGGATTGCACTAGTTTTTCACACACACTAACATATCATAGGATAGCTACATGGAGTTTGATCCATCTTTAAGGTATTGGTATGTAGGCAACGCTAAATGCAGGGGTTGTTGAGTTCAAGCACAACTTTCAACCACTAACCCAATTTCTCATTTATTATGTTTTTCCATAATTATTTATTGAGTAGGGTTGTAAGTGAATAATAATGCATATAATGGCTTTCATAGTGAAACACATTGATCTAATCACACACACAAATCCAACAGGTGATGACACATAGGACTAAACTTTCAAAAACTACTAAAACTCTACCAGACATTGGCACACCCTAAGGACACTAGTGCGGGCCACCTCTATCTTATCCTAATAGTCTTATTCTAAATTTAAGTGAATCCCTATTCTTGATTCACAATGAATTCTCAAAGCCATATAGTCAGTTGCATAGTTGCACTTATAGTCATGCAGTCCTGATTTTCCATGTAAGTCATTCTTCTTTTTTACTTTCCCTTTTTGACATATTTTTATATTTAGCAAGTTCCAAATTAGTTTTTGGTAATTATTTCATATCTATAGCATTCTAATTTTACACACCATTTTTTAATGAATTATATTTAATAATCCTTTAATCTCTAATTTGATAAAACATATTGGCGAATTCATCCAATTATTGAATATTATAGAACTGTAATCATTAATGTTACTAGGGTTTATTTTTTTATTTTTATTTTTATTTAAAATTGGTGTATTGGGGTTTTTAGATATGGTAAAGCCTTTGTTAGAAACAATATTCCAATTTTTCATTTCATATTTTATGCAATCTAAGAAATTTGTTTTTACCTTAGAAGAATTGCTTGATTAAGTGGTACCCTAGTACACTATACTCACATTTCCTTTGATAAGGCACATAACATGGATAAAAATAAGGATACATCATGACCTTCAAATATGAATGCATCAACTGAATATGTATAAGTGCATGACAATACTTCAGATAATGAATAATATAATCAAGATAAAATTGATTTTCAAGATGAGCACCAAGATGTAATTTCTCCTATAGGTAATGAACAACCAAATTTTAACAAAGTAAAAGTTATTAAATATTTTTGAAGAATAATATGTGAAAAAATCACAATTATCATACAATTTTGTAAACTCTTTTGGACATAAAAAGAGCAAGCATGTATAATACATTCAATACCACAAATTTTATACCATTATTTCCTATGGGGGTAATCCAAGGGCATCACTCAATTAATGTGAAAATTATTTCTCATTCATTGGAGACAACACCATTTATTATTTCACACTCTATTCTAGATGCACAATCCCTTACGTAGATTTTTTTAGCTCTATAAAATAAGCTGTTGCAAATGAAACAAAGTAAATTTAAAGCTTATCAAGAACTTGATTCATAGACTTTGTTACATACTCCATTGGCTCAACATATTTTAACATATCCATTAACAACCTATTTTTTGGCACCTAAGCTTACATTGAATAATGTAAAAGGTGACCCCAAGTAGTATTTGAGAGAATTTCATGCAGTATGCTTGGAATATGCATCCAATGATATATTGTTGACTAAGTTAATTCTCACAAGTTTAAAGGAATATGTTTTGAGATGGTTCCATGATCTACCACATCGATTATTTAATGTGTTTAATCTATTATTTTATTTGTTCCTCACACATTTCTCAATCAACATAAGTGATAAGACTTCATATGCTCATATTTCTCAACTCAAGCAGGAATCCAAAGAGCCTATCATAGAATATGTCTTAAGATATAAGACCATACAATCCAAAATGAAAAATGATGGATTCAAAAATCCATAGAGCTCACAAACACATAAAAATGTTAAATAAATTAACTCTTCTCATTAAAATAAGCAAGTACTCAAATACTTATTTAATACGTCAAAGCTTCATCAATAAAGCTTTTTTCAACTCATTACATAACTTGGTAGTCTCATGTCAAGGAGTCTCTGTAGAACTTATTCTAATATTAACTCTCTACCATTTATAGCCTCAAAATCCTCATAAAACTCACATAAGACTTGACAACATCTTACCAAGGAGGCTATCCTCACTTTTACAAAACTAATCTACTCTACAAAGCAAAGAATACATTCATTTATAGAATTACATGAGAGAAACAAAGGAAGCCCACAAATTTGAACTCTTCCACTTAGAATGAATATTCATCAATAGTAAAAGGTAATCCACCATGTGATCCACTTTAGTTTGGACCACTCCAATAATTAGAATTTTCAAAAGGTGTTCCCCACTCCTCATGTGCTTCAAAAAACTACTGGAATCTCCTTTTGACATATCTTATTAACTTTTCTCCCCACATGGAATTCATCCCACTCTCATAATGGAGGTCAACATCAATCCCTTTATGTGATTTGAAAGTAATGTGGTTCCCCATGCCACCTAGACATCATGATTAGTGTCCTCCATCTCAATAATGAATAGTGTCTACCACCTCATCAATGAATAGTGACTTAGGAATAGTGTTGCATGAATAGTGTTTTCCCAACACATCAAAAAATCATATGGTAGATAAAGAGTTTTAAGATATATTCAAGCAAATTTTTCTTCCAAATTTTCATGAGTCCATTAGGTTTAATAAGCATCATTCATTCATGAATTTTTGTCACAATGAAGGAAAGAGATGTCAAATTGATAGTAATGAATAAGCTCAAGTATACAACCAACCTAGTTTCTACTTCTCATGAAAATAATATGAGTAAGCCACCATAAAAGGTGAATCCAAATGAAAATAAGAGTGATTCAAAGGAAATAGTGAATGCAATTTCACACCCCACTTTGCATATTATATTATTAGATCCTTCAAGGAGATAGTTTACCAATTTATTAGAAGATCCCTATAAGGTATTGAAAATAATTGGAATGTAATATAATATCACTCCCTCCCACTAAATATTTTGATATGACTAAGCCTCTTAGAAAATGGTTTGATCATAATTTTTTCTAGGATTATCATCAAACAATAGTGCATAATATTAATAGATGCATCAATTTGAGGCACAAGAATTAATATTTGATATATGATAACATCATTTATGTCAGCACACCTTTCGATAACATTAAGGCACAACCAAGTGAAATTTTCATAATGAAAATATTTAGTGATCCTTTCCCTAATGACATAGGTAAATAGACATTAGATACACCAGTGGTAAATACACATATAATTCAACCCTCCACTAGTTTCTTAACATATAGAGGAACCCCATCCCTTGAATGGAACCATTGGTACATATAACATTTCAATGCCATATAGGCTACTCATCACATTTTTTAGAGCATGAGATTGTTGAAAATGACTATGATTTACAATATTTATTCATCAAAGCTTATATTGATCATAAACCTATATAGAGTGTCATGGTTGATAATGTGTCAAGTGTGAATATGTGCACCATCACACTTCTCTCACATTTTGGGTATATATATATCCTTCAACAATAGTGATTATAGGATTCAATTTACACATTTAGAGTTCTATTAGTGAGATCATATTACCATTACAAGTTGGTCTAGCACATGTGGCCACCATAATTAATTTAGTACCCATTATAGGTGTCTTTGATATGTTATTGGGACATCCTTAGATTCAATAGCTTTGTGTATTACCTTTTATAGTTCATAGAGGCTTAAAGTACATTTTTACTAATGAGGTAATCATAGTTCATGGTATTCCATATGAATACCCTATTGATCCAAAGTTCATTGCTCCTACATAACTCGTATCAATTAAATAGCCTAAAAAGGCTTAACCCACTCAAAAAGCTTAGAAACAGGTGGCCAACTTTCCAAGGAGACATATCCTTGAAAATCCCCTTAATCAAAAGTTTTTTACAAATTTTATAAGTTCATATTTTATTCTAAAACATTCTTGATTGACATCATAGGTAGTTAAGAATGACACTTAACATAAACACAAATTTCATGCACTCCACAATGGGTTACAAAGATTCCTAGAGTTAATCATGATACACAACATGCCACAACTTGTCATTATAATAGTGGAATTCATGGAATAAATATAGATTAATTTTTAGATTTTGACTTGAGATCAATTACTTTGAAATGGCATAACACTCTCCATTTAAAAAAGATTATCATTTCTCTATTAGAATCATGAACTATCAATTATGAGTCTCTAGCAAGATGCATCAAACACAGATTGCATGCACTCCATAATGGGTTACAAAGAGTCCTAGAGTTAATCATGATACACAACATGCCACAACTTATCATTAGAATAGTGGAATTCATGGCATAAATATAGATTATTTCTTAGATTTTGACCTGAGATCAGTTACTTTACAATGGCATAACACTCTCCATTTACAAAATATTATCATTTCTTTGGTAGACACATGAACTATCAATTATGAGTCTCTAGCAAGATGTATCAGTTAGTATATTCCTTTTTCATGTTTTCATATATTCAAAACATACAAAAAAATTATAATATTTCATAAAATCCAAAATTAAGACCTATTCATGATATGTTTAGTTTGTTTACATCAACTAATTTGTGCTCAATTTATTCACTATTCTTATATATCTAGTTTCATATCAAATATGATTCACAAGTTTACATGAATGCATTATAGAACATACAGGTTTTCATAAAAATTTAGTTTTATTTAGTGACACTATCTTAGACCCAAAATATTTACATACACAAAACCACTCTATATAGACAGTAACACGTTGTGCTCTTGTTCAATTTCAGAGGACTTATCCTAGTGAATGTGGGCTCTACTTTTCTAGATTCAAAATAGTCATAGGCACTCTATAGCTTGTTTATATCATTTAAATTTCAATGGGAAAATATTTTTACATAATTATTATTAATGCATGATTATCCCTATTATTCATACTTTATGACACTACATTACACAATTTATTAGTTCACTTTATTTCACATTGATGTACTACTAATACATGAGTTACTGAATATACTAATGTTATAAATTTATCATGTAGATAATTCACTTAATCATGAATGATTTTAATGTTCATTTTCTTGATTCATGTTTATGTTTAGATTCAACTTGTTTAGATTTTATAAATTTGAACATATCCTTGATTCTAGCTCTAATCCTTCATTGCTTGTATTTATGTGTGTGAGGGATATTTGAACATGTCCCTTGTTTGTTTACCTTTATATTTATATTTTATAATTTGTGTGCTTTGTGTGTACTCTTTGTATGTGTGCATCATGACCATGGCACTTATTTGCTTAGTTTGCTTAGTTTTTGATGCCATGATGTACATCATGCATCTTTTAAACATTTCAATGCCATGATGTATATCATGCAGTCTCCCCAAGTTTCTCTAATCAATTTTAGTTATATTAAGTATATGATAAATAATATACATGCCTAACTACTAATATTTATCTTTAAAATGTCACTATATATGTTTGCTTCCACATGCATCTTATATATTTATTTTTCTCAGCTTATATATGATGATGCCATGCTCTTTAATATTATCATTACTACTCATACTTACATTTCTTCGTAATATCTCTCATATAAATTTTTATTTCTAGTTAAGTTATTATGTGAGCTTCAGAAATCACCTCAAAAGAAGGGACATACATAGTGGCTTGCTTTAGAGACTTAACTAAAATAATGTACTACACAGTCAAAAATCAATAGGTTTTACATAGTTTATCATGATCCATACTCATAAATTACCTAAAAATTAATTTTATAAAATAATGCTCCATTCAGACAAAGGTGTAGGATGGTCATGTCCAAAATAGTGTGATGTCATAGTAATAAAAAAACAATAATTTCTAGAAATTCTTATAATCATAGTTAGCTACAAGATAATTTACAATAGGTATACAAAATCATTTTGATGAATAATAAGGTTTGATTTAGATTGAGGGTATCATGCATGATGTGTTCCAAAGTTTTTCACATATATTTTTATTATAAAATCATGTGATATTAATTAGTTTAAAAATCCACATATACCTAGATATTAGATTAGGATCATATGTGAGCACATGATCACCTCCTTGCTTATTTTTGCACCATTTACATATAAAGAATGATAATTCATGTCATTCTCTATATTGTGTACACCAAACCTAAATCATAATACTTTTTCTCTACTTCTACACCATTTTTACACTAGAAATGAATCCTGTTCTATTTTTAGTGTTCCATTCACCTTTTTTAATCTTTTTTACAACATAATGATCCATTGGAATTCATATAAGGATTATAAGATAATTAACTACTTTGGGTATGCAATGATGGATTTAAGCATACATTGAGTTCTTAAGCACACTCTTATTTCAATGAGTATTTGGGAATGCATAGTCCAATCCTAAATGCATAGTCCAATCCAAGTGTTTCAATGAAAAATAAATCTCTAAGGGTCATACCCTCTATAGTCACCAATTTTTCACCAAAAAATACAATAGTTTGCGAACCCAATCTGGTGAATTCATTCCTTGTTATTATATCTATAATTTTCTTGTATTTGATTCTAGATTTCCATCTTAAGGATTTATTTATACATGTTTCATTTCTTGATTACTTTGGGTATACAAAGATGGATTCAAGCATACTTTGAGTTCTTAAGCACACTCTTATTTCAATGAGTATTGGGGAATGCATTTTATAATCCAAATGATTCAATGAAAAATTAATATCCAAGGGTCCTACCCTCTATAATTACCATTTTTCACCAAAAACACAATGATTCACATATCCAATCTAGTGCATTCATTCCTTGTTATTAGATCTATAATTTTATTGTATTTACTTTTATATTTCCATCTTAAGTAAGGATTGATTTATACATGTTTCATTTCAAGTTTGTATGAAGTAAAGTTTAGTGCTTTGGCCTACATTCAATATTGTTATTCATAGGTAAGTTTTATTATATTTTTTTCCCTTTTATTCTAGTAATTTCATTTTACTACATTACTATAATAAAAGGTGGGGAAATGTAAAGATAAAAATTAACATTTATTACTAAACAAATCAATTGTGACCATTCTTTATACATACTTAACTCATGCCAGATTCCACAGTCCTTAAATTCCCTTCCTTCACTTATATGTGAATGAATCGTACCTACAAGCAACCAAAAATCTAATATTTTCCTATTTCACAGTCCAAATAGCTCAAGCTTACTCTATGACTATTCCAAACTTGTATTCTAGCTACCCTTGCTCCTCAAATAAGGTTGCTCTTTCAAGACAATCTCACTCATTTGTAGTGTCTAAATTTGTAGTCTCATCCTCACACCAAATTATGCCTAGTTACTCAAATTCAAATAACCTTAATAGGTTATCTCATAGTTAATCAAGCCCCAATCACAAGAAATCTAAAATGATCACTATAAAGTGAAATTTTAAAGCCATTTTATGGACTAGAGTCTCAGATGATTTAAAAACACTAAAATATCTAACTACAAATTGAGAGAAAGTCACCTAATTCCATAATTCAGAGTTCACACATCCTTAATATCCCTAACCTAAAGTTTAAAGACACTTCCAAGATCATAGATAATTTTTTAATCACGTAATCACACCAAGATTTCAATAGTATTTAAAATTGCACCTATTTTTCACACATCCCACCATAGCATGTGAGAATTACATGGAGTTTAATCCCTCTTCAAAGTATTGGTATAAAGGTAATGCTCAACACAGGGGGTGTTGAGGTCAAACATAACTTCAACCGCTAATCTTTTTTCTTTCTTTTGTATTCCATCTATCCATCATTATCTATTGAGTTAGGGTTCCAAGTGAATAATAAATCATATTTTGGTTTTTATAATGAATCACATCGACCTGATCACACACATAAATCCCAAAAGTGATGGTGCATAGGTCCAAACTTTCACATATTGCTAAAACTCTATCGAACACCTTTGTACCCTAAGGATACTATTTTAGGCTCCCCATATCTTATTATAGTGGTCTTATCCTAGATTTAAGTAAAGCCTTTTTCCTAATCCATAGTGACCTCTCGGAGACCTACAATTATTTTCATAGTTGCACTTACAATCCTACATTCTTGATTTTCCATCTAAGTCATTCTTCCTTGTTACTTTCTCTTTTTGGCATATTTATATATTTAAGAAGTTTTAAACCAATTTCTTTCACTTATTATGTATTTATAACATTCTAATTTTATGAAATAGTATGTCATTAATTATATTAAATTTTAATCAAATATGATAAAATAAATAGTATTATTTTGCTTAGTGTACAGTAGACTTTCTAAGTGATTATTAGATGGGTTTAAGTGAGTGTGTTACTATGATTTTATAGAGGAATATTTGGAATATTTTCATTAGCTAACTTTACAAAATATGTGTGAGATCCATTGTGAAATGTCTTGATTTCAAAAAGTGGTTGTTAGAGTGTGGGGGATAAGGTTGTGTTAGTGGATAAGGTTGTAGTGTGGTCTTGTCTAACCTAGAGTGATCTATCATAGAAGGATAGAGACTTATAGAAAAGGTCTAGAAGATTCTTTTAGGTATATTAAGGATGTCTAAATTATTTTTTGAACACTTTCAAGATAATTTTTAGAATAGTAGTTACTCTTTAATAGATTGTAAGTTAGTGGAATGGTGAATAAACCAAATAGGGTAAGGATGTCAAGAATAAACATTATCAATGACTTAATGAATAAATTTAAATTTTTAAAGTGACTTAAATATAGTTAAAGTCTAAAATAATAAAACTCCAAAATAACTTCATGTTTAACTTTGATTTTTACTCTTTAAAAAAAACGGGAATAGATTTAGTTAGTTCTTACAAAACACTAAATATAAACTAAGAAAAAGAAGATGAAAACCCTAAATATTGATCCTAATGATGGATTTTGTCAAAAAAATTCTTGGGAAAATTTTCCTAATCATATCCAATATGTTTGTCCATAATATGGACCACAAGACACCATGTAAGAGGATTAATATAATGAACAAAGACCTAAAGGTAATTTGTAATGTGGTATTTGAGCCACTTCCTCAATAAGTAAATTTTTATATTTTTTAACTTTAAGGTGTTTTTTTAATTATTAAACTATTTATTTGAAGTTTAAGAAGGTAATCCTCCATACACAATATATAGGCATGGAGAGAACTAATAGATTTAATCACTTTATCAAAGTGACTATCATTTGTCACATGATAAAAATTATACTCATATTTTACTCACACAATGTGGAATATATATATTCTTGTGAAACTCATTAACACTAGTATATTTTTCCTATTTCATGTCATACTTTCTTTTGTCAAACCTTGACATCATGATCGAGTTAACATTAGAATATTTTTTAATGCACTTTTTATCAAACTTGGGATATAAATATGACTACTAAAACTATTATTGGCATGCTTGTATAAAAAAACCATCAACATTTAATTAAAAAAGATATGATACAACTTATAAAGAAAATTTTATTAGAAATTATGACATGTATTTTAGGGAACATGGATTTATAAATTTGTGTTTGTGTTTCATTCCATAAGTGTGACATAAATTATCTAATGATATTGTGTTATAAATTTGACCACATAGACATAAAACATTTAAAATATTAAAATTTTCCAATTAAATTTATACAATTTTTAATGAAATATAGGTGGTGTTGAATATGATAGAAATAGAGATAAGGGTTTGACTCAATTTTTTAAGAACATGAAAGATAGGTTAGAAGATCAAGTAGGAGAGAAATATTTTATTGAATATGTTTGGAATACCAAATAATTGATACTAGATATGGGCATGAGAGAAGGGCTTGATTGAATCTGTTTAAAATAAAAAGAAGGATTATGAAATCAGAGATGAGAGAAGGATTTGATTATATTTATTTTGAATAAAATAGAAGGGTTCCTAGATCATGTATGTTTTATTTTTCTTAATAATTTAAAATATTATATCATTATAGACACCTAAATCTAATCATGAATAGTTGATTATGTCATTATTGGCTATTTTTCACTTTAATTAATTTGTACACTTAATCTTGACCTATTTTTCTACCTCACTCTATCTTAAGCCCTTATTTGGACCTATTATCTTTTCTAAATTAATTTTTTTAGCCTACTTAAAAATTTTGATTGCTAAAAACACCCTTAAGGATTTATACATCGAATCTAGGACCTCAATTTTACACATTTCCCTTATGGACAAAATTGACCAATAGGGACAATGGTGGATTAGGATTTGTCCCTATGGGTTTATTATATCCTTTTCCCTTATAATAACCAATTTTTTAAATTTATCCTCTCTCTTAAAATTTGGTTTGTAGTTTTAGGGTATGAAGTGTGAGGTTTTTCCATTTTAGACTGGTATAAAGGCTTACTCAAGTCACTTATTCTATAAATTGATAATTTCAATACAAATGCATACTTACACTATTGCACGTTGAGAAAAAGTTCCACGTTCTTCCCAATTCTTATTTTAATCACTAGAAATGGTCCTTAGCTAAGTAAAAAACATGTTTTATCTAGCCCAAAGCAAAACATGATCAAGTATTCAAGTCATTCCTAAATACATTCATATAGTCAAAGAAGCACAATCACACAAATCACTCTAAGTGGGAGAAATACGTAGGCTTGAAATCCCTCTTCATATTATTGGATATGCAGGTGGTATTTAGTCATCATGGGGGTGATTGGGGTTAGCTCTATTTGATTACACTCTACCCTTTTCTAGTTACAAGTTTTCAATTATTACATGCTAATAACCTCCATTGAATCTTCTCCCCATTTTTTCACATTTTTCCTCTACCTTCTAAATTATTTTTTGTTCCCTTATCCCTAAACAACACCTCTTTATCACTTATGCCTTATGCCTTCTACTTTAACATCACCCTTTCCTTCTCCTCCTTTTCTTAATCCATCTTACCTTTTATTGTTTTTTCCATTTAAACAAAACCTTTTTCCACTTCCATATTTTATAACCATTTAAATTATTTCATATCCAAATCCCCCCTCACATATTCTAAATTCACTTCATATTCCCTCACTCATTTATCATTCAAATATTTATTTAGTAGTAACAACCCTTCCAAAATGTTTCCCTTCTTTTCCATAGAATCTATGAAACACCCTTTTTTCCATTTACTTATTCTCTAGAATACTACATCTTTCCCCCTCTCCTTCCTTGAAACCATGTATTTTTGTTTTTACCCCTTCTTACATATATAATTATTTGAGAAAATCCTTTGAAATTTGTTGGACAAAATACTATAATGTTTGGCTATGTAAGCCACTGAGAAGCATAAAAACCATATTCTTAATGGATTTTTATAATTTTTTTCTTCTGAATATACTCTTTTCCTTGAACAAAGACAAAAATTTCCTTTAATATTGGATTAGCCATATTAATAACCACCTTTATCCTTGCATAAATAGAATAATGTTTGTTACTAGTTATGGGGTATGTTACACAACATTTTCCCAAAGTATTTCATATTTCTTATAATATCTCACAATTATATTATTCTAGATGTAAAACATATAATCTTACCCAAACCTCTATGATCTTGTTACCATAGACAACATATTTAAAATCATCTTTCCATAATTGACCAACAATCATTTGATTTAGCAAATTTTAAATTCATTTCCTTAGAATATCAATTCTTTCTACATTTTCCAAGAATATAAGCATAAATCATCCCTTTAAAAGGTAATAAATTTTCTTCATGTTTTCCCCTTTTCAATTATTTTACATCCATTCCCTCAAGGTATTTACCCATAGATATTTATGCAAAACTTTCCTAATCCATTTAAATTAAATAGGCTCTAGCCTCTTCCTATAATTCATTCCTAATAAATATCTTTTTTCTCAAAAAAATAAAAAATGGAATAAGTTATTCCCCAAGGAGACTTAAAAATCATTCCTTTAGAACCAAATCCTTGATTTCCATTCTGTTGGAAACAAGATGACTGAGAGGGGGAGGGGGGTGAACCAGTCTTCAAAAAATTTCATTCAATTCCACTTAACATACATGAACCATTATAACAAGCATGTACATCATAAAAATAACAAGCATCAAATCATAATAACATGAAACACATGAACATAACATATACGTGGGAAACCCTCTAGGTGAAAAAAACCCACTGATGAATCAAATGGACTATAGTCCTATAAGACAAATATCTATCTTTAGTGAATCACCAACTTCACATGGAGAATCAACCCCAAATAGCTCAACACCAACTCCACCAACTGATTGTTTGATCACCTTTAGAAACCCTTATTATTTATAAAATAGATGATGATCCACTCTTTCATCTCTTCACTCACTTTAGTCCCTCTTAAACTAATCTTTAGCTTTATTCAGTCAACAAGCCCTCTTCATGGCTTGATTAGATCTTATGACCTTGAAACTGATATGCATAACCTCTATTAGATATTCATCAAATTTATCTAATTTTTTGAATGACCTCCTTCTACTCACCAATTATATATATCATCACTTATCCTCTTTTACTCTCACTTTTTAAGCATACACAATAGGCCAAAACTGCCTTGATTTTATACAAGTCACTTGATCATATCCTTATTAGTCAAATACATATTCAAATCACTTAGGTCAGACATGAATAGGTAGTTTAATATTAAAATAATATTCCTTAATCATGAATCAATCAATATAATAGGTTTACCATACATTAATTAGCCCTTACTCCTCTTTTAGGCTTATAGAGACCTAATAGACCTTCTTAACAACACATTACACTTTAATCTTTATTAAAGCATATCCAAAAACCTAAAATGATAGGAAAAATTAATATTCCACTCCAATATCCCTTATCCAACTTAAATTTATGTCTAAAACACCTTTTATGTCTAGTCATCACTTGAACCCTTTCTTAAATTGCTGCATATATAAGGCTTATGCATATACATAAACTTTGTCTTGAAAAACTAGGGCACATACTCAATTTGACAAATAACCATGGAAAAAATTACATATTTAGAAAACTCATGACCTCAAGGTCATCACAAACTTCATATGATGTTTCAACTTAGGGTAAACATGTTCAAATACTTCTTTGCAAGATGTTCACTCAGAACTGCCAACTGACTCCAAAACATAGTCAAGGAAACATGAAAATTTGACACATGATTGAATATCTTAAATGGATTTAAATACATGAAAAAAATATTATAAAATCCTTGGATAAACCTTAATCAATCAGATCATGATCTCTAATGAAAACTATTGGTCTTACAAACCAATCTGCTAACCTTCTCTCTGATAAACTCTACATAGTGAGATAAGTCATTTTGGATTCAATGTTTCAACCTCTTACACATATTTCCAAGATTATACAAATAATTTATATATCATTCATGACCAAAATAACATCATCATGCATTTCAGTGCATCACTCTCACTCTCACATGAAAACACATCAGGAAACATCTTCTCACATCTTTCTGATTTCCTTATTGTCTACACTACTAAGTCTATTAGTGACTAGCCAAATTTTATAACCAAATTTTCAAACCTAAGATCTATAACTTGTCCATAAATATTCATGAAAAAAAATAAAATTCTCACACTTTTATCTTCATCCACTTAGTAATTTTGACTTGATCAACTATGTTTGCTATAAAAAATCTTCAAAAAACAAACACTTTCTTGCAAGGAATTTTCACTCACCTGAAAAACCAATCACACTTTGAGATACCTAAGAGAGTTTAATTCAACCTCAAATCAATTGTATGATCATATCAAACTATTCTAATCTATTTATAAAAATATATTCAATATTGGGTCATTGTTAGGGTTTTATGAGGTTTTAGACCATCTTCCAGTCTTAACAATCATTCATAAAACTTATCTCCTCTTTCCAAAAAAAAATGATTGGAAATTTAAGATAGAAACCTTCCTCATATACCATTAATATCTTAGGTTATCATGAAAAATATTCACATGCCAATGAGCACTGAGAAAACCTTCTCAGGTAAATAACTCTTCATTTTATGCACTCAAGAAACCTTGAAATACTTTGCAAGCCTTTTCTTAAAAACATTGATCTAAAACCTCATGCACATACTAAAAAAAACTTGAATCACCTCTATCCATGTTCACCTACTCACTCATGTCATCAAAACTAATCTTGTTACCTCATCTAGCCACCATCTCTCTTCTTGTTTTTTAAGCCTTGACCAGTAGGTCTTATTATGTCTTTAATCTGACCTTCGAGCCACTCTATAGACTTCACCTTGAAAATATCTTGTGTTTTAATGTCTCTTTTTTATGCTCAAGCCACTTCATACACTCACTCTTCTTTAGAGCTTCAATAGAACTTCTTCAGAGCTAATTACAGATCTTTGGAGCTTGATTATATCATCTTTAGAGCTACATACATAGATCTTCGAAGCTGACCTTCTAATCAATTTCAGTGTCCTCAACACCTAATATGCAACCTCAAATAATCTCTCTCATGCTCAAACACTGTCAAGTATTCTTCAGAGCATTCTCATGTTCATATCTCATTTAGAGAATCTTTGAAACTACTTACACAAATATTTGGAGCATATTATTTCTTCTTCAAAGCTCACTCATATTATCATACCACCTAAAAATACCATCTCAAAAGGTCTATAAAAAGCATTGAAATATGATTTACAATTGTCAAATTGACCTGTAGGTTTACTTGACCAAGCATATTCACAAGAACCTTTGATATCAATGATATTAGATTAACATCAATGAAAGACCATGCATCTTGATAAGAACCTTTGACATCAATGATAACATTAAATATCAAATCTTAAAACTCAATGAAAATTATCAACAATATCCTCTTTAATCAATGACAATGTTCAATAATATCTCCCGTTATCATTCATGGCAAACATACTCATAAAATTGTGTCAACCACTCTTAATGGCAATCATCTCTTAGTCCTTGTTCTTGTTTCTTATCACCCTTTCTAATCTTGCCCCTTTTTCTCATCGTTTCTAATCTTTATCCATTTCTAAACTTTTATAATGTTTCTCCCCATTTGACATTAATGACAAATGTCTTCCATAATTATCATCTCTTTTATAATGAATTTAGATTACAAGACCACTTCAACATAGATTAAGCTTAGGTAATAACATGAATATCTCCCCTTCAATCCAAGCATCCACCATGATTCTACTTTTGTAGACATAAAATATCAAAAACAACTAATAAAATCATACTCTTCTCCCTATGAGATGATACTATCTCTTAAAGACACTAGATGACACATAGTCTTCAAAAACTATGGCAACCACTTATGATGTCCATTTTCAAAGACTTCTCAATTAGGTCACTCTCTTAGTTGATTCATCAAAAGCTCAACAAACAAAGTCTATGAATCATATAAAACATAATGTCTCCTTAACTCCTTGCATATTAAAAAGCAACCACCTTCTTGACAAAAGAATGCAGAACTACCAAACTCCCCTTTAGACCAAGCATATCTTATTTTATAATAACTAGGAAGTCAAGATCACATGCTTTTCTTGACATGGTTGAAGAAGATCAAACTCTTGATCACACACAAGGATATCCCATATTAGATACCAAATTTAGAAATAAGGACTCCCCCTGTGTCTTCATAGATCTAGATTAATTTCTCATAATAAACAAATCTCAAAAGATTATCTCTTATGTATCTATTATCTACACTTTGAATTTAGATATCTGATATCAATCTTAAATCTCTTATTATGTTGTTACTTCAAATCACAAATGTATCATCATAGGAATGGATAATATCCATCTTCATCTCCTTGCTTATAGTATATATAACTGGGAATCTTCTCAAAACAAACCATCTTTTTTCTACACCTTCATGCTTATGTTGATGGAAGAATGTATCCATGAAACTTAATGGAGGCACCCCTTTTTCATAGGGAACTAAAATATTATGAACTCAAGAGATTCCTAGATCTACATATCTTTACAATATTTAATCTTCTTCAACATTCTTTTAGACTTAACTGGTATTTTAGGCTTGATCTCATCATCAACCTTATCATCCTTCTTGTTTTCTTTGATTGTCTTGTCAATACATGTAGATAAAAAGTGTTAATAAAATTCCTTCACTTCTGGCTTATGATCTACAATATCAATCATTCTACCTTGGTTTGTGAGTTGATCATGACTCACACTGTCATCCTTCCTCTTCTTAGTCAATTATTCATTCTTATTACTCTGATCAATCATATGAGAACCAAGGCCTCTTTTGTCTCCTTACATGTGACTTCAGAAACCACAATCTATACTTTGAGCTTTCATAAATTCTTCTTCTTTAGCATTTTTATTTATCTTTACCTTAACTATAGAGTTTGACTTCTTGATCCATTTCTTAGTAACATGACTATGAACATTCTTATCTTGACTGAATGACCTTCTAGCTCTATTAGAACAAAATCTTGTAATATGTCCTACATTATGACAGTTGTAATAGATCACCTTATACATACCATTTCTCTGATAATGACTATGATCTCCCTTTGACCAATTGCTTCTTCTTTCATAGTTATATGAGTAATCACTCTTGGAGGGTCTTTTACATTCTCTTACTCTATGACCAAATTGATTGCATGTAAAAAAATAACCATTACAAGAATTATCATAACTTATATCATTGCTTTGTCTAATAGGTTTGTTCATGTTGACCTTCTTGTCTTCAATAATCTTGTTTTCAACTTGAGGTGCCTTATTTTGGTCTTATTTAAATCCAAGACCTATCTTGTCACTTGAAAACTTATGACTAGTTAATATATCATCTATATCCTTAGTGCTCTTTTCAAATTTCACAAAGCTCTTCACCTTGCTAGATGTTTGATCCAAATCAACTCTCAGAGATTATTTTTTAATTTCATATATGTTATAGTATTTCTCTTTAGCCCTTAGGTTTTCTACCACAATCTCTATCTGGGTTTCAATTTGTTAGATGATCTCTTCTTAATCCTTGGAAGTGTTGCTCATACCTTCCTCAAATAATTCAATTTTCTCCTCATAGTCCTAAACTGATGACTTCAATTTCTTGTTCTTATTTTTCATAATCTTTAACTCTTCTAGGTCACTTACCAGTTCTACTTCAAGATCCACTTCTGCTTATTCACTATTATAGTATACTTCTTCATCTGATTATGCATCAATCATAAGGCCTTTCCCACCTAAACAAACCTCATTATTTGACTCTATGCCTATTAACAAAGTTTCATTATTTTCATGTTTAGATTCACTATTTCCATCATCACTGTTAGATGTGTCTAAATTACCTACATTAGATGAGCTATCTTTTTTGGTATAGAAACTCTTATTATTATTGAATGATCCTTTCCTTATTTAATTCTTCTTGAAGTCTCTCTTGTTCTTGTCAGATTTATAGGCCTTTCTATCATCTTCATGAGATTCATCATGTTATTCATTATGATCATATTTTTCCTTATCAGGTCACTTGGTTGAAAAGTGACCAATCTTTCCATAGCTAAAATATATGAAGGGTAACTTACCCTTGTACTTTCCTAAGACAAACCTCAACTTCCTAAAAAACATAGCTATGAGTTTATAATCATCAATATCTAAACATACCTTATATTTTACCTTCTTGGCCTTTGACTTATTTTTAGCTTTAAAATTTGATTCTTTTTTGAGAGGAATTCCTTCATTATCTCTCATCTCATAGGTAGTCAAGATGCCATGAATCCCATCCATCTCTAGCTTGTCTAAATCTTGCATCTCTTCTACTATAGACACCTTAGAGTCAAACTTAGGAGTTAGTTATCTCAATCCATTTTGAACAACATTAGACTTTTTCAGTTCTTCCAATCCTCTTATGATATTGACAACATCATCAACCCTCAATAGTTAGGATGCAATAGTTTCATCTTCATTCATCTTCAATATTTCAAACTCTATTTTGTGGATGTGTAACTTGGCCAGATTCACCTCGGTGTCTCCTTCATATATGGTCTTAAATTTTTCCCATATGTCTTTGGTTGAAACATAATGCATTACCTTTACAAGTTATACCTCTAATAGGCCACATAGAATGACATTCATTACCTTGGAGTTATTTTCACTAGTCTTCTTACCTGTTGCATCTATTGGTAGAATTGGAGGTGAAATATAACCATCCATAATTGACTACCAAATATCATGTCCTTGTGAAATTATATATATCTTCATTCTAAAATTATAAAAGGCATAGTTAGATCTATTGAATAATAGAGCCTTACTAGTAGAGAAACCACTTTGAGCTTTTTGACTAGTCATCCTTGCTTCTTAGGATCTATTTTAGGCTGTCAAGCCTATTCTAAAGGACTCAATCTAATACCAATTATTGGAAAAAATATTATTGATATGGGGGGGTGAATTAATCTTCAAAAACTTTTCATTAAATTCCACTTAACATACATGAACCATTCTAACAATCATGTACATCATAACAAACACAAGCATCAAATCATAAGAACATGAACACAATATATACATGGGAAATCCTCTAGGGATAGAAAACCCACTGATAAATGAAATGGAATATATTCCTATAATACAAATATCAATCTTTATTGAATCACCAACTTCACATGGAGCACCAACCCCAACTAACTCAATGCCAACTCAGTTGGGCTTTAGAAAGCACCCAATTGCAAGGAGGCACCAACCCCCTAGATGAATCAACACTAACTCAACCAATTTATTATTTTATCAGATTCATAAACCCTTGTTTATTTTATAATAAATTATTATATACTCTTCCATATCTTCTTTAATCCCTCTCAAACTGATCTTCAACATTTTTTGCTCAACTATCCCTCTTCATAACTTGATTAGGTATTCTAACCTTGATCCTCATATGCACAACCTTTATTAGTTATTCATGGCATTTATCTAATGGTATAAATGACCCCCTACCTCTAACCAATGATATATATCATTCATTTATCCTCTTCTACTCTCGCTCTCTAAGCATACACAATAGGCCAAAACTGCCTTACTTTTATACAAGTCACGTTATCATATTCTTCTGAGTTGAATACATATTAAAATCACTTATGTCAGCCATGAATATTTATTTACATATTAATATAATATGCCTTAATCATGAATCAATCAATACAATAATTTTAGCATACATCGATTAGCCCTTACTCATCTTTTAGGCTTATAAAGACCTAATAGGCCTTCTTAAAAACATGTTACCCTTTGATCTTTCTTGAAGCATATAAAAACACCTCACATGATATGAAACATTCATACACCACTCCATATCCCTTATAAAAATTCACTTTAGGTATACAACACCTTTTAGGTCCAATCATCACTTGAAACCTTTCTTAAATTACTACATATAAAAGGCCTATGTACATACAAAAACTTTATCTTAAATAAATGAGGTATATACTCAATTTTACCAAAAAAATATGGAAAACAATTACATATGCTTTAACTCAAGGTAAATAGACTCAAATACATCTCTGTAAGATGTTCACTCAGAACTACCAACTGACTCCAAAACATAGTCAAAGAAACATGAACACTTGAAACATAATTAAATATATTAAAGGGATTTAAATGCATGAATAGCACCTTATAACATCCTAAAATTAACCTTAATCAATCATATCATAATCTATAATTAAAACTAATGGTCTTATAGACCAATATGTTGACCTTCTCTCTCATAGACTCTACTCAACTAGATAAGCCATTTTGGATTCAATGTTTCAACCTCTACACAAACTTCCAATATTATGAAAATAATGGATAGATAATTAAATAATAAAAATAATAATAATAAAATTATAGTGAAAAATAACATCATCATGCATTTCAATGCATCACTCTCACATGAAAACACATCAAGAAACATCTGTCTAATTTCCTTGCTATCTGCTTCACTATGTCTGTTAGTGAGTAGCCAACTTTGATCACCAAATTTTTACACCTAATATCTATAACCTATCCATAAATATTAATTAAACACAACTACAAGTATCACACTTTTATCTTCATCTACTTAGCAATTTTGGTTCAGTCAACTCTATCTGCTACAACAAATCTCTAAAAGATAAGCACTTTCTTGTAGGATATTCTCAGTCACCTAAGAAACCAATCACACATGGATATTCCTAGGAGAGTTTAATTCAAAATAAAATCACTTTTATGATCATATCAAACTATTATAATATCTTTATAACAAAATCTTCATTATCAGGTCACTGTTAAGGTTTTATGAGGGTTTAGACCATCTTCTACTCTTAATAATCATTCATAAAACTTATCTCCTCTTTACAAAAATAAATTCTTTGAACTTTGAGATATAACTCTTCCTCATATACCATGAATAAATTAGGTTCTAATATATAATATGCACATGCCAATGAGAACTGAAAAAACCTTCTTGGGTAGACAACTCTTTGTTTTGTGCACTCGAGAAGCCCTGAAATAATTTTCAAGCCTTTTATTGCAAACATTGATCTAAAACTTCATGAAAATATTAAAAATAAGTTGAATCACCTCTATAAATATTCACTTACTCAATCATGTCATGGAAATTTATCTTGTTACCTCATTTGGCCACCATATCTCTTCTTAGTTTTTAAGCCTTGACCAACAAGTCTTATTATGCCTTGAATTTGACCTTCTAGCCACTTTGTAGAACTCATATTAAAACTCTAATATGTTTAAATGTCTTTTTTGTATGATCAAGCCACTTCATACACTCACTCTTGTTTATAAATATAACATAACTTCTCTAGAGATACTTACATATCTTCAAAGCTCGACTATGACATCTTTAGATCTGCATACATAGATCTTCATAGATCACCTTTTAATCAATTGTAAGGCCCTAAAAACCTCATGTATAACCTCAAATAATATGTCTCATGATAAAACACTGTCAAGTGTTCTTCAGATAATTCTCATCTTTTTATCTCATTTGTATCAGCTTTATAACTACTTACATAGATCTTTGTAGCATATTGCTTCTTCTTTGAAGCTCACTTATATCATCATGCCACCTATAAATACCATGTCACAAGGTCTAGACAAAGAATTACATGATGATTTACACTTGACAAATTGACTTGTAGACTTACTTAACCAAGCATATTCATAAGAACCTTTGACATAAATGATATTAGATTGACATCAATAAAATAACCATGCATCTTCATAAGAACCTTTGACATCAATGATAACATTAAATATCAAATCTCGACACTCAATGAAAGTGCTCAACAATATCCTCCTTAATCAATGACAATGTTCAACACATTCAATTTCAAATTAATATTCATTAATAAAATTTATACCATTAAAGGTGATATAACCCATTTATTCTTTTTTTTTACATCCTAACATTTTTCCATGACCCTTAGGTGTAAACCTAGAATCTCCAAAGTCTAACCTAAGCTGTAAGAATTAGGTCTAAACATAAATTAAAATTTTAAGCTAAGATATGGTTTTAATTTCATCACCAATCCCTTATTTTATTGCTTAGATGAACCATCATAATAATAATTACTCATTGTCATAAAATTAGTTATATATGTTAGAATGTATCTATTATTTACAAAGATTTATCCCTACATTTTCATCTTTTTTTAGATCTGATAAATTCTCCTAGATTAACTATAGACACATAATTTTGGTTTAAGGTATATAGTTAGATTTTTTTTACACTTCCATACATTTTCTCACATTTGAATCTTATTGGTCCATTTTTCATTAAATTGGACTCTTCATAGTCTCATGTCTTATGCATTTACTCATGAACACCAACAAATATAATATTTTTTTTCTTGGGATCCACCTGGCTCTCTTATGGTTTATTTTGATGTCTATATCTAAGCCTTATGTTATCTTGATAGTTTTCAATACCTCTTAAAGGGGATTGATAAATTTTGGACTCATTGAAAAAGGTCAAATTTTTTATGGGCCTTCTTTTAACATGCCATGTTTTTTTTGTACCTTAATTATCAACATTCACACCTTTCCATGGTTGGCCTATGAAAAAATATGTGTTAATTTGAATTTTAAGATCAATATATACACATGTACCCTAATCTATTTTAGGAGGATGTATGTATAAATTAATAAGCTCTTAAGAAAGTAATCAAGCAGCACATTGATCATATCAATTACAAACTTTTCAAGGACCCCATGCATTTTTTTTTATTCCACTCTCTATCTACTAAAGTTTTGTGATTGTATATTTTTACTAAAATAAGGATTGCATTAAGGATAATATAATATTCAATAGTTATCATAGGGAGAGAAGGTAGTGGTTTCTCTTTCATTAGGTTGGGACACTCACATGCACTATAACTACATTGAACATTGATTCTTAGACAATGATATGTTGTTGCATCCCTCATCAGGGCCTGAGCTAATTTAATTTTCACAATTTGTTTTTGATGTGTTAGTTGGATTATGTTAGGGTCATCCAAAAAAATAATATTTTTGAGTACCTATGTTTATAAATTATATTAATTGGACACATACTTATACAATTTTACTGATAATGAAGGATTTTTTTAAAAAATAAATCCCAGGAGCCCACACAATCAGTTTCAACCTCGTCTGACCACATTCAATGGAGTGTATCTGATCCAAAACTCAAAAGCTCTGGCTGAAATAATTCAAAGAAATAAGAATAACACAATTCAAATAATGCTATCTCTGAAAAGAGATGTTTTATTTATCAAAATTGCAGACCCAAACATATGCTTATCTCTGAGAAGAGATGTCTCATTTCCATTTCGGGTTACATCTTCATTTATACATGTTTTGAAGGTGTGGGGAGGATGTGGAAGGTCACCAATCTCGAGGGAGATGAATTGGTTCGACTTCCATGATTTACAACAATACAAAATTCGAGGAATTACTATTTTTAGAAACTTACTATTTTTAGACTAGACTAATAAAATTGAAATTTGGGACACTTCTGTTGGGTTTTAGGGGGTCAAACTTCATTGAGAAAATCTTAGTGCCATCTCACGACATTCCCCTCATTATTATCTTTCCAACGGTTCAAACGGCGAGTCAATTGGAGCTACGGTGCAAAAGTTATGGCTCCCGGAAGTTCCGCCATCAAATGGGGTGGTCCCATCATCCAAATTGTTATCTGAATTATTGTCCGGATCATTCCTCCCTCCTTGAGAAGCAATGGTCCCCATTACAACAAGACTTTTCATCAAGTGTGGTAGTTTTACTTTGATTTGATTCCTGTTGCATACCTGATTGTTCACGATTTCTGTCTGACCATCAGTCTGTGGATGAAATGTTGTGAACTTTTTCAGCTTGATATCTATTTGATTCTGTTGTTGTGTTGTTTGTGTAGTCAAGGCTGTAACATCAGCCCGCTTAGATTCATGTGGCTGGACCACCTTGAGAACAAATTTCTTGGCACTAATTAGAGAGACAGATGTAGAAGGTGGTACTTCTGGTACCCTGTAGCGCCGTGTTCCAAGAGTGAGAGTGATCCTTCTAGTTCTTGATTCATATATACCATGTCGATCATACATGAATGGCTGACCAAAGAGTACATCACAAACATCTAGATTGACCACATCACATAAGACCTCATCTTGGAAAGGTTGTATTGCATATGAGAGAATACATTGGTGGGTAACACATAGGTTTCTCCCTGGACTCAACCATCCAATACTATATGGTTTTGGGTGAGGCTTCATGGATAGATTTAGGCTTTTCACAACATTAGCAGAGAGTAAATTCTTTTGACTTCCACTATCAAGAATGAAATGTAGAGGCTTACCTTTCACCCATAACTTAGAGTGAAACAACCTTTCCTTGTCATCTAGCATCTTGTCATGTGTCTGTGATGAAGCAACAATGGCTTCAGGATCAGCATCTATAATTTCTTCTTCAACCTCTTCAACTGTAGGGTCTGTATGAGGTAGAGCAGAGGATTGTGACTAAGAAAGCAGTGATTTGATAGCTCGACATTATTCTTTGGAGTGAGTTCCAGATTTGTGATAATCACACCACTTCCCAGTCTTTCCTTCCTTTTGCTTCCAATTTTGGCCTTCTTTATCACTTTTCCATTTTGAAGACTGATTCTTTATATTCATTCTTCCATGCTTCTGCTCAATCTTCACTGCGAACTTGTATGCCTCATCGATGGTTTCCAAATTGAAGAGTTCCATTTCTCCCCGTATGTACCATTGTAGTCCACCACGATATTTGAGAACCTTGTGTCTCTCACTTTCTTGGATGCCTAATCTCGCAGATAGATAATGAAAAATATCAGTATAATCTTGAACAGATTGTTCCTTACCTTGGCGAAGTTGTTGCCATTGTATGTAGAGATCATCATATGCTCCAATGGGATAGTATTCTTCTTTCACCACTTCCACAAAATTATCCCAGGTAGGTTCCACCTCAAGGCCAATGTCATCTATGCTGAACCTCTTTTTGTACACTTCCCACCAATTTTTCACAAGCAATGTTGATTTTAAAAGAGCAAAAGTAATCTTTTCTCCATCGGTGAAATTATTTATAGAGAAGTAGGAAGACAATTGATCCAACCAATTTTCTACTACATCGGCATTAATTTTGCCTTCAAATGTAGGAATATCAAAATTTACCTGGACCTTGAAGGGTGTTGGGGCACTGAAAGGACGTTCCCTAGTTGAGGAGCCAAGACGTGGAGCCGTAGAGCCAGAATTTCCCATCGGAAGTGTTTGAAGAATTTGGGCAAACTGTTGTAGCATCTGCGCTTGTTGCCATTGGAGGGCTTCATTCACCATTTCCTTGAAAGGATCGGATGTCTCGGTGTTGTCTGCCATTTGAAGTCGTTTGGAGCGAACAGGTGGAAAATTTGGAAGCTCTATTGTTTCCCACCCAAGCTTCTTGTAGCCTGACCTCGTCCTTGGGATCATACACTCTCAAGACAAACCGCTCTGATACCACTGATCCAAAACTCAAAAGCTCTGGCTGAAATAATTCAAAGAAATAAGAATAACACAATTCAAATAATGCTATCTCTGAAAAGAGATGTTTTATGGTTGGCCTATGAAAAAATATGTGTTAATTTGAATTTTAAGATCAATATATACACATGTACCCTAATCTATTTTAGGAGGATGTATGTATAAATTAATAACCTCTTAAGAAAGTAATCAAGCAGCACATTGATCATATTAATTACAAACTTTTCAAGGACCCCATGCATTTTTTTTTATTCCACTCTCTATCTACTAAAGTTTTGTGATTGTATATTTTTACTAAAATAAGGATTGCATTGAGGATAATATAATATTCAATAGTTATCATAGGGAGAGAAGGTAGTGGTTTCTCTTTCATTGGGTTGGGACACTCACATGCACTATAACTACATTGAACATTGATTCTTAGACAATGATATGTTGTTGCATCCCTCATCAAGGCCTGAGCTAATCTAATTTTCACAATTTGTTTTTGATGTGTTAGTTGGCTTATGTTAGGGTCATCCAAAAAGATAATATTTTTGAGTACCTATGTTTATAGATTATATTAATTGGACACATACTTATAGAATTCTACTGATAATGAAGGATTTTTTTAAAAAATAAATCCCAGGAGCCCACACAATCAGTTTCAACCTCGTCTGACCACATTCAATGGAGTGTATCATATTCAACAGTCATTACTAGTTAATTCCATTCTTTTCCATGATAAAACGTGTCGCTTATTTAGACCACTACAATATTTATAGGAGATCTTCTATATTACTCCAAAAAATATTTCTTACATTTTTCATTTATTATCTAAAAAAAGGTAAGTCATATTTATGTATGCATATCTCTTTATCCACATCTTTCTATTTTTCCTTTCAACATTTCAATCTCTTAATATTTATCAATTTAATTCCACACTCAAGAATATATTAATTATTGTATTTACCATATTTTTCTAGATCTCCCTCATACCATTGTTTTACATAATTGGCTTAGTGTTTGAACACTTATGCACCATTTTTTTATTTTTTTTGGTAAACCCTCATGTATGCACCTAAATCTACTCATCCTAACCATTTTACTAATCCCACCATTTATCCTAATTAGTCTTGTAACCATAGTCCTAATTAAATAATTAAATCACATCCCCCTTCATTATTATTCATCATACCAACCTTATTCTTACCCCACAAGTTAATTAATTCACCTTATTCCCTATTAACCACTAACTAATCTTATTTGTCCATTATTTGAGAATTTAAAATTCCCATGACCCACCTACATACCTACTCCTAGGATTTCCTACAAGCCTACCCCCAATCTAGATTTCCTAGAGGAATTTATTAATCTCCACCACCTTTCTCCTTCTTTAAAGAGTTCTCTCTCTAGAAAATTCTAAGGAATTTTAAATTCTTTAGAATTCCCCCTTTTTTCTAGAGTCTTCTTCTCTAGAAACTTCCAATGAATTATAAGTTTATTGTAAAATTACCCTCTCTTGCCTATAAAATACCTTCATCCATCATGGCCAAACTATCTAATGAATCCATAAAACTTCCATTTAAATATCATCCATAAATCTGTACAATCCAGTTTGTTTGATCAACCCAACATTATGCTAAAATTTTGAGTCAACTTGTAAGAAATCTTCATCTTTAATCATTTAGTATTTTATTTTGTTTGAATCTTAATTTGGAGAAATTTAGCTTTTAGGATCTAATGTTGATATGAATGTTTCATTTATCTTTATATTTTATTCCAAATTGGCTCTATATTTTACTTGTAGATTGTAGATTTGGGTATTTTGGTTATCCTCCCATCTTATGACCACATTCTAATGATTGCCTTCTCATCTTGTACACATAATATAACCCCATCATAGTTGGGGCAATCTTGCACAACAAGATGAATCCGATAAAGAATGTGAATCTGAAAAATAATATGTTATTTAATACATTATTCATGCCTTGATAGATTGTGAGACCCACTACACAAAAGTGGAGCATGGCTGCCTCACAATCTACTTCACCACCAAAAAAATTGGCATTATATATTTTACCAGATTACCAATATCAATTATATTATGATCCCCTACATAATTTCTTCTCTAAATATTTCTTGGCTGAATACAAAATTGGAAAATGGATGGTGATCTTGATTCAATTTTACCTTCAGATTAATGCTAAAAAATTAATCAAAGGTCAATTGATCATTGATCAACTTATTATTGCACCCATACCAACTCACAGACACCTTCAAGACACTATTCTCTATAAGAATTTCCTATTGATCATAGGCATTAATTAAGTTGTTTCCCTTAAAGAATACTTCCATAATTTCATGATGGACCTCAAGGCTCAAGCCATCAAATAATATGAAATTATAGTTTATAAGTCTAAACCATATATGAAAGTTGATTTTAAAGAAGTTCCTAAGGTTACCATTGATTTTCATGAGGACACTTGGACAATCCATTTCAATGGAGCCAAGTATCTTCAAGGAGTTGGGTCACCTCACTGATCCTAATATAAATATCATTCCTTTACAATTTTAATTTAATTTATATGTTAATAATAACATAACTGAATATGAAGCTCTCATCCTTGGGATTAAAGCAATCATTGATTCAAACATTTCATACCTACATGATTCATATGATTCACAACTACATGTCACCAAATCAACATCTCATTTCCCAAATTCATCATCTTACACCTCAAATTTAAAACATATCAACCTTAGGATTCATACTCTCTTTCCCTCTAGGGTTTGTTGTTGTGGTTATTTCAGATATCATTTCTATAGGGTTTTGCATTATTATTGCAACATCACTAGCCCTATCTTCTTTCATGTTCTCTATGTTGCTATCTAATTCTAGTTAGGAAATTTAAAACTAAAATAATAATTAGGTAAATTGCTATATTGAGTGGTGAAAAAACTAATTTTGTTTATATTCCTTTGCTTGTTAATCATTTTTTTTAAAAATAAAATGGTAAACATTGATGGTATTCTTATTCCTTATATTGATGAGATGATAAATCAAATGATTTGAATGAGTAAATCTCTTATACTCAACATGATAATACTTGATGAAAATCAAGAGGACCACCATAATTAGAACTATAGAATTTTTTAAGTTTCTTCCAAAAACTTTTAAAAATATTGTTAGGTTATAATGGATTATTAGAGTGAACTCAATGTATGCCTCATGAAACATCTTCAACATTTTTAACAACATGAATAAATGAGACAAACAAAATAAGTGAACATTAAATAAACATAGATATCACTTAGATACCAATCATGGGATCATTTAAATGTATACACATCACTCAAATATAAACACATTAATAGCACTTATTGAATTTACAATAATACAATATAATTTCAATCACATACTTTCATATATATTTATTCAAACATGATGATTGACTAATGGTGTTTTGGATATCTATATACACACAATATTTTTAAACTATATAATTTACTAAGATTTTTTCTCTTGAAAGAACCTATTGAGTTTCAATCTCTTTAAGTTCACAACTCAAAGGGTGCAATGAGAAAGGGGTGGGTAGACTTTTGGTGATTCACAAGATTATTGGTCCCTATACCATTACCTAAAACCATTATAATTTACTTTTATCTAACTCATAAAGAAATTAAAACCCTTTTATCCACTCCTCTAAGTAATTCACCTTCTAAAATAACCCCTAACTAAGAAAATGCCTCTCTTCTTCATTATCTAACTATGTCAACCTGATCGATTTTGTTGGGAATTGAATGCACATTACGGAACTTTGTCATCCCAATTGACCTTGTTTGAAACCTAACAACTATATTTCCTACCTAAAAATATTTACCTAGTTAACATTATCAAGAGATTCCAAGGAGGATTTAAGGCCAATCATTGGCTATAAATACCCCCTTCACTTCATTTCAAAGGAGAGTAACATTCATTTTCTCATTTTTATGGATCATTTTTCTACTATTTCTACATTTGAGGAGTCATTGCTTAGGGCTTTTCCTTTGAGGGAAATAATTTTATATTATGGGAAAATCTTGGATACAAAGTAGGAGTATTTTAGCCTAGAACTGATTTTTATAATGTGATTCTTACAAATCCACAATAACCTCTTGAAAAGCACCATTGGCCAAGGGAGAGATTGAGGTAAGATAAGTTCAATTCAAGGTATATATTCCTAACTTTTACTCTTTCATTGAGTAGATAACAAATTAGGAGTATTTTATCCTAAAACTTATTTTTATAATGTGATTCTTATAAATTCACAACTTCTTACAAATCACCTTTGGCCAATGACATGTTCAATTCAAGATAAGTATTCCTAACTTTTACTCTTTCATTTAGTATATAAATACTGCATAAAGTAATAGGATTGAATTTTGTTCTCCTTGCTTAGTTTACCTCTATGTTAACTTGAGTAGGGTTTTCTTTGCATGTTTTATTTTATTTGTTTAACTATCCCATTTGTGCCACAATATTTAGTGAGCACTAGATTAGATTTATTGTATTTTAGGCCTACTTAAGGTTATTGTATAATGTCATTTTCCTAAAGGCATTAGATCCTTCTCTTTTGATATTGTGTGGTAAGAGATCCCTTAGTTAGGTTTAGTTGATCTGAATTGGTCATGTCCCAATATAAATAGTTATGTAATAAATTGTTTGTTAATATTACCTTCTTTGAGCTTGGAATCAACTAATTATGACAAATTATAGATCCATCCTAATTTGTTGCATACACTATTTACCTCATCAATCCATGCCACCAACTGAATTTGATTTGGCCCATGTGGGGAAATGCTTATTTATCACACAACATCCCCTCTTCCATCTTTTGTACCTTAAATCAACCTTTTCCTACCCTTACTTCCTTCTCAACACATACAAGGGGGTGATGATGGCTACATCCACATAATACATTCAAGAATTACATATAATTTTTATAGGTCAAGAAGAAGTTGTAATTATTGAGGAAAACTTTAAATATTCATTAACACAAAAGAATGTTGAGTTCTAAAAAAATACACATAAAAACTAAAATATTGAATTTATAAAGAATGAGTTGCTTTAATTATGTTGGGTAATTTTAGTTAAATTTTATTTTATTTTTATTAGTTAAAATAAAACCTAATCTAGTTTTTATTGAAAAAAATGATGTTCTACAATTTTGAATGGATTGTTAAAGATGAGAATAAAAAATGCTTGGTGATAATATCATACACCTTCTCAAATTACATTCAATAAATAACATGAATCTTTGCCAAGTAAAAATGATTTTCCTTTTTTTGAGTTTTCATGTGTTATATTAATGATAAAAAAAAAATTGAACCTAATCAAGCATTTCATGGAGTTTTATGATTGGTTCCAATACAAACCATGGTGCAAGTGCATCAAGGTTTATGTCAAAATTTAAGTGAATGGTTGAGACAAAATTTAATTGTATTTTATTTTGGAGGTAAATTTGTGTGATACAACATGCCAACATTATTTTGTGTCAAAATAAAAAAAACATCAAATTTAATGAATTTCAATTTTTTGGGTGGGATGCTAAAAAAGGTAATATGAGTTGCATCATAATTTTTTTAAAGTGATGTAAATTGCATCAACTTTCATCTTAAATAAAAAACATGACATTTTTGTGTCCAATTTATTAAAAATGTATCATTACTTATTGTAGACATCCAATTCCCATCACTATTATACTGAAATTGTCAATCTAAATGATATTATGTGACAATGCACAATCTA
This sequence comes from Torreya grandis, assembly GCA_037957365.1. Classification (NCBI taxonomy): domain Eukaryota; kingdom Viridiplantae; phylum Streptophyta; class Pinopsida; order Cupressales; family Taxaceae; genus Torreya; species Torreya grandis. The sequence goes on along the minus strand of JARHVA010002917.1, from coordinate 422,378 downwards.
GACCAAAATCACTAAAATGCTCTATTTCGTTCAAACTTATCACATACAATTGTTAATTTATACTAATGTATCCATAAATAGAGAAATGCATTTTATGTTATTATTATCTTTTTTAAAATCATTTTGATTCAAATTGTGACCACACAAAATAATGCCTTGGACCACTAAAATCTTCTAATTTGGCAACACACGTCACATGCATCTGTTATTTCACATCCATAATACCCTAACTAGGGCATTATCCCATATGCAACCAACACCTTATTCTAATTATACTCTAGTAAAATTATGATTTAATAAAATGATATTTCTAACCAGGTTGATTAATTGTGTAATAAATTTCCAAAGAATTGCAAAAAAGTAACTAAAGTCACTTAAGTGAATGTTGACCAAATTTAACCCTGTAGGTCAAATTAGGGCCCCTATAGGCAAAAATTTGACTTTATAGGGGTTTAATATTTTATCATGGGGTGTCTTATAGTTTATTTAGTGTGATTTCATGTTATATTAACTTTGGTCAATTAATCTTTTAGTCCATTTATCATTTTGAGTCATTTTGAGGTCCTAAATAGAGTAGTTAATGACTTATACAGCCTCCTTGGGAAATGTGAAGGTTCTAAAGGGTGATGTAACATTTAATGTGTCCTATGAGGTCTTAATCAACTATCATAACTAAAAAGTGGTAGGTTCTTTAGAAGAAAGGGTTGTTTTCTTGAGAAAAGAGAAGAGTTTGGCACTTGTAATGGAATGAATATTAAGATTAATTAGAAATATATTAGTTCTTGACATCATTTGTAAGTGATAAAAATTTCCCAAAACCATTCTAATCCTTTTTTTACCCTTCTAGGTATATAGAACCAATCTTCAGGTTTGTACTTGGTATGACCAACAGATGATGTTTCAGATCAAACACCTTGAGGAGGTGAAATTAAACTTAGATAGATTAATTTTAATAATAATATTTTTAATAATGGTGGCATGTGCTTTATGAACCATCCTTATGAAGTTGACTATGTTTTTATACTTGTTGTTTCATGCACCCTATAGGTTTTGTTTCATTTTGGGCAAGTTCATACAAACTCATTACTGAAGTTGATTTCAGATGATTTTGGATTTCTTATCTAATGATATCCATGTTTGGTTTATAATTTCAATGTGTTTTGATATTCTAATCATCTTAAGTTGTAGGAGGGAGTACTTTTTTACGTAACAGGTAGCTTTTCCACCATTTCCAAGATTTTCTTATTTTGATGGTGGTCTTGGAGGGTGAATATATTTTGGTTTACATGTTTCCAATGTTATATTAATCACCTTCACCTCTCAATATATTTTCCCAAGGTAACTCTTAATGGAATCACAGTCATATGCAACATTTTCAGTTAGGCAGCCATGAACATGTTTACTTACAGGTGCTTGGAAGAGAAATTCACATTGAATAAGATATGTTGACATTTGTTTGATATATTTATAGTGTTAAGAGTCCATTTTAAATCACTAAAATATGTTTACAATTCATTGAGGGACTGTATCTCTTATTCACTATTTGGAATTTCCTTACTGCCTGTGTATGTGTAAATATCCACCTATAGATGGCTAAGAAGGGGATTGAGATTGCTCATACAAAGAGGTTGACATAAGTGATGAACCTTCCTTAAGGTCTTAATATGGTTAAAATATCATGGGATACTTGTTTGAAAGGATGGATTGCTAAATAAGGTTGAAGGCCATCTTAAAAAAATGAAATGATTGTTTTAGAGATCAAATCCCTAAACTAAGTAAATAGAGGCCTAAAGTATTTTGGTGGAAGTCATATGACAAGGCTGAAAATGAATTTTGATGCATCTAATGACCTTGTCTTGCAACCTATAGCATGGAGAATAAGTTGGAAAAGTTTGGAGGGCATAGGGTTGATGGAGGTTGGTTGTTAGAAGCCTCAAAGATGCCTTTCTAAGCACTAAAATTAGGCAGTGAAATCTACAGAAAATAATTCTAAATGGACCCTTCCACCAAAGTTGTGAACCTAGACTACATCATCAAGGTGAAGTGTTTCCAAATAGTTTAAAGTAGTGTTTTTGATCCAAGATATCATTAAATAGGGTCATATATTGTGTTTGATCCTCATGAAACACCTACAGGTGCCATTATTTGTAAAATACTCACCTGCAACCAACATAGGGTTCAAATTCAGAAGAGTGATTCTTTCTTATAATGCATGGGGTTTAGTCATGTTTGATGTTTTGAAAATGATTAGAATATAAGTAAAAGGTCTCAAGTATCTTTAAAAACAAAATTATGATCTTTCAAATCTCATTTACACCTACAATATGCACCTATAACCACTATAGATGATTGTCTCAGACAGTGAGCAGGATATGTTGATTGCAATGTTAACATAGCTTGAGTATGGATCAGATAGACCTAAACAATATTTAATGACTCTAGGGATTTATAAGGAGGTTTTGTAAATTGTATTTGAGGTTAAATCATGTAAATTACCCTATAGTTAGGACCCATATTTTGCAAGAAACACAGTCAGTTGGGACTGTAGGCAGATAATAAGCTAGACCAAAACAATGGTAAAGTATGGACATGATAATTATAGCTATGGAATGGCATGGAAAGATTAAAGGAAGACACAAATCATGTTTTAAAGGCTTATGTCATATATTTTCACCTATAGGAATCATCTTTTGGCCAAAAGGGCAAGAATCATAGTCAAAAGACCTTGACCAATCAAATAGGCCTATAAGTACATTAACTTGATTTCAAGCTAGGGTGAAATGAATTAAAGGATATAGATGAAGTATAAAACATATATAAAATTATAAAACATAAGTTTCACCTACATGGGTCAACTTTGAGTGAGAAGAATAGTACATAGTTAGTAAGCACACTCAGTTTGAGTGGGTAAAGGTTATAAGAAGCATATGGAGGGTTGGAGAAGAAAATGAAGATTGGAATTCCTCCACCATGATCATGATGGTTTTATGGGGATATAATGATAGATAGTGAATATAGGAAGACCTATTTTTAAGTGCACATATAGTTCATGTGATAAATCATGCTTACAGCTTGTCTTTTTATGAGATTATTTTAGATTTTGAGGAGTTGGAAAGTCTAAAAACTTAGTAAAATGATAAAATTTTGTGGAGAGAATAATTACCACTTGAATAAACCTATAAAATACATATTTAGTTTGGAAAAAGAGGGGAACTACCCTTTATTTTGTCTCAGATAGAGGGTACTAACTTTGTGCATGAAACCTGTAATCTTGGAAAGAATGGTGGAATGGATGAACTAAGAGATGTTCAGACCTTTTAAGAAGGTGTATGGATTTTAATCACATCAAAAAAATCATGGGTAATCAAGAAAATAGGGAATAATCTTATCCAAATGTCCTAGAACTCCAAGGTTACAGTCAACCTATTAGGCAAGGTTTTGGCCTATTGCCCAAATGAAAGTTCATTTTCATTACTAGATTTATAAGGGTCTTATAGCTTGTTTAAACATTTTTTTGGGATAATTATATATGTGTTAAATATTATGTAATGTAAAAAATCCAATTGGAAGGTCTGGGCCACAAGGATCTCAGTCAGGCTTATTAAACAAGGATTAGGCCTAATGTCTAAAGAGCAGGTCATTCACATTTATATCCCTAGATATGCTTTATTCCCTATTGTATTATTTTTATGGGATGACATAAGATGTAACCAAGATATTGGAATGTATGGAAGTCACAAAGAAGTCATCTTTGATTTAAAATCAACATTAGGCCTGTGCAAAGGAAAGGGAGGGATCAAATAGGTAACTTCAAATGCTCACATATTTTAGGAGGATTTTCATAGAATCCAAAGGAGTTTGGGTAGGTTATTAGGGGTCTTCAAGAACATTTTTATGGAATTTTTAGGCAATTCCAATGTCAGGGTTTTATGAACAAAGCTTAAGGACATAAACTACCTAAAACTCTTGCAAACCCTCAGTCAAGACCCGATGGATAAATAAGGTTGTAAATATATTATAATGGACCATTTTTACCATGAAATTAATTGGAATTTTTATATAACTCACTCATATCCTACCCATCCTATTGGGCTATATGGGCAGGGTACAAAATAGGGTACTTTTAACTATTTTATGCATTATGTAGTTTCTAGGGACTTTCAAGGGATGAAACCAAATTTGGGAGAAATATTTAGACTTGGGATATCCAATAATTTCCATTTAATACTCCATAAAAACTCTTAATTGTTAAAAAAATAGATTCATCTTAGCTAGTCAAAACTGACATAGTGGACAAACTAGTGAAAAGGGTGGAGAACTTCAAGTGAGCTAATTTTAAGGTGTTCTTGATGCCTCTAAGGAAATGGATGGTATTGATATGTTTCATACACTCCTTACCATGTATTTAAAGGGAGAAATAATTCTTTTTTGGAGGCCAAGTGTGTAGGGTGCATGAAGGAAGAATTGTTTAGACTAAGGATGTTGATGGCTCATTCCCAGATGATTCTAGATGACCAAGCCTACAACCAATGCATATAAAGGCATGTACAAAACAATTCACATTAATTATAATCATCATACCTATTCCTAATATATTTTTTGACATTTAAATAGGTCCAAAACATAAAGGTAATTTTTTAAGCCAAAATGAGAACTTTGATGCCACTTTGCAAGAGATTCATGACTTGGAGAGCCACTTGTTCCTTCTAACATTGCATGGTTCATCCCACATACTCATATAATGCATAATTAACTAATTTTATCAACTTTATAGTTTTTATTATAACCCTTTTACTTTTCATCTCTCTCTCTTAAGTTCTATAAGAATTAGCCATTTTAGCATTATAACTTATGCTCCACCTGAGTATGGCAAAGTCCTACTCATTTACATACCATTTAATCAATAATAATATTTATTTTTACCTCTTCATGAATTTTCATAGTGTTATTTACTTGATGATTGATTTTTCTTAGTGATAACTATGATTTCCTTAGCATGTTATCTCATTCTTTCATCATATTTGTGGTTGGAAAGCTTCTTCTTGTAGGGCATATGAAATGTTCTAAGAAGTGTCAAGGTTGAGTGAGTTAGTATATTAAATTGTGCCATTAAATACCTCTTGTATATTGATCATATCCTAAACATTCATCCATAACCTCATAATGTAACATTGATGTGAGAAGATGTAGATTAGAGAAGTGTATGTTTGGTTAGTCCTTTATTCTCATGTGTAACATGCAGCTGGTTAGAAGTCATCAACTTATTTTGGTATATAACCTCCCTTATTATAGTTTTATTTCATGTTTTCTCTCTCTTTTTTCCCCCAAAAAATTCTAGGTGCAGTAGTGGTATACAATTGGTACATCAAGGGAACTAGCCCTATCTAGAGATTCACCTCATCTTAGGCTACCCACAAGACTAAAGGTGTTTCAATTGTGCCACTTAGATGAGGAAAGATAATACATATCCTTAAAGGGTGAAAATCCAAGTGAAAATAGTCTTTGGCATGCTCGATTGGACTCTTGGTCCAAGAGGTTGAAATATTTATGGTGTTGTCTTTCAATAATCAACCTTTGGAGGCATTTATCCAAGCATCAATGATGACTCCAAAGCTATAATAGCTGGTCTGAAAGCACAAGTTATCCTTTGAATATTTTTGGTAATATTGTCCTTTGTGTTCTTCATTTTAGTGAAGTTTCATGGCTAATTTTGATGTTAAGTATTATTTTACACAAGATAGTGAGACATATCAAGCTTATGGCACTCCCTATCAACCTTGATGTGATTCTTACTAGTCTTATAGCCATCCTATAGCCCCTTATCAGCATGATCCTTATCAACCTTATAACCAACTTTGCCATTAGTTGTATCAATCTTACAATTAGGTTTCTCCATATCTTGCTCTTAGTCAACCTATCCACTTTTCCAATCAATCCATTACAACTTTCAAGAATAAACTATTGGGATATGAGAAGTATATGTTGGATCTTAATACACTAAGGGGACATGGTCAAGATATCCCTAGACTATTATGATCTTAATGAGAAGATTTCACTAACACCTCAAGGTTTTGGTGAGCAGTTCATTACATGTGGTATCAAAGCCTCCACCTGAGTTTAAGTCATAGATCAGGTGGCTACGTCAGCATGGAAGTATTCATTTGGGGATCATACACTTAGGGAATCCTAGTGGTACATGTGTAAATCTAGCCCAAAATTTGGGCTTTGGAAGCATGGTGGGATGTTATGATCATGATGGGTAGATTTCATTAACACCTCAAGGTTTTGGTGTAGTAGTTCATTATATGTGGTATCAGAGCCTCCACCTAGGTTCAAGTCATAGAGTAGGTGGCTACAACAGCATGGTAGTTTTTATATAGGGCTCATACATATGAGGGATCCTAGTGGTATGGGCACAAATTTAGCCTAGAGTCTGGGCTTCAGAAGCGTGGTGGGATTTTATGATCCTGATGGGCAAATTTCACTAACACCTTGAGGTTTTGGTGTAGTGGTTCATTACATGTCATATCAGAGTCTCCACCTAGGTTCAAGTCATAGAGTGGGTGGCTACTCCAGCATGGTAGTGTCCATCTAAGGCTTTTACATGCAGGGGATCCTAGTGATATAGGCAAAAATCTAGCCCAGAGACTAGGCTTCAGAAACGTGGTGGGATGTTATGATCCTAATGGGCAGATTTCACTAACACCTTGAGGTTTTGGTGTAGTGGTTAATTACATAGGAATTTCATTCACAAGGTGAGAGATGCCTTATATTTAGTCAAAAGAGAATGGGTACCTATTGAGAGAGCTAATTGACAAAGGCTTACAAATAAGATGCTAGATGTGAGTGGCTTGATTGCATCCTAGGAAGATAAGCTAAGAATTCATGAGGAGAAGCCTTACCAAACCTATCATCCTTCATAGCCACAACCCCAATATTTTTATCAGTCCTACTTAACTCCTATTCATGAGCCCAATCAAGCTTACCAAACTCATCCTTTTCCCAATCAGTTAGAAGAGAGGGTTGAAAAGAGAAACCTTATTTTTTAAGCTAATATTGATAGGCAAATTGAGTTGGATAATATGAAAATGTAAAAATCCATGTCATCATCAAAATAAGTGGAATTAAATCCCTCATTTCCATCTCCAATTACATCCCCACCTCAAGAGAATACCTCTATATATGATATTCCAAGTTGGAGACAAGGAAGAGAGTCCAAGCCTAAGGAGATACCAAGCTTCTTAAACACTTCATCCAGTCCTCAAATTGCATCACCACCTCAAGATAAGACTCCTAATCCTAACATAATAAGATATAATAATATATTTGAGTCATGGGGAAATAAAGAGGAGAAAATCCTTGATAAATAATGTGAAGTTGAGAAAGATCTTGGTCCTATGCAATCCCTTTCCACCCTTCCTAAAGAAACCTCTTGTCCTCCATATGAGCCCTATTATAATACTTATCCTCATTATGATGCCTATAAACTTCAAGAGAGAATTTTACAAGAAAAATTAGCCAAGAAAATTGAAGAGTTAGAGTCAAGGATGGAATTGCTAAGTCAAGGTGTGATGGAAGGTTTAGACCCAAAAGAAGATCTTATGCCTAAACACAACCCATATAACCTTTATCAAGAGAATGCTCAATACAAATCAGATTTAAATGAAGTGATTATCAAATGGAAGGAATAAAACCAAGCTATTTTTTCCCAAGGTCTTCCTCTCCTTCCTTAAGATCTTCCAAAAGAATCCCCTACACTTCACTATCAATCTGATTTTGAGTTCTATGTGCCACCTCTACCAACTAGTTCATCTTGACTTCACCCCATCACCATTTTCCTTGATGGACATATGATATGGGAATCTAAAGAGAAGAATTTGTTGTATAAAATTTCAAAACTCTTACTTAAAAAAGATGTACCTCCTTGGTAGACTCCTTGGTAGCCTCATTGGGCTAGGTCACATGATTTCAAGATGCCTAGTCTTGGCATCACCATGAAGGAGAAAGAGATGGAAGATATTGCAGCCCTTGAAGAAGACTCTAAAATTGATCAAAATGTTTTATATTATCACCTCTATCATTTACATCAAGGTGATATTAAGGATGGAGAACAATTTCAAGTCATCCCTAAAGAGGTGGCAGTCCTCGAAGAATCTCTTGACACCAAGGTGGAAGTTGTTGTTCTTAAAGATGATCTAATACCTCAACCTAATTTTAAATCACCCTCATATGCATTGAAGCTTAAATAACACCAGATTGATGGACTCATACATCAATAAGATAATATTGAAGAGGTAGTGGTTCTAGATGATAAAGAGGACAAAGATGATTAGTAGCTGCAAATGGAGTTCTTTCAAGGGCTTGAAGAGTTTTTCCAAGTTAAGGATAAATTACATGACAAGGTGAAGAAAGAGTCTTCCACAGAGGAAAATGACCAAGATTGGGTATATTATGTAAATCTCCTTGATTATCTATAAGAAATTGTAACTAAGAATAAACCCAATCTTATTGAGATCACTATGGAAATCAAGAAGGTATGCCTTGTTGAACCACCATTAGAGGCTATAATTGAGAATACATGTGAGAATTTTGAGGCTATTTTGATGCAAGAAGAGTTCATATCCATAGCCAAACTATTTTGAGATTCTTGATTCTCATTAAACATCATGCCAATGAAGTTGACAAACATCAAGGAAAATTTAGAAACATCAAGGAAAATTTAGGGGCATCAATCTCAAGGATCAAAAGACTATATGTCTCATTCATTCCTTCATGTCATGAAGCAAGAAGGGATTCAAAATTCCCCTTTGATCGAAGAGAGAGTTTTCATCTCAGGTTAGTTAGTGTTTGAATTAGTTTTTTTAGTTTGGTGTGTGTGTTCCATAAGTGCTCATGAAGTAGATATGTGTTTACTTTTGCTTTGTGTGTCTTTTGTTTTGTGTGGTTGAGATAGTCATTGGTCTTATCATGATCAAAGCTTGTGGTAAATAGTCAAAGACTTCTTTTTTGTCTTATATTTAGGTTGAATCCCTAAATCTAATGGACTAATAAGGCTACTCGTATAGTTAGTATATCAGGCATACTACCCATATGAGTCACCAATTTGTTGACCAGAATTGACCTTGTAGGTCAAATTAGGGCACCTATAGGTAAAAATTGACTTTAGAGTTTTCTATGGGGTTTAATATTTTATCATGGGGTGAATTATAGGTCACTTAGTGTGATTTCATCTTATATTAACCTTGGTCAATTAGTCTTTTAGTCCATTTATCATTTTGAGTCATTTTGAGGTCCTAGATAAAGAATTTAAAGACTTGTATAGCATCTTTGGGAAATGTGAAGGTTCCAAAAGGTGATGTCACATTACATGTTTCCTAAGAGGTCTTAATCAACTATTATAACTAAAAATTGGTAGAGTATTCAGAAGAAAGGGTAGCTTTTTTGAGAAAAAAAAGATTTTATCACTTGTATGACCCATGGGGAAGTGTGCAACATTGGAGAAGGTCATGGAATAACTATTTAGCTTCCTTGTATCCATCTAAGTTCTTGACACACTTTGGAAGTGCTAAAAAATGCCCAAAACATGTTCTACTCCTTTTTCACCTTTTTAGACATATAGAACCAATCTTCAAGTTTGTACTTGGTAAGGCCAACAGAGGAGTTTTTAGATCAAATGCCTTAGGGAGGTGAAATTAAACTTAGATATATTCATTTACATAACAATATTTTTAAGAATGGTGTCTTGGGCTTTATGAACCATCTTTATGAAGTTGACTATTTTTTTTACTTGTTATTTCATGCACCCTATAGGTTTTGTTCCATTTTGGGCAAGTTCGTATAAACCAATTGCTAAAGTTGATTCCATATGCTATTGGATTCCTTATCTAATGCTCTCCATGTTTGGTTCATTAGTTCAAGGTGTTTTAATATTCTAATCATCTTAAGTTGTAGGAGGGAGCACTTTTTTATGCAACAAGTAGTTTTTTCACCATTTGTAAGATTTTCTTATTTTGATGGTGATCTTGGAGGGTGAATGTATTTTGGTTTACATGTTTCTAATATTATTTTGATCACATTAATCTCTTAATCTCTTTTTCCAAGGAAAATATTCATGGAATTACAATCATATGCAACATTTTTAGTTAGGCAACCATGAGCATGCTTACCTATAGGTGCTTGGAAAAGAAATTCATGTTGAATAGGACATGTTGACTGCTATGCCATTAACCTTTGGCATGTCTTAGGATATGTGTGACTAACTTGTGGCTTACACACCTATTTTATATTCTTGTTACATTTCTCTATGTTTTAATTAGGTCAGCCTATGGAATAACCATGGCTAAGTAGACTATATATAGGAGGTAGTGGTTAGTATTTGATCATCATCTTAAGTATTCTACTCTTAGATCATTGTTGTGGAGGTTTCCCCCTTCAAGTGGATTTGCTATAGTATCCAATTTTCTACTATGTTGTCAATTATTGTTGTGTGATCTCTCATATTTTCTTATTCTATGTGATACAAAATCATTATGTGTGAACATCTAAGTAATTTCATTATAAGTGGTATCAGAGCTTTGATTTGGGCAAGTTTATCATGAATTTTTATTTTGGGTCTAGCAAGGCACAACTTCTGTGAGGAGAAGTAGAGAAAAAACATAACTTGCAATCTAAGAAGAATTTTTTTTCTATCAGTGTAGTATTGTTTGAAACACTTTTTTGAAAAAAATAATTAAAAAAAAAAGTCAAGAATTTTTTTTTTACCTTGCATAATTGAAATCATTGGATTCATCTCGACGAGATTATCACAATGATATATTCTCTCAGTACACTTTTTTATGCCAAAATCTTTTACCCTAGTGGACAAAGGCAGTCATTGGATTCATCTTGGTGAGGCAATCACAATGGTATCATCCCTTGGTACACTTTTTTGGGAAAAAACCTCATAATGTTTGTATATGGCTAGTCCTTTTACACAAAGATGAAAATGGGGGCAAGAAACTCCTAAGACTCCTATCGATGACATAGAATCTAGAACTTTAGATCCATTGATTTCTCAACTTCAAGCTAACATAAAAGGCTTGGCGCAACATGATGAATTTGTTACAATTAAAATTTGATGTTTCAAGGATGCATAGAGAGATTAATGGGGTTCATAATCAATTGAATTAGATCACTACTTCATTGGCTGATCTTTCATCTCAATTAAAATCAAACAACCCTCCAATTCATCATTCGGGTCCACCTCCTCTCAACATTAACAACTCGAATTTTGGTGTGAAACTAATGTTTCCCAAAGTCAATATGCATAATTTTTATGTTAAGGATCCTCTCACTTGGATTACCCAACTTGATAATTTATTTGATCTGTGTCAAACTCTTAGTTCTCAAACAGTGCTCATGGCATTTTTATATCTAGAACCTAAGCAATTCATTTGGTATCATTGGTTATGTGCTCAAAAGAAAAATAATGGTGCTCTTGTTACATGGTCTATTTTCACTAATGAGTTATTGGATCATTATCAAAATAATTTCTCTAAGAAATACTTTAGCTAGTTAACCAAATTATGGCAAACGGGAACTATGAAGGATTATATTCATCAATTTTAAAATATATCCTTACGGGTGGAAGACATCACTAAGGAAATTTTAATGATCTATTTTTGGGTGGTCTTAAAGATAGCATCCAATTTGAGGTTCAAATTTTTAACCCATCATCGGTATCAAAATTTATCCCACAATCACACATGGCAAAGGAAAAAGAGATGGTCAAATGAAAAACATTCACTACTGGTTGTGATCAGACCTTTCCAACACCATCATATTCTCAATCCATTAGACTAACACCTCAACAAATTAAGGAGAATCAAGCCAAAGAGTTGTGTTATGGTTGCGATATCGAATGGATCAAAGACCATCATTATGTTGAAAAGAAGCTAGTTTACATTGAAGGTGCCAATGAGGATGATGATGATGAGGAGGCACTTGGTGAGGATGAAGAAGGTCCTGAGGAGGAATTTGAAGACTCTCAACTTACTATTTATTGTCATGCCTTTTTAGGTATTAGTCTACCCAAAATCTTAAGGTGGTGGGTTTCCTAAAAAAATAAAAGGTCACTATTCTAATTGATTCTAGGAGCACACATAACTTCATCAATAATAAGTTGGTTGCTTGCTTGAACTGTTTCATTTATCTTGCTCTAGGATTTTAGGTCATGATTGTAGATGGTGGTATTATCAATTACTTAGGAAAATGCCATAGTATTAATCTAGCCATGGGAGACTATTTGTTGGATTCTATTATGTTTGTTATTCCCATGGGGGGAGTTGACATTGTTATAAGAGTACAATAGCTCACCACTTTAGGCACTATTGACATGAATTTCCAAGAATTATTCATGCATTTTCATTTTGAGAGAAGGACATTTGATCTAAGGGGATTAAGGGATAAATATCCACAACTTGTTAGCTCCCTTCAAATGATAGAGATTATCTGAAAGGGTGTTGAAGGATTTTTAGCTTGCTTGTTTTCCATGGAAGTTCATCCAACTCAACCATCTACACCTCCTGATCTGCAACAAGTGATTGATGCCCATTCAGTTATTTTTGGTGACATCTTGAAAGGAATTCCACCTAGCCACATGCATGATCATGTTATCAAAATTATTATTGGTAGTACACCACCAACATCAGGCCATACAAGTATCCCTATTCTCAAAAAATTGAAATTGAAAAGATGGTATAAGAAATTGTGGATGCAGGAATCATTCACCATAGCCAAAGTGAATATTCTTCACTAGTAGTCATGGTGTGAAAGAAAGATGACACTTAGAGGATGTGCCTTGACTACAAGGAACTCAATAAGTACACTATAAAAGATAAGTTTCCTATTCCTATCATTGATGATTTGCTAGATGAATTAAATGGTGCTCTTTATTTTACCAAGTTAGATCTGCATTATGGGTATCATCAAATCTAGATCCGTGATGAAGACATACCCAAAACTACTTTCAAGACTCATGAGGGTCATTATGAGTTTTTGTTTATGCCTTTTGGGCTAACAAATGCGTCATCTACCTTTCAAATTTTGATGAATATTATTTTTAAGCTATTTTTGAGGAAATTTGTTTTGGTAATTATTGATGATATCGTCATTTATAGTAAAAATTGGGAAGACCATTTGCACCATGTGAAACAAGTACTCTCAATTTTAGAACAAAATTAGTTGTATGCCAAACCTTCAAAATGTAATTTTGGAGCTTGTGAGGTTGAGTATTTGGGTCATCTGGTTTCACGTACAAGATTAAAAGTAGATCCTAAAAAAATCCAAGTAATGGTGGATTGGATGATTCCTAAGACACTCAAGAAACTAAGGGGATTTTTAGGGCTAACTAGTTACTATCATAGGTTTGTCAAAAATTATGGTATCATTGTAACGCCACTCACATCTTAGTTTAATAAAGATGCCTTTTAGTGGATTGATGCAACTACCATGGCATTTAAATAATTTAAATTGGTGATGTGTACCACTCTAGTGTTGGTTACTCTTGATTTTTCCAAGACTTTTATGGTTGAATGTGATGCATCTAGGTATGGTATGGGTGATGTACTCATACAAGAAGGTAGACCACTTGCATTTTAAAGTCATCAATTGAAGGGTAAAAATAAGCACAAGCCCATTTATGAGAAGGAAATGATGGCCATTTTATATGCAATCAAAAAATGGAGGCCTTATTTGATGGGTTGTCACTTTTAGGTAAAGACTGATCATGACAGTCTCAAATATTTTTTGAAATAGAGGTTATCATCTAAAGAGAAACAAAAATGAGTAAATAAGATGTTAGGCTATGATTTTGAAATAGTTTACAAGAAAGAAAAGGACAATGTAGTGGCAGATGCACTATCTAGGAAGGATGAATCAGTTGAGGACCATTTTATAGGTAGATTGGCTAGAGGAATCATGATCAAAATCGGAAAAGGATAGTGCTACCCATGATTTGATTCCAAATCTTCAGCAAGGTCTGGGTGGAAATGAAAAAATTCACATGGAAGGGTGATGCATTATGGTATAAAGACATATTATACCTATGTAAGAGTTATCTTCTTAAACAAAAAATCCTTTAGGAACTTCATTGAAACTCTAATTGGGAGTCATTCAAGATTTTTGAAAACCTATTATGGAATCAAGCAAGATTTTTTTTGGAAAGGATTCAAGGGGGATGTCCAAAAACATATGGCTGAATGTATGATTTGTCAATAAAATAAAGGAGAAACCATCAAACCCCTAAGTATTTTGTAGCTTTTATCCATCCCAAGCCAACATTGGGAAGAGGTGTTTATGGATTTTATTATAGGGTTACCAAGATCTGATGGTCAAAATGTTATCATGGTTGTGGTAGATCATCTCAGTAAGTATGCCCATTTCTATTCTTTATCACAACCATTTGTTGCTAGTATAGTAGCTTCTAATTTTTTTTAATACAATTCATAAATTACATGGTACCCCTAAGATCATTGTCAGTGATCGAGATCCCATCTTCACTAGTAATTTTTGGATTGAGTTATTTGCATGTTTGGGCACCCAGTTGGCTCATAGTTCATCCTATCATCCTTAATCTGATAGACAAACTGAGGTAGTCAACAAATGTCTGAAAGGATATCTCCATTTTTTTGTTTCTAATAAATAAGATAAATGGGTTCATTGGTTACATGTGCTTTATGAACCATCCTTATGAAGTTCATTGTGTTTTTCTACTTGTTATTTCATGCACCCTATAGGTTTTATTCCATTCTAGGTAATTCCATACAAACCAGTTGTTGAAGTTGATTCCATATGATGTTGGCTTCCTTCTCTAATGATCTCCATGTTTGGTTTATCAGTTTAAGGTGTTTTAATATTCTAATTATCTTAAGTTTCAAGAGGGATTTCTTTTCTATGCAACAAGTAGTTGTTTCACCATTTGCATGATTTTCTTATTTTGATGGTGGTCTTAGAGGGTGAATATATTTTGGTTTACATGCTTCCAATGTTCTTTTGATCACCTTCACCTCTCAATCTCTTTTCCCAAGGTAACTCTTCATGGAATTACAATCATATAAAACATTTTTAGTTAGTCAGCCATGAACATGCTTACCTACAAGTGCTTAGAAAAGAAATTCATGTTAAATAGGATGTGTTGACACTTGTTTTAGATCCTTCAAGTGTGAAGATTCCATTTTCAATCATTGAAATAGTTTTACAATGCATTGAGGGACTATATCTCTTATTCTCTATTTGAAATTTCCTTACTACCTGTATATGTGTAAATATCCACCTACATGTGGTTGAGTAGGAGATAGAGAATGCTCATACGAAGAGGTTGAAATAAGTGATGAACCTTCCTTAAGGTCTTAATATGGTGAAAATATCATGGTATACTTATTTGAAAGGATGGATTGCTAAACAATGTTGAAGGCCATCTTCAAAAAAAGAGATGACTATTTTAGAGATCAAATCCCTGAAATGAGAAAATAGAGACCTAAAGCATTTTGGTGGAAGTCATATGGCAAGGATGTAAATAAATTTTGATGCATATAATGACCTTGTATTACAACCTCTCGCATGGATAATAACTTGGAAAAGTTTTGAGGATAGAGGGTGGATGGACGTTGGTTGTTAGAAGCCTCAAAGATGCCTTTCTAAGCACTAAATTTAGGCAATGAAATCTATAGGAAAGAATTCCAAATGGACCCTTCAACCAAAGTTGCAAACCTAGACTATGCCATCATGGTCAAGTGTTTCCAAATAGTTGAAAGGAGTGTTTTTTTATCTAAGAGATCATAAAATAGGGTCATATAATGTGTTTGGTCCTCATGAAACACCTATGCATGCCATTATCTATAGAATACTCACCCTACAACCAACATAGGGTTCAAATTTAAAGGGTGTTTTTTTCTTGCTATGTATGGGGTTTGGGCATGTTTTATGTTTTTAAAATGATTGGAATATCATTCAAATGTCTCAAATATCTTAAGAAATAACATGATGATCTTTCAAAGCTCATTTACACCTACAATATGTACCTACAGCCACTATAGATGACTATCTTAGATAGTGAGCAAGATATGTTGCTTGCAATGTTAACACAACTTGAGTATGGAGTAGATAGACCTAAAAAATACAAAATTACTCTATGGGGTTATAAAGGAGGTTGTGTGCATTGTATTTGAGGAAAAATCATCAAAATTACCCTATAGTTAGGACCCCTATTTTGCAAGAAACATAGTCAATTGGGATTGTAGGCATATAGTAAGCTAGACCAAAATAGTGGTAAAGTATGGGAATGAAAAGTATAGCTATGAAATGGCATGGAAAGATTAAAGGAGGAAAAAAAATAATGTTGTAAAGTCCTAGGTCATATAGTTTCACCTATAGGAATCATCTTTTGGCCAAAAGGGCAAGGATCACAATCAAAAGACCTTCACCAATTAGACAAGCCTATAAGTACATTGACTTGATTTCAAGCTTAGGGTGAAAATGAATTAAAGGATATAGATGAAGTATAAAACATAGATACAATTATAAAACATAAGTTTCACATACAGGGGTCAACTTTGAGTGAGAAGAATAGTACATAATTAATAAGCACGCATAGTTTGAGCAGGCAAAGGTTATAAGGAGCATATGGAGGGTTGAAAAATAAAATGAAGATGGGAATACCTCCACCATGATAATTATGGTTTTATGGGATCTCATGATAGACAAGGAATATAGGAGGACCTCTTTTCAAGTGCACATATAGTTTATGTGACAAATCTTGCTTATAGCCTGTCTTCCTTGGAGTTTATTTTAAATTTTAAGGAGTCATAAAGTCTAAAGACATGGTCAAAGGCTAAAATTTTGTGGAGAGAATCCTTACCACTTGAAATAAACCTATCCAATACCTATTTGGTATATAAAAGTAGAGGAAGTGCCCTTTGTTTTGTCTCAGACATTGGGCACTCCCTTTGTGCATGAAACCTACAATCTTGGAAAGAATGGTGAAATGGATGAACCTGGAGATGTTCAAACCTTTAAATAAGGTTTAGGGAGTTTGAAACACATCTATAAATCATGGGTAATTAAGCACATAAGGAATAAACTCAGCCACCTATCCTAGAACTCTAAGGTTAGAGTCAGCCTGTTAGATAAGGTTTTGGCCTAGAGCCCAAATGAAAGGTCATTTTCATTCCTAGATATAGAAAGATCTTCTAGATTGTTTAAATTTTTTTTTGGATCATTATAATATGTTGTTAAATCTTATGGAATTTAAATAAGCCAATTGGATGGCCTGGGCCACAAGGATCTTAGTCAGGCTTATTAAACAAGGATTAGGCCTAGTGTCCAAAGATGAGGGTCATTCACATTTATGTCCCTAGGTATGTTTTATTCCATATTGTATTATGTTTATGGTATGAAATAATATGTAACCAATCAATTGGAATGTAGGGAACTCACAAAGAATTCATATTTGGTTCAAAATCAACATTAGTCTTGTGCAAAAGGAAGGAAGGGCTTTAATAGGTAACTTCAAATGCTCACATATTTTAGGGATATTTTCATGGAATCAAAAGGATTTTTTGGGAGGTTATTATGGGTATTTAAGAACATTTTTGTGGAATTATTTGGAAATTCCAATGTCAAGGTTTTATGAACAAAGTTGAAGGACATAAACTACCTAAAACCTTTGCAAACCCTCAGTTAAGACCCAATGGAGAAATGAGGTTGGAAATATATTCTAATTGACCATTTTGACCATAAAATTAATTTGAAATTATATAAAACTCACTCAATATCCTCCCCATCCTGTTGGACTATATGAAATTATACATATAAGGTACAAAAGAGGGTACTTTTGACTGTTTTGTACATTGTGCAGGTTCTAGGGACTTTCAAGGGATCAAACCAAATTTGGAAGGAATATATATAATTTTTATACCCCTAATGTATATTTCATAATCCAAAAATACTCTTAAGTTTTTAAACACAATAGCTTCATCTCAGTCAGTCAAAACTAGCATAGTGGACAAGCTAGTGAGAAGGGTGGAAAACTTTAAATGAGATGATTTAAAGGTGTGACTAATGCCTATAAGGACATGAAGGGTCTTTATAGGTGTCATACACTCCATCCCATGAATTTTCATGAAAAAATTATGTCTTTTTGGAGGCCCAAGTGTGTAGGGTGTATGAAAGAAGAGTTTTTTGGACTGCAGATGATGATGGCTCATTCCCAGATGATTCTAGATGACTAGGCCTAAAACCAATGCATAAAGAGGCATATATAAAATCCTTTAAATTAATTATAATCATCATACCTATACCTAATCAGTTTTTGGACGTTCAAATAGGTCCAAATCATGAAGGCATTTTTTTGAGCCAAAATGAGAACTTTCATGCCACTTTACAAGACTTGGAGAGCCTCTTATTCCTTCTGACCTTGCATGGTTCATCTCACATAATATTATCATGAAAAATTAACTAATTTTATTCATATTTATAAGTTTCCTTGTGACCCCTTTGAATTCTCTCTCTCTCTCTCTCTCTCTCTCTCTCTCTCCTCTCTCTCTCTCTCTCTCTCTCTCTCTCTCTCTCTCTCTCTCTCTCTCTCTCCTCTCTCTCTCACTCTCTCTCTCCTCTCTCTCTCTCTCTCTCTCTCTCTCACTCTCTCAAGTTTTATAAGAACTAGTCATTTTGGCCATTGTAACTTATGCTCCACCTGAGTATGGTGAAGCCCTACTCATTTTCATACCATTTGATCAATAATAATACTAATTTTTACCTATTTATGACTATCCATAGTTTTATTCACTTGATTATTGATCTTACGTAGTGATAAATATGATTTCTTTAGCATGTTATCTCATTCTTTCATCCTATTTGTAGTTAGAAAGCTTCTTCTTGTAGTGCATATGAAGTGTTCTAGAAAGTGTCAAGGTTGAGTGAGTTAGTATATTAAATAGTGAAATTTAAGGCATTTTATCTATTCCTATCATAAACATTCATCCATAACCTCATAATGTGATATTGATGTGAGAAGATGCAGATTGGAGAAGTGTATGTTTGGTTAGACCTTTGTTCTCATGTGTAACATGCAACTAGTTGGAAGTCATCAAATTATTTTGATGTATCACCTCCCTTACGATAGTTTGCTTTCATGTTTTCTCTCTTCCTTTTCCCACCCAAAGTTTAGGTGTAGTAGTGGTATACAAGTGGTACATCAAGGGAACAATCTCTATCTAGAGATTCACCTCATCCCTAGGCTACCCACAAGCCTAGATGTGTTTCAATTATGGCAATTGGATGAGGAAAGCCGAGAAATCACCTCAAAAAGTGAAAATACAAGTTACAATAGTAAATTAAATAAAATCAAGAGTTTAATTAAAAAATCCATGAAAGTTTTTAAATATCTATTTATTGTAAATTCATTGATCAAATTTGCATCATTACATGACATCATCAATGGGGTGGCATTCATAGGCCATTAATGGGATAAATTTAAGGATTAGGCCTCCCATGCCTCATCAATTCCCCATTATTCCAAATATTAATGGGAATATTTATAGATTATCCCTCCAAAATTTAATCAATCCATGGCCACACATATTGATCTCAATATGGATGGTCATGGTTGATCCTAAACGATCTTAAAAAACTATAAATAAGAGAGCCAATACCACAATTTTAAGATTTAGCTATGCAAACTTATTATGAATAAATTAATATAGAGAAGATTCATATATTCACCCCAATTATCCCAAATTAAAGAACTTAATCTTTGGTGAACTAGGATATGATGTAGGCTCATGCTACACCTCATTGATAAAGACTTGGAATACCAAATCTATGGAAAAACATGATTCTTGATCACTTTTGGGGGAGAATAGATACTTGGACAGTATATCATCATCTTACTTCCATAATTAGTTATTTTAATTCATTAGCACTGCCCCTTGAGGGAGTAGGCTTGATAAATTAGGTATTTATGCTTATTTTGGATATTTCTTGACTAATGCATGATCTAACCTTATCTATAATCCTATTATATATTTTGACATGTTTGGTGGGATCGTGCATCTCACACATCAATTTTATCCCTTATAATTCAAAACTCAAACCCTCTTTTGAGGCTGATTTACTCCTCTTTTTCTCTAATTTCTATGTTTTATGACTTCTAGACCAATTGGCAAAATTGACCTATAAAATGATTAATTTGACCTAAACATGAGAAAGAACTCCCTGTGTAATGGTGGAATCAACCTGAGTAACAATGAGATCATTGATGCAAATGGTGAAATTGACTTTTCTATTTTTTGTCTTTGTCTGTGGGTTTTTTCAGAATGGTAAAATTGACTTTGAGATTGGTGGGTTCAACCTATAGAATGATGGGTTTGCCAAAGTATCAATGATATCATTCTAGACCAAAACTTATAGTTAACTATTATGTTTTTCATTATTACCATTTTTATTATTTTGGCAAGTTCACCCTGTTTATTGATGGAGTTACCCTACTAATCAGTGATGCCCTATAATCAGTGGGATCACAAAATAGTTTGTGTCTCTATATATTAGTGGAATCATCTTGAGTATAAATGTAATAGCCTTGCTAAATGGTAAAAATGCTCTACAAAATGGTAGGATTGACTTGTGTTAAAAAATAGAGAGCTAAAATAGAAAGTTGCAAATTTATTGCAACATCCTACACCCTTGTTTTGACTTCTAATGCTCTATTTTGTAGGTTTTAAGATAGTTTACTTTTTAACAAAAATTAAAGACAAATTTCACTTTATATCTTATTTGGTGTTCTAAAATTAATTCAAACTTTAGTTAAGTACTTTGAAGAACTTTTGTTTTTTTTATTATTGTTTATTGTATGTTTGTTTCACAAACCAAGTATAGTGTGTATGCTCTCCCCCATCCCCTTTAGGAAACTTGGGTGATAAAAAATGCTTCACTTATTATTTTTTTCACTTTTTCCAAGTGTGGAAATAAATTTTCTAAGGTAATTCTATAAATTTGAGTGAATGGGGTGATCCCAAAACAAACCTAAAGTCCTACAATTTTTATTTCTTATATCTTGTCTTGTGGATGGGAGTTCATAGCCTCCCCATGAGTTCTTGAGGGAAACATTGACCCAAGAATTCATCTCCTAATATTGATTCAAACCCAATACATGATATGGGTATATAAATTGAGGTTGACTTACTTGGATATGCTTATTTGAATGGTTAAATAAGTTATGTTAGTAAGAAACTGCCTCAAAATGTAGTCTTAATTCAAACATCACACTATTGATGGATGTAGTGGTTGTGAAAATGATAAGATATTTTCACAACAATCTAGTTAACATAGATCTAAATGATGTGTTGCACCCTAGTTATAATCACACATATGGGACCATTTAAAACATACAAAACTTGATATTTTTTAGATAAACCCCACTTGTCATGGAGTACTATTGGTGTAGGGTGAGTAGCCCAAATTTATAGGTCATCATAAGATATATTGAGAGAAGAGGGAACCTAAAAACCCTAATTTTCATGTGCATCTAAATTTATTAGATTTACAACTTATTTCCTCTCAATAAAGAGTATATAGATGGAATCCAAGAGTTTGAATCCATCTTATTAGTCTACTAGGGTAGGACATACACTTTGGTGTATATCTTATTCTTGTTTATTTACATGGTCTTTTGAGTCTAAAAACTATTTTGTATGAAACCAAAACATGTCAAAAACTAAACACCTATTATACACCATTTTTTTTTGAATAAAGAGGCGTTACATTGGTCAAATCCATATCACTTTTTCCTTGTTCAAAATTCAAATCAAATCATTGTGTTTATATTACCAAACAATGTTGTTATGTTGTTCATTTGAGTCTATAACTATTCATCACTTTGCAAATCAAAAGTCCTTTCTAAATCCAAATTTGAAATCTTTTCTTTCCAAGTTCTAATATAAGATGTTATTAGTTTACCTTTCACGCTTGGTTTGAGTAACTTGGGTAAGATTTTTTGTTTGGATTGAAGGTAATTACCTAGACTCTTTCCCATTCTATTCTCATTTTGGACTTAGATTATCTTGCATTCATTCACGCTCTAAGTTCCTATACCATTATATCTTCTTTTCCATGTTGGACCATTGTGTTGCCCATTTAGTTTTAGATTTGCACCTAGGAGTTCTTGTGTTAGTTCACATATTGAGCTTATTAGTTCATGTCTTAATGTTCTTGATCAAAAAGGTCTTCTTCTAGATTCTCTAGCCACAACTCACCATAATTTTGTTTAGCTTTTTATGGTATTGACATATTTTTAACCTAATTTTTATTATGCTAACCTTCACTCTTGGTTCCAAGATTGTTTTACCCTCTTTTTATTTGATGATTTTAACCAAGCAAGGTTGATTAATTTTGTAACATCTTTCGTCTAATTGTGTGGCATCATACCATTTCCATTTTTTTTATAATCTCATGTTACTTTATGTTTTTTTAATTGAATATTCTAAAACACTTTTTTAACATTTTTGAAACACATTCCATATCTTAGCAAAATGTATTAAACCATCTTCAATCATGATGTGAAGGTATACTCATAGTGGGATATCTTATGGCCCTAGTTATGATGAAGAGCATTATTATGATGGAAAAGAACAATCAATTATGTTTGATGATATCCCAATGACAATAGGATACAAATAGGGTTATTATGAACACCAACCTTTAGAAGACAAAGATGAATCACTTTTGAGGTTGATAGATTTAGGAACAAGACTATTGCCAAATTTCCAAATGGAATAATTGCACACATGTGTTCGAGTAGAGGAGAAACAACTAGAGAAACCTCTCACTCATGTTAAAAAACCAACATTATTTCCTTTAGTAAGGGAAAGGAACCATTTGTAGAGTCCTTCCCAACTCATTAGTATCTTACTACCAAGATTTAGAAAATCAGTCAAGTATGTAAATCAGCTTGTCATAGACCTAACAACTTATTTTGCATTGAATTCAATATAAAATACTGATTTTAAAGAGAAATAACATATGATAGAACAAACACAACATACCCTAGTTGATCCTACATATATGATAGACCCTAGATTTTCTCCTGAACAAAACAAACCTATATATGCTTCACAACATGTTTCACCTGATACGAAGCATACTTTTTTCAACCATCAAGAGACTCTTTCCCCTTAATAAAATAAAGAAATGAAAGACTCATCATAGATTGGGGGTATTATGAAAAACACTTTAGTGAGTTCATCTCACCAACATGTACCTTGGTGAATCGATAAATGACACCTTAAAAACTATAGTTTTCATATAACTTACAATGAAATATTCCTAGGACTTTATATCAACTACCTAGGAATCAACAAAAAACCTACTCTAATTAAAGAGTAAACCAAAACAAAACTTTTGGACATAGGGTTCACAAACCTAGTAGGACCACCTAGGGGCACATTCCACTCTAACAAAATTATATTCCACCAATAAATGCACCAAACATGTAGGAGTGGAATTTGATGAAGAAAATAATATTAAGGCTTGAGATAGGCAACCAAATTAAGAAATATAAGTTTAACGAGATATGCCCATTGTAGACACTATAAATCTGCACACCATGGTTCTGAATGTCATAATTTTCATTCACCACCTTGGGACCCTCTAGGGACTAATCTGACCCTTGACCCTTAACCCAACTTAACCCATAGTTTGACTAAATTGGCTTAACCCTAGATTTTACCTATTTTGACCCTTCACCCTCAATCATCTATGGTCAGGTTGACCACTGATGGTCACCTTGACCATTGATGATCAGGGTGCACATCCTTAACCCTTGGCATGCAAACTCACCCACCTTGATTTTCTAAAAATAACTTATCCTCATCCATGTTTAAGCCATTTCATGAGCAAGTTATAATTTCACATCTTGTTTCAAATCTCTTGCCCTACTTATAAGAAGAGAGGAACAAAGAGGTGAAATCCATCTACAATTGTTATCAAGATCTTGTACATCCAGAGTTTTTTTTTTTTGTAGGTCAATCATTATCATTAATCCAGTGAACCAGCTACCATGTCAAAGAGTTAACTTTCCACTGTAGCTCCACTAAAGTGCCAAGTACCATTACTCTATTGGAATCATGCCACACTCCACTAATGAGTCCACTACCTTAAGCATTCACCCAATCTACCTTTTAAAAGATGAGTATTTGATTTTTAGTACTCAATTACTTTATTTTTTTTTCACATCTAGCCCAACACCTACCCAACTCCCAAAATCTCACTTTGGGATCTCATCAATTAGCCTGTTATCAACCCAGATCCACCCATAGTAACTACCAATGATTGTCTCAACCACTAATGGTCTATCCAACCATCGACAGTCACCTTAACCACTGACTGTCACCTTAACCACCAATATTCAGCCCAACCACTGACAGTCACTGTGGTAATAAATTATAGCAAGCTATTTTCACCTATCTACCTCTAACCAAATCTGATTCTTTGTGTTCGTGCTTGTTCATAGACCCATTTCTAATTTTTTGAAGCATACCCCAACCATCTAGCACTAGATTTAATTAGCCAATGATATTTTAATCATCTCTAGTCTATTTCTTAAGCAAGTATTTCTTATGTTCAATTTTAGTATCTTTTGACTATTGATGCAAGTATTTTTTATTTTGTTTATAAACTTAATTATTTAAACTTTCAAAAATTAAAAATCAAAAAAACTTGAGACAAGGCCCAACTAGGATTTCATCACCTAGAATTAACCTTACCCTTTCTTGATAATCCCACTTAGAGGCCATTACCAAGGGGGAAACTAACTCAGCTCTCTAGTTGAGTATAATCTCTGGATATCAATATATTGGTTAATCACTTGACACCCTTATCGTTGTGGTGTGTGAAGTGAGGGGGTAGTCCCCAATACCAAGCCATATATTAATTCCAATACCGATTATTTTTGAGCACCTAAACATAACTTGAAATCAATTTTAGACTTCCTTTTTAGTACCCACTCTACAAACTAATTTTAGTCACACAATTTCTTTAGGTATAAGCCAAAAGCAAGATTAATTAAAACTCTAGGGCTTAACATATGTTTTAGAGTGTGATTTTATTTTTTTGATCATTTTATTATCTTCTCTTTATTTGAGTAATAAAGTTATTTGTACTTTCTCTCTCCCCTATCTCATATGGTTCTCACTCACTAGCAGTGAAGAGACCTTGTGAAGCAAACCCATCACCAAGCCAACCTACCTCTTCATCTAAGGATTAAATTTCCAAACTAGCAGACTCTCCTCACCCCTCAAGAAGTCCTACTTTCCCTTGGGATGTTGCTCAAGGATATGTGGATTTTTTTGCTTTCCTAGATAACAATATCATAGCCTTACAACATTATTTTACAACCACATTTTACCATATCTTGGCTTCAACCCCACCCATAGATCCACCTTATGTCATGCCTCTCCACCTCATGGGGAATACCTATATTACTATGGTTACTACCCAACCTTTGACTACCCAAGCTTCCTCATCAACCAACAACCCCTTTGAAACTACCATAGAAAACCAACCAACCCAAACTACTGTTACCCTTATACCTTCCACTCCTACCAACCACTCCTCCATAATAGGAGTACCTATCTCTATCACTACCAACCTTGTTTTAGCTACCCCTAATCCATAAAAAACTAATCTAATTCAAAGCCTTGAGGTATCCATACCCTCTACCTTACCACCAATCAGTATAAGGGTCACCACCCTTCCATCAGTCACCAACCCAACTACAGCTCCTATCTAATAAGCACCCCTTGCATAGAACTTTGGTTACATCCCTATCCTAAGAGATCATATATCCCTACCCACTACCCGAACACCTACCTCTACCTACTCTCATGTATCTTCCACCTAACCACTGGCATCTACTTACCAATATGTGGCATCCTCCCAACCTTCTACCCACTATCAATATGTCTCCCAACCATTGTATTAGTATGCATCTTATAACCTTCCAAGTGCACAACCCTAAGCAGACCTAATGAAGATGATCCCCTTCCAACAGGGATATATGAAAGACACAAAGCTCTGATACCACTGTAATGTCCCTTACTTAGGGCCTCTTTTTCATCCTACAAAAGCTCTGATCAACTGTAATATCCCTTCAAATATGGAATATATAAACTCATAAAGCTCTGATCACAGATACCAACTTGCAGAATAGATTCAAATAAGCATACACAAATCACAGTATAATCTCTCAATAGCAAATAAAGATCTCATTACTTGTTCTTCTGGACGATTACACAATTGAGTCTCTGTTATACAAATAAAGAATATTAAAATCTGATCTTAAAACCCTGACTTAGCAAAAATCTGGCAATGAAAACTGGATCTGGAAGAGTCTCGGCCTTTCTGTGTTGACACACAGACGCCGTCGTCGGTCGATCCCTCACCGACGTCGGTCTCTGTCGGTCGGCTTTCTGCCGACGTCGGTCTTAAGTCGACCGATGTCGGTCACTGGAAGCCCTATATCTGCCGATGTCGGTGCCTGAACAGCTCTGAACGGACCTGTACGGAACGTGGTACGGCCACCAACCTATCTCTTCTTAACCCCTGATTGCTGAACAGCCTGATCTCACGAATATAGATTCTAACACAAGATCTATCTCTGTATAACTTATTAGATCAAAAACTAAATAAGAAAATACCTGGAAAGCTCTGTGATAAACTTCTGTGTGAAGTTATCTCTCAACCCTGGAATTCTGTGATAACTTCTGGATGAAGCTATCTCTCAGATCTGTATCTCTGTGATAACTTCTGAATGAAGCTATCTCTCAATTTGGCAATAAATCAGCTGATATCTCACAGCCTCTAAATCACACACAATGAAGAGGGAACGTTCTTCACTGCAATGGAATCCTGGAACCCTTGGCTCAGTCTTCACAGAAGAATTTCTTCAATTTTCAATATCAATAATCTATGCATACCAATAATGGCCTCCATGAGAAACCCTTATACCCTCAAAAAGATATGCTTGCCCTAATTAGGGTTTCTTAAATTAGAATTAGGGTTTCTAATTAAAAATAGGCTAAATAATTAATATTTGATTAAATCAATCAAATATTAATATCTCCCTCAATACATGTCAGATCGACGAACCGATCGAAGCTAGTGAATCAGGGAGTGATTCCGCACATAACCATACCATAATAAAGGCGCTCCGCTGCATATCAAATATCCCTAAAAAGTAGGAGCTCAGGCCAAATGTGTCCGAAATACCCTGAATGAAAATCAAATGTAGAAATCCTGTGAATCAAAGTCAAGCCAAACTCCATTATGACCCTCTATCCATCCTATTAGCCTACGAAGGTCGCATAATAGGCTAATCATCAAGACTGTCAATGTCCAAGAAAAAGGGGACATGACAATCTGCCCCTCCAAAAATTGCTTGTCCCCAAGCAATCTCGGAACAATGAACTACTCAATCCACCTGGATCCCAAGGAAAAAGTTGTGTAACATCCATCATGTCACTAATCAACCCATGTGAATAAATCATCAACATCAACAGCATCAACAGTATCAAAATCAGCAACTGAAAAATTGCACTCGACACCCAAACAACTATCTGAAGACCAACTGTAGATGCCGGTAGAAGAAACCACTCTGAGGGACTCAAGCCAACCAAAATATCAACTCTGTCAAAATTCAAGTCCCTATCTAACTGATACTCACATCCAACTGGACCGTGTATATGACAATCATTGGTCCCTGAGTCACTGACACCAAAACTAATCTCTAAATGCAAAGAAAAATAAGGAGCATACCTCACCGTATGATGCTGGTAAGAACCCCCAAACTCTGCTACTGGCACACTATTGCCAAACTGGGACTCAATGGATGGCTCCAATCTCGCTCAACAAACATCACCTCAACATCCCTGTAAGGTAACATAGTAGAAAGGGTTCATAAAATCTCCTCACCCAATCTGCTAATAGCACTAGAACCTCAGACCAGAACACCTTCTGTCATCTTATGTGAGTCCAGATGAACACCTGCACTATCCAGCAAATACTCCATGAATGGTTCAGTGCAGTAGAAATTATATGTGGAAGCATCAACATACTCCCCCACACACTCCAACTGATCTCTCTGTAAAGGTGGCACAACCAACTGTACCACACTGTCATCTGTGTGAGAATAATCAATTTGGAGACTCGACTCCACTGGTATCTCAAGCTCATCAGAATCAGGTACTCCCAAATCCTGAATATGTGTATCAGCCTCAACAACATGCTCATCAGCAACAACTGCAGGAAGGTACTCATCACCAACCACCTCAATATACAAATGATCATCCACACTCTGTAAATCAACGCCAAAGCTCATATCAACAGATGGAGTATCAACAACTATAGCATCACTGTCTAACTCTTCCATACAGAAAGAAACAACTGGTGAAACTAAGTTCTCAAAATTGTCCACTGCATTCTCCTGAGTGTCATCTACAATAATAGGATCCTGGGACTCTGCTACAATCTCTGCCATAGTTGAGAGATCATCAACCCTCAGTGCACTAACATCTGAGCCCACCTGTACACTCTGAGTGCAAGCATCTAACTCATCATCATCTTCACTATATCCTATCTCATAATCATAATAATTATGGGACATGCTGCTCTCTCGTCTAAGTGATCTGTAGTGCTCTCTCCTCAGCTTGACAAAATGATCAAAGGTCGTCCTCTCTTGAACATGAGGAGGTAATAAGTCCCACTCATCATTCGTTGTCTTATACCTTGTGGGTTTGTTTTTGGATGTAGGATATGAAAGAATTTCATTCATCCTCCTCTGAGTTGCTTCCAACTGCTTCAAACTGTGTTCCAGCTTCTTCATATCATTGTCCCACTATTTCTGAGTATATGAAGTCATTATGATACTTTGCTGATTCAATCTACCCAACTACCCAACAGGATGGCAAGACATTAGCTCTGATGTGCCCAACAGGATGGTAGGAATTTGGCTCTGATACCACTGTAATGTCCCCTACTAATAGGGAATATCGAAAGACACAAAACTATGATACCAAAGACCAAAGCTCTGATACCACTGTGATATCCTCTTCCAACAGGGATATATGAAAGACACAAAGCTCTGATACCACTGTAATGTCCCTTACTTAGGGCCTCTTTTTCGTCCTACAAAAGCTCTGATCAACTATAATATCCCCTTCAAACAGGGAATATATAAACTCATAAAGCTCTGATCACAGATACCAACTTGCAGAATAGATTCAAATAAGCATACACAAATCACAGTGTAATCTCTCAATAGCAAATAAAGATCTCATTACTTGTTCTTCTGGATGATTACACAATTGAGTCTCTGTTATACAAATAAAAAATATTAAAATCTGATCTTAAAACCCTGACTTAGCAAAAATATGGCAATGAAAACTGGATCTGGAAGAGTCTCGGCCTTTCTGTGTCGACACACAGACGCCGTCGTCGGTCGATCCCTCACCGACGTCGGTCTCTGTCGGTCGGCTTTCTGCTGACATCGGTCTTAAGTCGACCCATGTCAGTCACTGGAAGCCCTATATCTACCGATGTCGGTGCCTGAACAGCTCTGAACAGACCTGTACGGATGTGGTACGGCCACCAACCTGTCTCTTCTTAACCCCTGATTGTTGAACAGCCTGATCTCACGAATATAGATTCTAACACAAGATCTATCTCTGTATAACTTATTAGATCAAAAACTAAATAAGAAAATACCTGGAAAGCTCTGTGATAAACTTCTGTGTGAAGTTATCTCTCAACCCTGGAATTCTGTGATAACTTCTGGATGAAGCTATCTCTCAGATCTGTATCTCTGTGATAACTTCTGAATGAAGCTATCTCTCAATTTGGCAATAAATCAGCTGATATCTCACAGCCTCTAAATCACACACAATGAAGAGGGAACGTTCTTCACTGCAATGGAATCCTGGAACCCTTGGCTCAGTCTTCACAGAAGAATTTCTTCAATTTTCAATAATCAATAATCTATGCATACATAATAATGGCCTCCATGAGAAACCCTTATACCCTCAAAAAGATATGCTTGCCCTAATTAGGGTTTTCTTAAATTAGAATTAGGGTTTCTAATTAAAAATAGGCTAAATAATTAATGTTTGATTAAATCAATCAAATATTAATATCTCCCTCAATACATGTCGGATCCTCGAACCGATCGAAGCTAGTGAATCAGGGAGTGATTCCGCACATAACCATATTGAAATAAAGGCGCTCCGCTGCATATCAAATATCCCTAAAAAGTAGGAGCTCAGGCCAAATGTGTCTGAAATACCCTGAATGAAAATCAAATGTAGAAATCCTGTGAATCAAAGTCAAGCCAAACTCCATTATGACCCTCTATCCATCCTATTAGCCTATGAAGGTCGCATAATAGGCTAATCATCAAGACTGTCAATGTCCAAGAAAAAGGGGACATGACAATATCTTCCCCAATGGGAACTTCCTAAGTTCTCTAAATTTCAAAGTAAGGAAGATCCCCAAAAACACCTTAGTATATTTAGGCATGCTTGTTATCTCATCACCTATGATGATGCCTTTCTTTTTTACATTCCCCATGTCTCTATCCATTCCAACATTGGACTAGTATAGTGTCATACGTGTTTCTCCTTCACCCAACTAGCTTAAACCTTATTAGACCACTTATTGATCAATATCTCCAAGAAAATTTTTATCATTGATCTCTACTCTATCTGATAGTTTAAGGATGAATTCATTACTGATTTTGTAGCTCCTTGGAGGATCTTAATTAACCAACTTTCCTTCTCCCTACCTCAACCCAAATTCATAGAGCTCTTTTCTTGGGCATGTGCCAAGCATATCTCCTCTACATTGTTTGTCCAAATATTATGAACCTTTGATGAAGCTTTTACCATGGCATGTAATTTAGAGAACTGAGCCATTCACAAAGGAAAACTAAAGCTTAAAAATAAGAACTCAACCTATAAAACCAATAAGGCCTCTTCCTCTAAGTCAAACAACTAGTCTAATACCAATACCAAGAGCAAGGGAACCACAAATGTGGTTGTCCTTAAAGCCACTCCCCCACCTTCCATCAACCAACCAAATTCATCTAGTTACTAAAAATAAAACATGAAGAACCAAAACTGGAACATCCAGAAGCAATTCACCCCACTTGGAGAATCCTATGCTTCCATCTTGGAGAAGTTATTAAATTCCAACATCATTCAACTTCCTCCTATCAAACCTCCTTAGTAGTTTGATGCCTCTCATCCTATACCTAGTTGGTTAAGAAAATTATTTGTGTGCCTTTCATTAGGTAAATGGACATGAAATCATTAGGTTTAACACCTTCAATAGCCTTGTCCAATCCCTCATTGATAAGGGGGAGCTTACATTGGATAACCCCAATGCACCATCAAACCAAGCCCTTGATATATTTAGGCAACCCTTCCAAAACCATGCTCCTACCAAGAATGAGAGTAACAATGTCGAATGTTCTCATGATACCCATATAATTAACATGGTCCTTAATGCACTCATTACCAAACCACCTAATACCCAATCTTTAGATCCTCCATCCATTGAGATAGTGGACTTACCTTCCCTTCCTTCAAATACTCAAATTGAGGAAGCACCATCTTCTCTCCCTCCACTTATTGAGGTAGTGGAGCCACTAGCCTCACTCTCAACTATCAAATCATAATAACCAACCATTACCACCCTATATTTACCTTCAACTACCAAGCAACCTACTCCCCCTTTAAAAATCATTCCCATAGAGGAAACCCCCATGTCCACTCCTCCCATAGAGGAGCCACCTATCTCAACCTTGCATCCATTGATTGAGGAAGAGGATGAGGTTATCATTCCTATGTCTCCACCTAGGGGCTTATATTTTAGGTCCACTATTCAAGGAATCAAACCAACCTACAAACCATTCTTTAGGCTAGTGAAAAAATTGGAATTTATCTCCAACCCAAAAATGAATCAAACCATCTTCTAGTATAAATTAGGGCTGCCTTATATCACCAAGCAAGAATGTCCAACCATACCTTTAATAGACCAACCCACCACTTTTGCTATTTGAAATCCTACCCTATCAACCAAACCAATAGCAACTTTTATAAATCCAACAATCCCTCAACCATCCAAGGCACATAAACCCCAAGCAACTAAATCACCTTCTCAAACCAAACCAACCAAATTGATCAAAAACCTTGGCACCTTCCCTACACCAAGCCTTAGTCACCCATCTGTGAAGGTGGAGTTTGCCTAACTAAAACCAGTAACAAAATGCTAAACCATATAAACCAAAGAGGTAAAATCACCTAAAGGTTTGAAGCCCCAAATTCAACCTTGCCCTCCATTTTGGGACTTGATCCTTCTACCTTGAGTAGGAAGCCCTTTATCTCTACCAAAACCCTACCACATCTTTTGGTCACACCTTCACAACTAATTTTTGACATATCTCTCTTTACCATACCAACAATACCTAAACTACCTACCTTGATATCCTCCACCTATATCTCATCAACCTCCTTGCTTAAACTAAAGCCACCAACCAATCATACCCCCTACCCAAAGCACGTACTAGAAAACCTATTTCCAAGTAACCCTCTACCTCAACCATCAAAGAAAATATCGCCACACCTTTTCCACCTTTAGATGAATCTAACTTGTTTAGTGTTCATAGGTTATTGCAAACTTATTGTTTGGCTTTACCCCATATCAGACTCTTTGAACCTTTAACTTCAAAACCCATCTAGTACAATGACCACCAAGTGTGTTCTTATCATAGGACACCCAACCATGATATAGAGAATTGTAAAGCTTTATAAATTTTTATCCACCAGCTCTATGATGAGGATGATCTATTAATAATAAATTCCCCCATGGGCCCCATACCAATCCAACTAATAACCTTACCTACCCAATGCTTACCTACTCCTCCACCCTCACCTAAGAGTGAAGATGAGTCTGACCAATCCCCTACTTCAACATTTCCTTTTATCCATACCATCAATATGGTCATAAGATCCCAACAGAAGGATAAGGGGAAGGCTAAGGTGTCCATTCCATGGATGTATCCATCTTCAACCTCTTAACCAACCCACACCCATCTATCTCCCTCTTTAACCAAACCCAAGGTGTATATTTTAGGTGCTTCACAATCTAACCCCTTAAAATCCATTAAGAGAGTCATCCTCAAGCAAATTCACCAGACCTCAGTGAAGATGAGTTGATCTTTACCTCTCCCCATCACTGCTAAGCACTAATAAAGGATTTGCAATCCATTAAGGTCCAACTCCAAGACCCTCAACCTTTGGTAGCCTTTATTGGTGCCCTTAAAGTTTCTAACCTTATTACCTAAAGATTCAATAATACCTTCCATTCATCCTAAAGACCTAGATCCCCCTCTCTTTATCACTGCCTACATCAACCAAACCTACATCAAATGGGTCATGATTAATGGGGGAGATAACATCAACATCATTTCCTCCCATGCCTATAACCAACTCAACCTACTAGACAATGTCATGTCTAAGACCTCAGTCATCCTTTAATCATTCAATTATACCATGGCCATTATCTTGGGAACTATCATCTTCTATATCTATTTAGGACCCCATACACTCCCTAAACTATTTTATGTAGTGGAAGGTGAATTTCAATACAATGCTTTGTTGGGATGACCTTGGATCCACTCCATGGGTTGTGTCCCTTTCACCCTTCACCATTGTATTAAGTTTGAGCATGAAGGCCAGGTCATCACCATCCAAGCTAACCTGCATCATTTCTTGATATGCAACATGACCTATCACCCTAATTATTTCCTCATAACCCCATCTAATACACCCCCAGTAAATAAAACCCAACCTTCAACCACCAAAGTAGATATCAGATCCCCTTCTACTAACAAGGCATTGACTAATTCCTCTATCCATTTGGACCAAATCCCCACCATGGACCCTTTAAAATCAACATTCCATCACTTTTCATTGGGAGAGTATCACCTTTTATCCCTTGATGCTTTCCCTACTCTTCACAAGTATGGGAAACTACACCAACCAACCAAGATATGACCCTAATGTCAAAACTATCATTCCTTTTGGACCTCCCCACTATCAAACCTACTTTGTCCATGGGAGACTTGATAAATCCCTTGGTGATTTTACCACCTCTCTTCCATCTTGACCATTTACCATCAATTTTTCCCATGTAGATAAACTGAGATTTGCCAAGACATACCTCCATCAGTGTGCTTGGAAAGGCTTTGGTCTTGGGTGATATGAACATGGCCCACATGAATTGGTCACCATTGAAATTAGGAAGGCCCACAAGAAGCATGGACTTGGTTTCATCCTACCCAACAAAAATAAAGCCAAACTACCTACCACCACCATTATTAATGAAGATACCACTTACTCACCAACCTCTCCTCTACTTGCATGTGAAGATGATGACATCATCCCACCTAATTTTTTCATCAACATGATTAGCCTTAGATACCTAACTTATCAGAAGGAGGGGTAACTATAACCATCCCTTTGACCCATCCTAATATATTAGGAAAAGACTCTTCTATCATTAACACTATTTAGTATTAGGATGACGATTCTATCCTCACCTACCTTGATGCATCATATTATTCAATCCATAAATCCCTTCCTCTCGATACCTTGACCATGTTGAATTAATCTACCATAGATATCAACTTGGGCACTCTAGACAATCCCTGCATTGTCAAACTTGGCCAATCACTAAATTTTGAGGAACTTCAGGACTTTCCCTCTTTCTTCTAAGATTATAGCATAGCTTTTACTTGGTCTTATAGTGACATGTCTGGTATTGACCCTTCCATTTCTACCCATAACATAGTCACCAATCATGATGACAAGCCCATCAATTAGAAGCTTTGATGCATGTACCCTCACATAGCCCTTCTCATCAAAGAAGAGCTTCAATATCTCTTATCTATCAACTTCATTTAACCTATTGACTACCCCCAATGGGTCTTGAATGTCATACCTATCACCAAAGCCACAAGGGAACTATGTATTTACGTGGACTTTCATGACCTCAACCTTGCTTACCCCAAAGACAACTTTCCTCTACTGAGCATCAACCAACTAGCCATGATATGCTATCTCTCATGGATAAGTTCTCATGTTATAATCAGATCTTAATTGCTCCTAAAGATCAGCTAAAATAGCTTTTATGACCCTTTGGGGAACCTTTTGCTATAGGGTCATGCCTTTTGGACTAAAGAATGCTGGTGTAACCTACCAATGACCTACATATTTTATGACCTTATCCATAAGATTGTTGAGGACTATGTGGATGACCTTCTCAAAAAATCCAAATTCTAAAAAGATCACTTGGATGTTCTTAAAATCAAATTTGAATGCGTCATCCACTATCATGTCCACCTAAACCCTATGAAATGCATATTTGGGGTCTTGTTAGGAAAGCTTCATGATTTAATCATCTCCCTTCCTAAAATCAAATTCAATCCTTCCAAGATCAAAGCCATCCTAGACATGCTTACTCCAAACAACCTTAAGCAACTCCATAGCTTGCAAGGGAAGCCTCCATCCAATCATTTCTTTATCTCCTAGCTTTCAAATTGATGCCAACCTTTCCACCACCTTTTGAAGAAGGATATCTCTTTCAAGTGGAATAGTGACTATCAAAAGGCCTTTGATTCACTCAAAAAGTACCTTTTGTCTCCACCTATCCTCACCCCCCTAAGGATGACCAACCTTTCTACCTATATATCTTTACCATTGACCATTATTTAGGGGTAATGTTGGCTCATCGAGATGAACAACATAGAGA
Organism: Torreya grandis; assembly: GCA_037957365.1. NCBI lineage: Eukaryota > Viridiplantae > Streptophyta > Pinopsida > Cupressales > Taxaceae > Torreya > Torreya grandis. Next base: position 386,486 of record JARHVA010002917.1, on the reverse strand, counting down.
TCAAGCCATTTATTACATTAGTCAAATGCTTGTAGAATATGAGATGCGGTATACCCATACTTAGAAACTTTACTTGGCTTTGGTTTTCATGGCCACCAAGCTTCACCACTACCTCCTTAACCATAAAACCTATGTCATAACCAACACTGACCCACTCAAGTACATGCACTCTAAGCCATACCAAAACTAGCATATGGCCAAGTGGCTCATGTTCTTAGTAGAGTTTGACCTTGAGTTCCTTCAACAAAAGTCAATTAAAGGGAAATTCATTACTAACCAATTGGTCGAAGTACCTTTAGCAAATAACCAACATCCTCCTCTTAAGTTATTTGATGAGTCCATCATGACCCTCTCTCACAAATATTTTACCTATCAAGTCACAATGTTCTTTGATGGATCCAATTGTCAACATGGTGGGGGAGTGGGTATCATCCTTATACCCTTTGATGGTGACCCTCTCCCTTTGTCTTTCAATCTTTATTTTGAATGTACCAATAATATGGCTGAGTATGAAGCCCTAGTGATAGGCCTTCAAATTTCCTTAGCCCTAGGAGTCAAAATAATCAACATCTTTGGTGACTCCCAACTTGTGGTTAATCAAATCAACAACTCCTACCAATGTAAGAATGATGCTCTACAATAGTACACGCGACTAGTTGACAAATTCTTAGCATTATTTAAACACTATCATAACTAATCAACCCCATGATCTAGTAACAAGTTCATTGACACCATGGCTTCCCTTACCTCTCAGATAGTATATGAACCCTTAGATTCTATGTTGTATATTATTATTCATAGGCTAAGCTAGCCTTCCTATGTCAAACTGGATTCTCCCACCATTTTCACTGTGGAAGAGACCCAACCCAACCTTTGGTATCATCAAACCTTCGACTATGTCAACCTTGCCATAGTTATTTTTGGTCTTTCAAAGAATGATCAAAGAGCATTTATCTAGAGTACCTAATGTTATACCATATTAGGAGGTATCTTTTATAAATGTGGCTTTGATGGTCTTCTCTTTTGTTGCCTATGCATCCATGAAGCCTCTCATGCTATCAAGGAAATACATGATGGTATATATGGAGGCTACTTTAGTGGACTCACTGTATATAAGAGTATCCTTTGCCTTAGCTATTACTATCCTACCCTTAACCAATAATGTTGTGATTATGTGAAAAAGTGTGTTAAGTGTCAACAACATGCCAATCTACATCACACGCCTAGCCATAGTCTTAATGTTTCTACTAATTTTCAGCCCTTTTCACAATGGGGCCTAGACCTCATTGGTGAAATCAACCCTCAATCCTCATAGTAACACCACTCTATCATCACCATGACTGAGTATTTTACCAAGTGGGTAGAGGTTATCCCTCTAGTCTTAACCAAAGTGGAAAATATTATCAATTTTATCAACCACCACATTATCTATCATTTTAGTGTTCCTCATAAGATTATCACCGATAATGGTAAATCCTTTAAAAACAAGCAAGTCTAAGGTATATGTGATGTGTTCAACATTAAGTTAAAATTATCCTCTCCCTATGACCCTCAATTGAATGGATAGGTAGAAGCCTCTAACAAAACTTTTAATAACATGCTAACCAAAATGGTTAATGCATCTAGTCGAGATTGGAATTTGCACATCCCCTTCACCTTATGGGAATGTCATATTATCATTAGAACCCCTATGGGTGCTACCCCATTTTCTCTTATGTTTGGAGTGGAGGCCATCTTGCAATTTTAATTCCAAATCCCATATCTTTACATATCTGTGCAAGAGCTTATCTCTGAGGATGATTATCATCAACACCATTTAGCCCAAATCGAGCTACTTGATGAGCATCATTTAGCAGCCCTTACCCATCTCCATGTCTATCAAGAGTGCATCAAACATGCCTATAAAAAACACCTTAAAGTTTGAGAATTCAACATCAAATACCTCATCTTAAGGGAAAACCAACATGTCATGAATATGGAAAAAATAAAGCGGGCCAAGTTTGCTTTTAATTGGCTTGGATCTTATATCATAACCCACAAGTATGGATCAGGAGCTTACTGATTGTCTTCTCTCAAAGGCCACATATAACTTGAGCCCCTCAATACTTCACATGTATTTCCATTATTTTATTAAGAAAGATCAAGTTCACCTTTTGTTTTAACTTAAGCTCATCCCTTGTTATCTACCTACATTCCATATCCCTAGTTTAAAGGTAATTGATTATAACTAAATCATGTGATTATCTGTCATCGGTATAAACTTATCTTAAATAATGGGTATCATGGCTCTACCCTTGGCATGATTATAATGGTACTTTTCACCCCTTTACAAGATGGATTCACATTGTCATTGTCACCTAAACCTCTTTACACCTAATCAACCTTCTTGTGATTTTAGTTTTGCCTTCATTAAATTGAACCCTTAAGCCTATCTAAGTAAGTATATGTCTAGAAAAATCAAACAAGTAATAAAAATAAAAATCCATGCCATTAAAAATCATGGGTCATTCCTATAATTTACAAACTGATCCCTTGAATGATAGATGTTAAAAATTTATTTGAAATTGCCAAAATATAAGGTGGACTACTCCCTTGAATGATATCTATCAAAAATCATTGAGCAAAACAAATAAACTTAGATCACTCCCTTGAAGGATGGATTAGTAAAGTATTTTTTCAAAACCATAGAAATTTCATAGAAGCTTCTCACATTGATCAGCTTCCCATATACATCAATTGACAAAAGATCCTTTATCAAAATCACATCAAAAGCAAATTAATTTTGAAAGTCATATTCAGCTCTCAAGCAACATAATAAGGTGGAAGCTACAATCAACTTTCATAAGTAGACTTCCTAGATTGATCATTTTACTTAATTTTCATTGGCTTTTTTATAATGACTCTTTATACACCTACAAATGAGGCATGTTAGGCTCACAAGAAGGTTCCATTTTCACCTATCTTCCCTTTACTCACTATCAATAAGGAAGTTTTGAGTTTACTTGACATTATGTTATCGAGACACCTTTTAACCACCTAATGAATGCTGATGCAAAGAATTAAAATGGATTACATTCATTAATCTAATCCAAATTTGGTTTTTCTTAAGTCCTTATCAATGAATAAACATCATACCCTCTTCTTATCCTATTGTGACTAGTTGATATTTTCATTAAGGCATTTGTCTCTTGAATATATTATTTAGTCTCCCATCTAGTGTTGTTAATTAAATTACCTCTTGTGTTTTATCCTAAAAATTAACAAGCATAAGCATACCGAGCATAATAAAACCATAACATCCATGAGCAATTCAAGCAACCAACCATTTTTCCCCACATGTCTAAGTCTAAAATAATGCATTATATGCTCATTAAATTTTAGCATGGTATACACATAACTATAAATCAAAACCACATCATGTCTAGCTAAGTCTATATCAGTGTCTAGTATCCATATCATAAGCAACATCCATAAGAAATATAAACATCACACCATAAGCATTAAACAATAGCATCAAACCACAAACAATAAACCATGAACATGAGCATAAATAATGTTCATATGTATAACTCATGAGTCAAATAGCATACTAATTTATACAAAAAGATAGACATGCCTCTCTCAAAATGTAATCTCACTGCATCAACTCATAGGCCAAAATCAAAATGACATACAAAATGTCATAATCTAGCTATACCTATGCCCCAGGGACACCATTACCTCTTGAAGCACCATTAGATGTTAGTGTTTTCCCACCTACTATACCTATTGATCCCCTAGATATCCTTATCTATCCAAATACAGACACTAACCACTACCCTGGTGTCTTCACACTGGCACCACCTACCAAGCTAGCCCTATACACACCCCATCGAGGCTCCTATAGATATTGTGTCAAAACTATGGCCTCATAGTACCATATATCCTCCACTATATCTAGGTATCATGTCATGGGGATGATACTTGGTGGCCCTACTAGTGCTACCACTACTCCTCCCCTGTGTCTCAAAGTGTTCCTCCCCTGTGTCACCAAGCCTAATGAGGTCCTAGCTTGATCCCTCTCACCTATCACAGTAGCAACCTAACCTTGTAAGGTGGTGATTTAACCCTATAGTATCACAATCTATCCTTGTAATATGGCCACCTACCCCTATAACACCTATACCTATGCCTATGTAATGGCTACCACCATTTCTACTTGTCTATCAGGATTGACCCCCTGTACTTATGCTCTCTAGCCTCCTCTCCCCACTGGGTCCACATCCATCAACCTTGCACCTCCATCATCCACACCAATGTTTGTAGCTATATATATATATATATATATATATATATATATATATATATATATATATATATATATATATATATAGGTTAGTACCATGCCATATACCCATCTATGAACCTAGTGTCATCTATATATACCTTGGTTGGTAACTCCTCATAGTCTAACAAAGTAGGCACAAGATGTGGCTCTGGTAGCAAAATCTTAGAGTTTTCATGCTTGTACCTAGGAAATGAACTTAGAATACCCTATACTAGGCTAAACTGCCTCCTCACCCTTTCAAAGGGGATGAGATCCACCTCTCCATCTCACCTACCATGTATCCATCTATAGATCTAAAGGGAGAGTGTCTACCTCATGTACCCTGGCCATACTAGAAACTAGACATACGACCTTTAGGTGATGTCTCTAATCACTAGTGCACCTAGTGTACCCATGAACCACTCCACATTATGTGAACCACCTCCTACAACTAACATATAAAAATAACCCCTCCATCACATAAAGCCAATGGGGAACTCTATCTATGTGAAACCTACCCATGACAACCCCATTGGCTTGAGCACCCTGATGTGATCATAGGCATAGCAATGCAGAACGAAGCCAATACTAATTTTATACCTCTTGTGAACCTTAAACCCCCACAAATCCCTATATATCTATATAAGTGAATAAGAACCCAACTAAATACAATCCACCCTAGCAATAGCTCAACCAACACCCCTAGTAGTAAGTATGGGAACCTTTCATTACTTGAGTCAAGAAGATCAAAGCATATAATAACAATCATAAACATGGTCATGATTTTCCTCTCACCTAAAGCCCTCTCATATAAATCACTATACATGAACCCCCTAGTATGCCATCTAACCTGATCACAATAGTCCCCATATAAAATCTTGATGTGATCATCTTACTCCTTACACTCTATATGGTAGAACAAATCACCTCAAAGTGAAAGTTAGGTAATCCTATGTATGTCCTCAAGCAAGATATTCATCTCCCCAGTTAGCAATAGAAAGACAATCATAGTGGGATCCCATCTCTTGATGAGCGTTATGACCATGGATACATCTTGAGCACATGTTGGTAGTGCCTCATGGCTCCCAACCCCACCTCCTCCATGTGGGCCTAGTCTAGTGGGGTCATCCCCTATTGTATCTTTGTGAATATATGTGGCACTTGATCATGCATATGTATCTTCTCCCTGGCCTACACCAATATGGAATCATATCTTAGTTACCTACACTATTATCATATACATTAACCTTTAATCAACTGACTTATTTCCTTATCTATCCTACCTATCTACCTAATACCCACTAATTTTTCCCTCTAAACCTTCTATGCCAATCCATACCTAACACATAAACATTCCAGTTTGCCTTAACTTTTTAAACACTTATCAAAACCTTCTCTACCCTAATCAACCACTAATGTTCATGGTGATTGTTGATAATCAGACATCCTTTTTTCTAAGGATGTTGACCATTGATGGTCAACCTTGACTGTCAATGGTCATTATGGGTGTTTTGAAGCTAGAACACCTAAACCATATCTACCCCACAAACTACCCAAACTACAAATTAAACAACCTAATTTGCTAACCTAATCTCTACCCAAACCAAATAACCTACTCCCTATCAATTTCTAATTTTACCCACCAATTGACCTAATTTCTACCAAAAAACCCTACTTAGGGCATAGAAAACCAAACCCAAACATTCCAACCTACCCTAACCTCCCAACCCAATGCAAAAGCATGAAATCACACCTATCTATCAAATTTAGGACAACCCCTACCTCATTTTATGACTGCCATTATAGAGTTAATCATAGGCCTACCCATCCTTGTCCATGCCTATGTGTTCCCTATATCCTGATTGGTCCCCATGGTCTACCCTCTAACTCAACTAGCAGTCACCGTCTACTTTATCAAGTACCCTCAGTAATCCCTTTCACCACTACACACCAAAAACCTAGAGCTCAAAGTCAATAAAATCAGCAAAATGCAAATAAGATAAAAGTGATTCCATTTTCACTTTTGACCACCAAGCATTTAGGGTTTTCACCTTGACTGTCGATGGTCACCCTTGAGCACCCTAACCATCAACTGTCAAGATACCTTTTTTCTTTACCCTTAGTAGATAACTCTTTAGAAACAACCACCCATTTTTTACCCACCCATGGAGATTACCTTCTCTACCCACCCCGACTACCTTGTCACCTTGTTGTTAGTCCATTTTGGCCCATATAGCATGCATTTTGTGACACTTTTTGCCTAGTACTTTGACTAAAATTATAGCATTTCCATGTTGACCCTTTTTGAACTTGTACCACCTCAAACTTACCTCACCCACTTGTGTCTTTTCAAGAGTACTTCCTACCTTGAATACCCATGACACTTGACCATTTGTGTTTTCATCAAGAGTACTTCCTACCTTGGATACCCAGTAAAACACAAACATCATTTAAATGTCTTGATAGGACTAACTTGATCAATTATGCCTAATGTTATGGATCGGTTACCCTATCACCAGTCCTTCTAGAACTGACCTTTATTATTATCAATAATGGTAACCTAGGCTTTGCATGATCTTGACTATCACACCTTTTATCATACTTTTTTCACCTATTTTCACTTTAGTTCCCAACCTATCACCCACCTTCATGATGTCCACCTTTATCATCACCTTCAGCCACATTATCAAACCCACACTTGATTCTAATTTACCTCATCACCTCCTAGTTTGAGGGGGACCACCTCCTCCTATACTTGATGTAACCAAACCTTCAAATAACATCAATTTTTGTTTTTCATCTAGTTGATTCCAATTTGCATAACTAAAAAGGGGACAATGTGGACACCAAAAATCTACACACTACGATTCTAAATGTCATAGTTTCCCTTCATCACCTTGGGACCCTCTCAGGACCAATTTGACCCTTTGACCCTTAACCTAGCTTAACCCATAGTTAGTTTGAATAAATTGGATTAACCATAATTTTTACCTATTTTGACCCTTCACTCTTGATCATCGATGGTCAGGTTAATCATCGATAGTCACTTTGACCATCAACAGTCAGGGTGCACCTCATTAACCCCTGACATGCAAACTCATCGACCTTGCTTTTCTAAAAATAACTTGTCCTCATCTACATACGAGCCATTACATGAGTAAGTTATAATTATAAGGATTGGTTCAAGTCTTTTTGTAACTCTCTTGCCTTTCTTATAAGAAGAGAGGAGCAAAGAGGTGAAATCCATCTATAATTATTATCAAGAGCTTGTGCATCCAAAGTTTCTTTATTTTGTAGGTCAATCATCATCAATAATCTAATGAACCAGCTACCAAATCAGAGAGTTGACTTTCCATCATAGTTTTACCAAAGCACCAAGTACCATTACTCTATCAAAATCATGCCACATTTCACCAACAAGTCCACCACCTCAAGCATTCACCCAATTTACCTTTTCTAAGATGAGTATTTTATTTTTAGTATAGAATTACTTTATTTTATTTTCACATCCAACCCAAAACCTACCCAACTCCTAAAATCTCATTTTGGGATCCCTTCAATGAACCTATTATCAACCTAGATCCATCCACAGTAATTGCCAATGGTTATCTCAACTACTAATGGTTTTTCCAACCATTGAAAGTCACCTTGACCATCGATGGTCAACCCAACCACTGATGGCCACTATGATAATAAATTTTAGCAAGCTATTTTCACCTATCTACCTCCAACCAAATATAATTCTCTATGTTCCTACTTATTCATAGACCCCTTTCTAATTTTTTGAATCATACCCCACCATCTAGCACTGTATTACTTAGCCAATCATTATTTTGAACATCTATAATCTATTTATTAAGCAAGCATTTCTTGTGTTTAATTTTAATATCTTTTGACTATTGATGTAAGTACTTTTTATTATGTTTATAAACTTAATTGTTTAAAACATTTGGATTGGCATCCCTCTACGAAGCTCTTGCTTCTAGGATCTAGCTATCTCTAGGCAATCCACTCAACTATATGTCTAAAAAATAAGTTTGCTTTAGTGATTTCTTATCTGCAGGTCATCCTACCAAGCCAAAGAGGAGTTCTTCATAATATTTTAATTAAATAGTGCACAATCAAATAGGTTTTTCAACCATACCCATACTTAGTTTCTTCTTTTCCATTTTCCAATAATAAGCAAAAATTTACTAAAACACCCATATCCATTTGACCTAAGCATTATTCATGTCTCCTCGTCACCTTCTTTTGAGGCACCCTAATTTTATAATTACAAAGGAAAGGGTGACCCTTGAAAGCACATTTAATCCTTTTTTTTACTATTCCAAGAGGTAGCCTATATTAGTGTTTATTTGCTCCACTTGTTTCCACATGGTTTGGCTAGACAAATTCTAGATTAACTCCTTAAATTACCTAAGGGATCAGTTATAGATTGGAATGACTTATCAGATAAATTTTTTAACTATTTATCTTATAACATTGAACATGAGTTAACATTGTTTGCCTTATGAAAATAAAAAAAGAGAGATGGAGAAAGCTTCATAGCATACCTATAGTGGTGGAGATCATTAGTTGCATGCTTTCAACACAACTTACCAGATAAATAGTTGCCTAATATTTTTACAGAAACCCTGTACCCTAAAGTAGCTCATAATTTGTGACTCACTTGTGCCAACACATTCGAGGAGATCATTGATAAAGGTGTGAAAATTGAGAAGGTGCTCATTACTAAGGGCCTTATAAAGACTTATTCACAAGGTCAAACATCTAATCAGACCCAACCACCTATTTAGGCTACTACTATAGAAAAACTTAAAGTTTTTAACAAGAACAAGAACATGGTGGGAAATGGAGTGATAGAATCTAGATAAGTACAAATGGTATAGGCTCCACCAACTCCAAATGTATAAACAGACCCACCTAATCCCCTGAACACTTTGTAAAGGGCTCCTCCATGTAGGTCATTTAACAAGTATAGAACATTCAATAAACTAGGAGAGCCTGTTGAGGCAGTATTACAGAATCTAGTGGTAACCAATATGATTATGTAGCCTATATCAAAGCCATTTCTAGAAGATAAACCTAAACCTGATTGGTATTGAGAATATGAGTTTTGTAATTTTCATCATGTAATTAGCCATGACATTTATTGATGCATATAATTAAGACATATTACTGAGGACTTGATTGAAAGTGGCAAATTTGAAGTGAAATAAACAACACAAAACACTAATCAAGACATGGGCATCTACAAGGACCCATTTCCAAAACATAATCAATATCCATAGAGGAATAATTAGAATCAAGGTTAAGTCCAACATTAATAAGTACAAGGCTAAAAATTCAATCAACATATTCATAATCAAGATCATAATACCCATGTTAATAACTTGGGTTATAATAACATGCCATATGATTATAATAACATCATAGGACATGTTTCTACAAATCATATTGTTACTATTACAATCAAATCCTATTAATTTTCCAATGCTTCTTGAAGTATTAGACCCCCTATTATAGGTTTAACCCCCTCTTCCTTAAGTAACACTTCATCAACTTCAAATAATTCCATTGCACCTCAATTTTTGTGGGTTACTATTTTTAGATCTTTACCCCCTTCCTCTAATTATAATGACTCTTTGTTGACTCAAAATTACATAATAATAAATAGATGCTTGTGAGTTACCCTCCAAGGCCCTTCGCCTTCTTCTTCTAATTATAATGACTCCTTGTTAACTCCATATTGCACAATCATAACTAGATGTTAGTGAGTAACCCTTCAAGGCCATTTGCCTTCTTCCAGTTTTGGACCAAATATAAACACTTTACCATCTGATCCAAATCTAAACATTATACTCTCCAAGGTCAAACCTTCTCATTCTTTCATTGAGAAGCCATATTTCATTTTAGACCAAATAAGTAAAACCCATGTACAAATTTCTATCTTAGACCTTTTGTGTACGTTAGAAGTCTACAAAACTATATTGAATGACTTCTTTCAATGGTCTATTATTTAAAAAGAAATCAACCCTAACAAATTTTAGACACTTTTAAGATATTTATCTCTGATCTAATAAATTACATTTGATCAATGAGATATGTATTCTCTTACTCTTGGCCACAATAACCCCTTGTACATTGAGTTCATTATAAAAAATGATAAAATCAAGCAGGTTCTTATAGACAATGGTTCATGGATGAACATAGTGTTGCTCAAATTGATATAATGATTAGGTTAGACTTTCAAGGACATCCAACCTGAGATAATCACAATCAAGGCATATGATAATGATGAAAGAGAGTCCTTTAGGACTATTTATTTGTTAATCATTATTAGGTTTGTATCTTATGATACTCCATGCCATGTTGTGGACATTGAATTTCAATATAATATACTTATTGATCATCCTTGGATCCATGAAGTATGGGTTATCCTATCTAACTTGCACCAGTTCCTCATGTTCCCCCATGTTGGAATTGAGGTTACAATTTATGTTGATTTACAACCCTACCAATATTGCAAACACCTAGAGGCTAAATTTCATAATTATAACTATTGCCCTAGTCCTAAATTCATAGAGAATAAGAACAAAGAAATAGTTTTAGAACCACCCAAGTCTAATTTCATCAACTCAAATGGTCTTGATTCCACTTTGAACAATCTATTTTCCATAGCATTTACAAACCAACTCACTGTTGAGGATGCAAGCATTTCCACGTACCATTTTAAATATGACTTTCATATTGTAAAATTACCCAAGTCTCCTAAGTATTATGGAAGACCTAAACCTTTTAAATCCCTTGTAGGCCCAACATGATTTTGAAAAATAAGAAAGACATGTAGAAACCACCAGTGGTATTTATACTAGCAACTTCACCAAATCAAGATAAGGAAGCCTTTACTGAAGGAGACTGGTTATATTTTGATGACCTTGATAAAAAAATTTAGAAACCCAATTACCCTATCCCTAATCAAATTATGGATAACTTGGATTATATAGGTAAAGGCCTAGGGCCATGAGAGTATGAAATCTTGGAACCATTATCAGCTAGTAAACCTACTATGAGTCAAGGTCTTAGATTTATACTACCTAGGGGTGACCTCATGTATTTAAATAGTGATTCCTATGAATTGAATAATGATGAGACTCTTGATAGTGATGAAACATCCTATTATAGTGATTAAAATGAGCTAACTGACACTAACCTATTCAACTCTAATTTTATTATGACTATCATAGCCTATTATCCACTTAACCTGTCATCCCAACCTCATATACTGGGACTAAAAAAATTATATTATACCCTTTGATGAATTTAAGAATGAGGAGTCTATCACTAAGTACATGGGCCTTAGATATGTATTTCCAATTAGTGATCATAAATAAGGCTTTGACTTCTCTTTAGACTCTGCCCCTATTTTGGAGAGCAAGCAAACTTTTTGGGTCATACAAAAGATAAAACATCAAGATCTTCAGGTGAAAACCTCTTTGAGGCACTCATTAGTCAGGGAAAAATTAAATAAAAAGATGAACCCTTGAGTGAAAACCTATTTAAGGTGCTCTTTAATGGGGAAGTTTTCTCATCTCTAAAGGAAACAGTCTCCACCAAGTCCTTGCTCTACAACCAGTGTCAATATCACATTTGAATAACATAGAGTATTTGAGAATCTTGTTATAGACTTTCTAAGGATATTTTCAATTTTTACACTACCTAAATTGGTAGACTTAGATTCATCCCATTATCTTAATCTCTGGGGTTCACATCCAGAAGTTGAAGTAGAAGAAGAGGACTAGGATCAAACACTGATCACTATTTTAGAGGATGGGTCTACCCTCCTTGTATAGAACACTACTGAAGTGAACCTAGAAACTTATGAAGATCCCAAAATTATTTATTTAGTATCATCCCTCACTGATGAATAACATGACTACATTTTCACCATTCTAAGGGATTTTATTGATATCTTTGCATGGGCTTATTCAGACATGCTAGGCCTAGACCCTAACTTGATTGTGCAACACCTTGTCATATATTTAGATGACAAGATACTCAATTAAATTTTGAGAAAATACATTTATGCATTGTTATTTAATTAAATAAGGAGCTAGAGAAACTATTGGGAGCTAGCTTCATTAGACCACTAGACTATTTTGAATGGATATCAAATGTAGTTTCAGTAAGCAAAAATCCATAAGGCATATGCATTTGTACTAATTTTAGAGATATCAAAAAATCATGTCCTAAATATGACTTACCTCTACCTAACATTGATATGATTTTCAACTCTACTATTGGGTATGAGATGTTTTCCCTCATGGATAGATTTTATGTATATAATCAGATCAAGATAGTTCCATAGGACCAACACAAAATTTATTCACCACACCGTGGGGAACATTCTATTACCAAGTCATGCCTTTGGATTGAATAATGTTGGTGCCACATATTAACATGCTATGGATTTCATATTCCATGTCATAATGCATGATATTATTGAGGACTGTGTTAATGATATTCTATCAAAATCAAGAACACGTGTCAGACACCCTGATGTTTTACAGATAATTTTTGAGAGACTTCATGAATACTAGGTTTAGATAAATCCTAAGAAGTGCATATTTAGTGCCACTTTAAGGAAATTACTAGGATTCATCATATCATAAAGATGGATTGAAGTGGATACTTCTAAGGTCAAGGTTATCATGGAAATGCCTCCACCTTCTAATTTGAAATAGCTCTGTAGCCTATAGGGAAAAATTTAACATATTCACAGGTTTATTTCATAATTGATAGACAAGTGTCATCCTTGCATGCATCTCTTGAATAAGGGGGTCACTTTTCAATGGGATGTCGAGTGTCAACAAGTATTTGTGAAGCTCAAAAACATACTTGGCCAACCCACCAATTTTGAGACCACCAACACTTTGACACCGTTACTCCTTTGTATCTCAACCATACAACATGCACTAGGGGCACTCTTAGCCCAACATGGTGAATAAGGAAAGGAACATGTAATCTATTATTTAATCCAAACACTTGTGGCATACAAGCATAATTATATGACTATTGAGAAGTCTTGTTTGGAAATGGTGTTCACTTCTCAAAATTTGTGACATTACATGTTGAATAATAAAACTATTATTATTGCAAAAGTGGACCCTCAAATATATATTATCCAAGGCAACTCTTACAGTTTGATAAATAAATGGGTCATGTTATTGAGTGAATTTGATGTTGAGTACCAGACTCAAAAGGCTATTAAGGGGCAAGTCATTATAGATCAACTTATAGAATCTCCTATTGTAGATACTCAACCACTCACATTTGATTTCCCAGATGATTCTATCACGGTGATAAAATAAATGGCTCATACACTTAAACAATGGAAGTTATACTTTTATAGATCCTTTACATCTCATGGATCTAGTTATATAATTTTATTGGTCACACCATAAGGGGACCTCATACCTAAGTAATTTCACATCAACTTTAACTGTACCAAGAATATGGTTGAGTATGAAGCTCTTATTGTAGGACTTCATCTTGCAATACAGTGAGATATATAACAGTTAGTGGTCTATGGGGATTATCAATTGATTATTAATCAAACCATGGATTGATATTAGATTCAAGATGAAAAGCTTGTACCTTACAAGCACATTATGGACAATCTCAAATCCCACTTCAATTCCCTATAGTTTGAACAGGTGCCATGGGATAATAATAGATCAGTCGATGTAATGGCAATAATTGGGTCTATGGTATATATTATTGGAAATGTTAAAGAGTATTAGTTTCTCATTAAGAATCTTCTACAACCTGTTCGTATATTTATAGATTTTGAGAGGGTGTGCATAATTTTTGGTCCCAATCCCCCACCTAAACTACCTTGATTCCAAGGCATTTATAACTATTTCCACAACCAATTCTTTCCTCTTGACCTTTCACACAATCACTAAAAAATCTTCCTCCATCACCTAGCCTAGTACACCCTCCTTGGGAATATGATTTATCATAAGGGATATGATGGAATTATTCTTTATTTCGTATATTTAGGATAATAAACATTATCCCTTAAGGAGGTCCATGAATGAATGTGTGGGTCCCACATTAACAGTATAGTCTTAGCCAAAAAACTTCTTAGAACATGATATTATTGGTCCAAGATGGAAACAAATGATTGTAATTATGTTAGGAAGTGTGTTTCTTACCAAAAACATGATGATTTGATACACGCACCTTCTTTCCCACTACAATCAATCATTATACCATGGTCATTCTCTACATGGGGTCTCAATCTCATTGGGAAAATAAAATCAACCTCTTCTAATGGACAAAAACACATTTTCACTACTATCAAGTATTTTACTAAGTGGATTGAGGCCATTCCTCTCACTTACATCACCAAGAAGTAGATTACCAAATTTATCCATTATCATATCATCTGTTGGCATGGTATCTCAGCTCGTATTATATCTGATAATGGTATATCATTTATAAACAAAGATGTTAAATCTCTTTTCACCATGTTTAAAATCAAACATAAGAAGTCCACACCATATAACCTACAAGGAAATGGTCAAGCTGAGGCATCTAACAAAATCATTATTGCAATCCTAAAAAATATTGTCAATGACGTTGGTCATAATTGGCACATGAAAACTTTTCTTTCCCTCTAGACTTATCACACCAGTCGTCAAACCCCCATAGGACCCACTCCATATTCCCTAGTTGATGTCATAAAGGTTATTATCTTGATTGAGGTTGAGTTACCTTCATTGTAGGTATGTTTGGAGAACATTGTGGATGATGAAGATTATAGAGTTTACAGGTTGCAAGAGATAAAACTCCTTGATGGCAAGCATTTGGCTATCTTGGATAGTTTGAGATCATATCAAAATAGATTATGTCATACCTATAACAAGATTATTCTCCTTTAGGAGTTTAAAGTTGATGACTTGGTCTTGAAGGAGAACTAAAAGAACACAAATGGTGAATATAAGAAGGGTAAGTTAAAACCCAATTGGTTGGACTCATACATGGTTATAACAAACTATGGATTGGGGGCATATAGATTGGATACTCCAAATGGTTAATAACTCATAGAACCCATGAATATTGTACACCTCAAGTAGTTTTATGAATGATAGCCTTTTGAATCATTGTCTATAAGAACCCTTACTTGGGGGCAAATTATGCCAAAGTTATTTATTCTACCATTATAATTATATTTTGGAGCGTTATAACTCTAGACCCTTATAACTACATTACCTTTTACGATTCCATTATGGACCATTGTAACCCTATATCATTTTATTCTAGACCATTATAACCCTGAACCATTATCACTTGGACCATTTATATTCCACTAAACCACTTTTACTTTCACTCTAGACCATTGTAACCAATAACCAATTATGATCATGATTATGATTCACATGTATTATAAACACATTCAAAGAAAATTCTACAAAGCAGTTTAGCCTAAATAGTATCTTACATCTTCTTTTGCAGACAAGTGTATGAGGATATGTTAGCACAAGGTTTTTACCTGTTGGCTAGTTCTTTAAATTTATTCACCACTACATACTATTGAGTTGAAACACTTAGAAAACCCCTAAACATTTGTAAACATTCTATAAAAGCCCTAAAAATCACAAAAACATGAAAATTGGCTTAAAATTTCCATGTGAGATATTAAGCCATCACAATTTTTGGGTCAAGATTATCTTATTTTTTTAGTGTATTTCTAGACCACCTTGGTCTTTTTCCTCCCATTTTTGGGAGAACTACATTGGCATGAGGTCTGCACAGACTATGTAGGCAACACTTTGATACATGGGGTATCTCATGTTAGTTTGGACATTTTTTTTCATTTCTTTTTTCTTTAAGGATTTGAGGACTCCTAGTTATTTCACAAGTATCCACTTATCTTAGTTTCCCTCTCCTTATTTCTTACATCATGTGCTCTCACCATTTTATGAGACCTTTTTGTGCATTGTTCATTTGAACAAGATCCATTCTTACACTCTTGGATTTTCTTATGCTCTTGCCATTTGTGAGATTTTTCTCTTTATAAAACTTAGATTAAGTATGTACTCTAAATTCCCAATTTGGTTCATTTGTGCAAACTCGTCTCTTGTCTTTTAGTGTAGTTTAAACTGAAACCATACTTTATTTTTCATGCACTCACCATTTTGTGAGACCATTCCCATATTTCTCTACACAATCATGCTTTATTGATGATCATTTTTTTATATCCCATATCCTAGGAGAACTACATTTAGCTTGAAGTTTATGTTGGATCTCACATCCATGGAACTATGTAGGCATCATCCACTTGCCTCGTGCATCTGGAGTCAGTTCGGCTACCCCTTTCTTTTCTTCTCTTCCCCCCATATTTTACTTTTTTGTTCCATTGCTTCTTATGGCCTAGGGGCAATTTTTGTTTGTTTTATGTTGTTGTTTCGCTATCATATAGGGGCAACTTTGTATCCATTGCTCATGTCTTTTTCATTTATCTTAGAGGTCAACCTGTCATAGAGTGTAAAGTCTCTATTACACGTACATGAATAATTTATTTTTTGTCTGCACTAACATTATGATTAACCATTATTTAAGTGTGTTTATTTGATTTTTATTATTTTTTTTGGGGTTTGCATTTATTTGTATTAATGTTTTGTTGTTCTGTAAATATTTTTATTAGTGTTTTGTTGTGCCTTTAATTTTGTCTTTTATTTTATTAATTTGTCTTGTTTATTATGTTGTTTTGTTTTTATATTGTATTTAAATACATTTCATAAACATTTTGAGTCTAGCCTTAACTTTGGATTGACTTATTTACATTTGTATTTAAATTATTTTGTTAATTGTTATATTTTCAAGTACACATTGTTAACACGTGGGTTGTGATTATTTATATATTGATTCTAGGTTGTTTAAAAATTTATTATGGCTTTATTTTTATTTATTATATTTTAAATACATTTTTGTTCCTACTTAACTCTTGATCGTTCATATCTTAATTTTAAGTTAGGTTACATTTTTGTATTTTGTATTTTGTTTTTGTTTTTGTTTTTTTTTTGTTTAAACATAAATAGTTGTAACTCTGGTTTTGATATTTTTTATCATTATTCCTAATTATAACTATTCACATTTGAACTGGTCAATCACAAATGAAATACAATGTTATAATATGTTATAATAAGTTATTCATACTTATGATGCATAATTTCATTTTGCTAAAGTAAACACCAAGTGCTCCAAAGTCCAACAGTTAATGTAGCACCAAAGAACATCTATGAACACACTATCTTACATATCTAATACCTAAACAAGATAAATAAAATCCAAACATTGGAAACAAATAAGACTCACTATATAAGATGTGCATATCCTAGTATACACATTGAGTCTAGATGATTATTTCTATTATTAGTTTAGGATGTGCATCTCCTAAACTATTCACCAGCATCTAGTCATACATGAAATAGAGAAACCAATACATCAACATCCATATGCTAACTAAGGAATTACATCTCCTAAAAATAGCATATATCATCATATCATAATAAGAGCAACATCAATGTAAACATCATGAGACAATAAAAGAATATTAAGAGTCCATGTAAAAATAGCCATAAGCCAAAAAATTAATGTCATATATATGTCTCAAAATAATGTTTTATGCATCACGAGAATATTTATGCATCTCATAATACAAAAAGGAAGAGCTAAAAAATCAGCTTTGATCATGGCCATGGTCATCTTTAGGAGGACTCTTCTAGAAGCTTTGACCCATCCCTGAAGTTGGTGATAATGGTGGATGTGGTGGTGGAGACCCCATGACTACTCATTGTGATGATGGATGTGCCATTGATCTCTTTGACTCGATAGCATCTCTAGATCTAGAGGTTCGACTGGTTCATTGGGATCTCATGTGATTTTTGTACAAAAGTGATCTCCTCTCCATAGGGATTGTTGCCTCATATAACCACTACTAGTAGGCTATCTCATCCTTGTCACATAAGATGTTATCCTTCATGCACAAGGCAAAATCATCCTTGACCACAATCACATCAGCCAAGGATCTAGTTGATCCTACTTCACTGCCCATCTTGATTTAATGAGCCTCATCTCACTCTTCTATAAGCCTATATATTTGGGAAGCCAATATATCCTTATCCACGCAAGAAAAATTCTAATCACCAACCACTATCAATAGTTCCATATCTTGTGTAGCTAGTTGTGCCTGAAACCCTATCAAATGTGCCACCTTCCCTCTTAGAGTCATAATCTCTACATCTCTAGTTGTAATAAGACCCTATAGCCTATTATTCTCTCCCTAAGTTGTATCCAGTTATGCCTATAACCCAACTACAGTTATCTATAACCCTACAATCTCTGAGAGGCATGCAATGATATCTCTATGTAGTCCATCTATCAATTCCTATGCCTCCATAAACCTCCCTATGTCAGAGGGCCCTGCCTCTCATGTACCTTTATCTATGTTGGAAGGCCTTACTTCTTCTTTACCTATACCTTTGCCTATCTTAGAGGTTTTATCCTCTCTTATATTTTTACAATGTCCCTCATCACCACCTAGGGCATCCCCCATATCAACATCATGTCCATCTAGGTCAACCATCTCTATATCATCTACAGGATCCTATGGTACCTGAGCATGGACTACCTACAGTGGAATAGAATGTGGAATTACTAGTTATATTGGCACCTATCCCTATTGTTATGTTAGGGCTTACTCTAGATCTCTCTTAAGCATCACCTATATCTGATGTAAAACTAGCAATGTGGTAGTGTCCTAGTCAGTTAGATCGATCTAACCCCAACCCACCATGTTGTAAAAACATCTATTAACCTTGTATTATCAACCCCTCCTACATAGTCCCATATCACATGTAAAACCTTTCCATAATCCAAAACCACCTCTTCCTGGGTCACTAGTGGCCCTCACTCCCTAATCTCCCTAGTTACATGTACAAAGTAGTGTGAACCCTTTGGGATACCCTGTTGCATGCCAAACTATCACTAGACTCAATTTGGCATGTACCACTCCACCACATAATTATGGCCACCTATAATATAGCATGGGGTGATCATATAACTGATAATGAACAAGTCGTTAATCCAAGTCCACTACATCACTATATAGGGTCACCAAATATAATCCCCATCTTCAATCTCACCTATAGATCATTGATAATAAGGTAAGTCCCTTAGATGGCCCTATAAACCTGACCTAGTTAGATACCATCCAAACACTACTAGATCTTCTTGTCCCCTATGGTATCTCAACCCCACTAGCTACTCAATGGCTATGTTTTCCTAGGCCTAGACCTAGAGAAGTGTGTTTTGGCCTATGATGTGTCCTCATTGATAAACTATCATATGTAAGTCTATATGCAATTGATCTAAGATAATCAGCCCCATGTAAACCCTGTTAGATGATCAAACATCTCTTGGATAACTCTAATCAGACTAAGAGGGAAGAACTGTTTGCTCTTATTTGACAATACAAGGACACTAACAAGGCCATTAATATCACCACCTCTAAGGGAACTATCCCTTGTCTCACTCTTGCTCCATCATTTAAAGGCCAAACCAAGTGTTTTATTACATCTATATCAATGATGCCATCTACAACCTCTAGGTCTGTAATCACACCTAGTAAATCCTCTATTATAGCTTGTTGACCCATCAACATCTAGGTAAGCTTGAGGCATCTCATCAAAACCCGTAATATATGATGACATTCTATAAAGTGACTATGACCTCCCCAGTCGATAGATGGAATGTTGAGGTCTTTAAATGCCACCTCTCTGCCAATGCTGACAAGTATGTTTTATCTATGTAAATCACTAGTAATCATGCTAGGTGATATAAATCCATAGCCTTGAGGACACCCATAAGCTCATCTATCCAAATCCCTTATCGCCAAAGAACCCATGATTGTCACTCCTTTGATGTGATAACTTTGACTCACTCCTACAAATAAAAATAAGAAACTAAGTCAATCATTTTATTCTAATTTTGAGGCCTAGACTAATCATCTATAGACCTCACTCTCTCTTCTTCTAATTTTGGGCCTAGATTAATCTATTTTATGTCCCACCCTCCCTTCTAGTAAATTCACCATGTTTTAGCTATTTTTCCAAATCATAGTGTGATTCTACCATTTAACAAGGCATTATCACCATTTATATTAAACCTGCTAACATGTAGAGTGTTCTCACCAAACCATAGGGTGATCCCTCTTTTGTTAGAAAATTTATCTTTTGATGAGGTGAAATCATCATTTAATCGATGATTTCTACCAAAAAATGTGATTTCACCAATGAAGTGGCAAAATAGTTGTTACAACTCACGAACTTGCCACAATAATGGTGAATTCATTATTCTTAGTGGTGATCTTATTGTTATCGAGGGTGACCTCATCGATTAAAAAATTGGGAAATCGATGGGATCACCACAATTCCTACCTTATACTTGTAATAAATACTATAAATACAATACTTAAATACCAAAAAAAGTACCTACTGATGGTTTGTTCCCTGGTGGTCTCTAATACTCTCTCATGTGCTCTCTAAGGTGATAGTGGTGTGAGATACTAGCCATCTTTCTTAGCTCTTTCATGCAAAAATATTAAAGCTTTGATTTACTATAGCTAAAGGTGCAAATGAACTATTTTTACCCCCTAGGGGTCAAAATATAGTAATTTTTTAAAAATTATCAGCCCTTAGGCCTATAGTTGTTCCATTTTATCTTTCTTAGGCTATCATTTTAGCTCTATTTATCTATTTTTCCTCCCAATTTATTTTAATTTCTGCATTTTTATCCTCTTTTACTGAAATTAACATGATTATTATTTATTTGGATCGAGGACTAACCCACCAAATATTTCAATTTTTACATCTTCCCCTTGAGGGGGAATCATGGGCCACCCAAACAATGTTTGGGGCACTTTTATAGCCTTGTTTCTCCATGAGTCATACAAAATTTAGTAAAACATAGGAATGATTATTATTTATTTTGATTATAATAACCTTTTTATTCTTTGAAAAGATGTTACTTTGACCAAATGTCTCATTATACCTTCTTAAATAGGGACACAATATAGACATGAAATTCCTATCACTATTATGTTAAAATTGTCAGTCTAAATGATATTTTGCCATAATGCACAATCTAGACAAAAATCACTAAAATGCTCTAAATTATTCGAACTTGTCACGTACAAGTATTGATTTATGCTAATGCATCCTTGAATGGGACAATGCATTTTATGTGATTTTTTATTTTTCTTAAATCATTTCAAGTCAAATTGTGACCATGTAAAATGATGTCCTAAACCAATGAATTCTTCTAATTCGACATCACACATCACATGCATGTGTTATTTCACATCCATAATACCCTATCTGGGGTATTATCCCAAACTTAACTGACACCTTCTTCTAATTATTCTCTAGTCAAATTATGACTTAGTAAAATAATATTTCTAACTAGGTTGATTAACTGTGCAACATATTTCTAAAGAATTACAAAAAATTAAGCAAAGTCGCTTAAGCAAATTAAATAAAATCAAACCCTTAAGTAAAAAATCCATGAAATTTGTTGAATATCTATTTATTAGAAATTCATTGTTCAAGTATGTATCATCCCATGACATCAGCAATGGGGTGGCATCCATAGGCCATTAATGGGATAAATATCAGGATTAGGGCCTCCTATGCCTCATCAATACCCCATTCTTCAAAATATTAATGGGCATATTTATGGCTTGTTCCTCCAAAATTAAATCGATCCATGGCCATACATCTTGATCTCAAGATGGATGGTCATGGTTGATCTTGAACAATTTTGAAAAGCTATAAATAAGAGAGCAAAGACCACCATTTTAAAGCTTCAGTTGTGCAAACTTATTATGCATAAATTGCTATAGAAAAGCTTCATGTATTCACCCAATTAACCTAAATTGAAGAACTTAAGCCATTGATGAACTAGGAGATGATGGAGGCTCATGCTACACCTCATTGACAAAGACTTGAGCACTAAATCTGGAGAAAAGCATACTTCTTCATTGCTTTTGGAGGAGAATAGCTACTTGAAAGGTATAGCATTGTCTTACTTTCACAATTAGTTGTTTTAATTCATTAGCACTGCCCTTTAAGGAATTAGGCTTGATAAGTTAGGGCTTTATACTTATTTTGAAGATTTCTTGACTATGTAACCTTATTTCATAATCCTATTCTACACTTGTAACTATTAAATTTTTAAAATCAAACCATTTCATATCCCTACTGATAATGAGGGTTTAAAATTTATTAATAATAAGTAAATAAGCTTGAAAAAAAGTTTGAGAAACATTACTTGTATTAAAAAAATGTTCTTAATGTTAGACGTAATATTAATAAAGTTAAATAAAAATAGATTTTTTTATCTACATTTTATTTTTTATTGAATGTTTGAGCATTACTTACTTAAGATAACCAACAAACATAATAAAGATTTCATTTTGTGATAAAAAAGTGTATTGCAAGGGTGCAAGGGAAAAAGTAGTAAAATTAAAAGATTTAAGTTGAATTGAATTTAGTTCCAATAAAATTTTAAATATGTCATTTTTTTCACTTTGGCTCATATAAATTGTTTTTTTTTTTTTTTTTTTTTTTTTTTAAAATTTCAAATTTTTATCATATTTAAAGAGTAAACAGTTTTTTTTTTTTAATTTATTTTAATTGAGCCAAATTTATAAGAAGATTAATTTTCCATTTACCCTATATTATTCAATAAGATGTACAATATTATAAGACTCCATCTATAAAACATATATACTTTCATTATCTTTTCTTTCACACTTAAAATGACTTTTTTCTTCTCTAACCCACACTTGTAATCATTTTTGGACACAAAATAGTGGATTAAAAGGAAGGAACAAGTTCAATTAGGTAGCCAATAAAATAAATAACCTCATCATTTAAGACCCATTAATGTTATCTCTAGCAACTCTTATTGGAAAATGAGGAAGGTTATCACTTTTGATTTCTTTGAAGAACAATGTTTAAATGCTCTTACAACCTTGAAGGTGAGTGTGCTCAGTTGAGTACACTATTATATAGGTAGCACACATTTTACCTCCACTTATGTACATTTAGTTTAAACCAAACATATAGTTCAACACCTTTTTGAATCAATGCTACACAGTAGTCAGGTAAACGTACACATTCTTGCTATGTAGCATTATTTCATTTATATATAATCGAAAAGCGATCAAAGCGTTGTCAAAGAGTATAAAACCTTCATTGAACCTAGGCATCAATAACTGCTACTACCAGAGATGTACATATGGGTTCATTGTGCCCTTGAACATGCTCAATGACCATTTTTCTTTAACATATGATGACATGAATAAACATTTTTTTCATATTCATACGTATACAATCGAAACTAATCACAATATAAAATTATATATAAAACAAATAGATAAAAAGATTATGTGACAATTTACAACTCATAACCCATCTCTCATACCAGGAGACATAAATATTCGTTTTAACTCAAAAGAACCTTTGCGTAAATCCAAAGGCATGATGTGATACTGACATGACGATGGGATTATTCTTTGGTAGAGACGGTTGCCGTCCAATGACGTTAACTGATGGGAAGTTAACAGCTAATCATTACAACGTTTCGTACGTTGTGTCGTGACCGTCCTTACGTTTCGTTGCGTCGGCAAAGACTGCCGGCCGGCAGCGGCTAGTAAGTCAGGCGGCCTGTCCACAATCAGGGGACAACCCTTGTCACTTCTACAGAAGGACACGTGGGCAGGCGAATATTTGTTCTCGGGGAATCTCGGTGGACAGCGACGTCTGCCACGCATTTGCCGCTGTTGACCGCGTCTTTTTCGTGACGGGCACGCACTTTTTCACTCACTTTTTTTAACTTTTCGTAAAATAATAATTAAGCCTAAAACTTTAGGCTCCAATTTGCCCATCTCTTTAAGTGGTCCAACAGGGGATTCGAAAGGTACTCGCTGATACACTAGTACGATTACGTTTGGGTATTGCATGAGAATACATGTTTAGATTAAAAAATGTTCGAATTTTCGAATTTGTAAGATAATGTACATTTTATTGGTTTCAAGATTTATTGTTTTTAAATATTTGAATCGTTACTTCTTAGTGATAAAGTTCATACATGAAACAAAAATATCATTTAAATGTATTTCAAATTAATTTTTTAAAATTTTATAAATTTTGTTGTAAATTTTAAGGGGTCTCAGTTTGCTTTTTTGACATAACAAAGTATAATTTCTTTAAATCTTTCAATAAAATCAATTCACATAATTATATATATCGAGAGAGCTTATTTTTCTTTAAAAATATATGTACATAGTGTAAGGTAAAATGCTTATTAACGTCATTATTAGTTTAGCTTCAAATGCACTTTTTTGATTGCCATATGCATGGGGTATAATTTTTTCTCAAAACCTTTTTTTGGGATCTTTTGGAGATGAATTTGACACTCCCTTTATGTACCTGGTTCATGTAATATCTTCTTAGTCTAATGGACTTTTCTTGGCCTCTAAAGGATATAAATATCTAAATTAAATTACATTAAATCAATGAAAAAATTTGCATGTGCAAAGAGAGGGTGAAGCTAAATCGTTGATGCGTAGAAGATATTTCCGATTAATTACATACAAAGTTTTAGAACATCCCAAATTTATTCTATTTACTAACATTATAGATTGAGGAAGCTTGAAGCCTTAAAATTTATGTTGTTAAAGCTAGAACCACTTCTTTTAAATAATTAGATGCCCAACATTATGTCTTTCTAGTATCTTGTCTTTTTATTTCTTCCAAAGGGACTCTTTGTAGACTTTCAGTCCATCCTAGAATTTGCAAGGTATTTAGACCTTTTTAGTCATTTTAAAGGTGAAATACAACCATTTTAAAAATATGATCATCATTGTTGACAAAGTGAAATTATGAATTAAACGTCAAAATGACTAATACATTCAGTTTTTTTTTAATAAAAGGGGTAAAAACTTTATTAATACTTAAAACATCATATTACAAAACCAACAACATGGAGCAAAGACCAGAAAACCCAAAACCAAAGCATCATGCCTCCACACCACTAACCTCTTCAACAAGAATGGACTGCAACTCCTGACGTAACTCACATGACAACTGCTCCCACTCGTCCACCTTACGGTCATCTCCACCATCCGATGCCCATTTGGCTAAGCAATCCGCTGCCCTATTCCACTCCCTTGGAATATGGACAAAAGATACAGAATCCATGACGGAACTAACCTGCAATATCTGTTGGACAATCGTGGCCAGTTGCCAGCTAACCTCAGAAGTTTTCCTCTCCATGAGCAAATGGATCAGGACTTGAGAATCCGCTTCACAGATCACCCTTCTCCACCCTAAAGCATAAGCACGCTTTAAGGCATAGAGGATAGCCAAACCTTCCATCCTATTAACAGTCTGAACTCCATGATATGCTGAAAAAATAAAAATCACTGATCCCGAAGAATCCCTACCAATCCCACCAATCCCAGTCGACCCTGGATTGCCCCTAGAAGATCCATCCGTATTAATTTTTAAAATACCAGCGAGCGGGTGCAGCCACTTCCCTAATCGCTAAACTTTCTGCTTCCCCCGTTGACTTCTCCTGACACACGTCGAAACCAGAGAAAGCCTTCAAATGCCCAACCTATCCACCATCTCAGCGTCTCCCCTCATCAATGGCAAAGTAACTTCACTCTCCGCTTCAATAGATTCCTAGATCATTCCTTTAATTCTATTCCAGACCTGTTGAATCTCCATTTTTTCATCCCAAAAAATCTTGCGATTTTTCTCCAGCCATACTTGCCACAGCAAGAAAATGGGGCCCATGTACCACACATCCTGCATGAAAGGGGTCGAAGAGGGTGGTTGACCCACTCTAAACCAAAAATCGGCTAGGGACACCGCGTGAATGCAATGGCTCCGCCACACGTCCCACCAAAAATGCCATAAATGCATAGTGAAAGAGTAGTGAAAGAAAAGGTGAGAGGAATCCTCCTCCTCGCTATTACAAAGCACACACCTTGAAGGGCCAGCAAAGCCCCTCTTCTGAATATTATCCTAGGTTAAACATCTATTCCAAACTAAAGTCCAAATAAAGCAATTACATTTAGGCCAAAAGAATCTGTTCTATACAGTTTTCCACCACTTAACTTCCTCCCTACCCTCATACTACTGAGAAATTAGCACCTGATAGCTGGAAGACACCGTATACTTCCCTTTCAAATTCAGGGACCAAGCTAACACATCACTGTTCGTAAGAGCATTGCAGCTGCAATGGGACAGAATATACTGTAGTTTTGTGCACTCTTCCTCCATACCCAAAATCAGCCACTCCTCTGGGGTCTTCCATCTCACGTCCATCAACTACCCCTGAAGGGCCTGAGCTTTTTAATCACACACCCTTATTTAGCCAGCATCGCAGAACCTTTGGGATAAAATACTTAGCTGAGGATATTGGATAATGAGGGGAGGGTAATCATGCCAGAACTGAGCCTCAACCCCACTCTTGCAAATCCAAAAGAGGCCCTTCTTAATCAATGTTGCACCTTTCTTGAGAGTTGCCCAAATCACAGAGCCTTTGCCTGTCAAATCATATCGAGGGATATCCTTCTGGGGGATCCTAGAGAAGTACTTGTGGGATAATACTCTAGCCCAAACTTACTCCTGTTCCACACACTAGTGCCAGTATAACTTGGCAGCCAAAGAAATACCAGATAACACAGATTGTCGTAATCCCAACCCACCAAATCTCTTTGGGCTGCAAACCACCTCCCACTTAATAAGACTCCACTTGGTTGAGGATAAATTACCAGCCCATAGAAACTATCTTATGAGGGAGTCTAGATCCTTGATGAAGCTCATCGATGCCACCTGTATCATGCACCTATAGATAGGGAGAGCCTGCACTACTGATTGAATCAACTACACTCGACCAGTAAAAGATAACCAGTGATGGGTCTAATGATTCACTTTGCCTCAAAACTTCTCCAAAATCCCCATCCATGACTCCTTGGATTGCTTACCAGCCGAGATTGAAATCCCAAGGTATAAAAATGGGAGACCCCCAATTTGAAACCTAAGGATATTAGCCACTCTTCTTTGTATGGAAGGTAGGGTGTTAAAGAAAAAGATAAAAGACTTGCCCTCATTAATTACCTATTCAAAAGTGGTAAGGTAGATTTCCAAGCTTTTGCAGATGTTAGACTCCTCCCTCATAGTAGCCATGCCCATCATAGCCACATCATCCACAAATTGGAGATGGGATTGTACTGGGATACCACCACCCCAATGCCAACCCCAAATAGCTCCGTCATCCACATTCCTTTTGATCAACTGACCTAAACCTTTTGCCAATAGAAGAAACAAGTAGGGAGATAGAGGGTCCCCTTGTCACAGCCTGCGAGAAGCCCCAAAGAGATTAGAGTGTTTGCCATTGATCAAAACTAAAAAAGAGGTCGAGTTCACACAACTCATAACCCATCGTGTCCAGTCCTCCTCAAAACTAAAGGCACCCAAGATCTTCTGGAGGAAAGCCCACCAAACTCTATAATAGGCCTTGGACATATCTAATTTGATAAACATCACCTTATCATTAGACTGAATCATGGAGTGGATAGTCTCAGTTGCCACCACCACCCCATCTAAAATCTATCAGCCCTCCACAAAGCCTCCTTACTCCTCAGAAATAAGTGTTGGTAGCCACTTTTTTAACCTCTCAGCAATCAGCTTAGAAATAATTTTGTAAGTGAAATTGTAGAGGGAAATGGGCTAAAAAAGACTCAGCCAGTCAGCCCCCTCTCCCTTGGGAATGAGAGCCAGGAAGGTGGAGTTCATAGCTTGAAGCATTTGTTTGTTCCTCTGGGACTCTTGAACAACGGCCAATAAATCAAAATTGATGATTTCCCAAAATTCCTGGAAGAACTCAATCAAGAAACCATCTGGGCCAAGCGCCTTACCTTTTAGCATCATGAAAACAATTCTCTTTAACTTCTCCATGGATATCTCCTTCATTAGATGTTATTTCATATCCATGGTCACCAAGGAAGGTATGCAGGAAAGGACCTAAGCCTCAGTCGTCGAGTCCCCCTACGCCTCCTCCTTGAAAAGAGAAGTAAAATGCTACACTGTTTCATTGAAGATACCCTGCGTAGAAGAGATAGTCTCCCCACTGTCCGCCACCAAAGAAGTAATCACATTCCCATGCTGTCTGGCTCAGACTGAATTGAAAAAGAAGGCCGTGTTCTTATCCCCTTCTTGAAACCAATCAATTTGAGCCTTTCTTTTCCAAAAGATTTCCTCTCTTATCTCCCATTCCTCCAATGCTTTTAAAGCCATGGCTTCCTCCCTCAGCAAGAACACGTTCAAACCTTCCTCCCTAATGGATCTAGTAATGACGCCCCACTCCCTTAGAGCCTCCTCTTTTCTATGGAAGATATTACCAAAACTTTGTCGATTCCACCTTTTAAGCTGGTATTTGACGAATTGGAGAAGCTTAGTAAAGGTGTACATTGCTATTCCAACAATCAACCTACCAATCCTCCACCAATCCACCATGCACCCAAATAGGTTCGGGTCCCTTAACCACATGAGCTAAAACTTGAACGGTAGTTTCTGAGGACTATAGGCTGAAGAGATTGTCAATTTAATGGGAAAATGGTCAAAACCTCTCCAATCTAGTATCTCCATGCTAGATGACCACAAACCCCCCACCCAATAACAGGAGGTCAAGAATCGATCTAGGCGCTCAGCTATACATCTGTCCCCCAGCCTTCTGTTATTCTAGGTAAAGCATCCATTGCCGAGCTTGATATCCACCAAGTTAAGGTCCGCAATATTATCCCAGAGCAATAAAGAAGATGGCTCCAACCTTGCATTGCCCCCTTTTTTCTCCATTAAATCTAGAATAGCATTGAAGTCCCCACCAACAATCTAAGGTAGGTAAGGAAATAATTGGCGAACTAAGTGGAGATTTTTCCAAACAAGATGCTTACCTTGGAACTCTATAAGAGCGTAGATTTTGGAAAAAAGGACTAATTCACCCAACTCATTGCACAAAGCCACCATAGATAAGGAGGACTTGAAGGAAATCTAGGACACTGGTTGGATCTTACGTGGGTTCTAAAAACATGCCACACCCCCAGAAGACCCCTGAGCACCAATGCACTGACATAAACCCTATCTCCATAACTTAGGTGTAATACTCCTCATATCATCCACTGAAACCTTCATCTCCTAGAGAAAAAGAACATCAGGTACTTGACCTCTAATTAATTCCTGAACAGCCTTTTGTCTAGGGCCACTGTTTAGGCTCCTTGCATTCCATGAAATAATGATCATTTCAGAGGAGATAAAAAATGGGAGTCAAGGGTCTTGACAGAACCTGACTCAACCAAGGTCTCCCCAATCATCTTAATTTTCTCAGTGTCCTTCTTGTGCCCCATTTTGACACTTTTTTCTGACATCCCCTTCTTCCCCTCCTTTTGAAGAATGCCCAAGTGAGGAGCAAATTTCCCTCACTTATCTAATTCTACAACCATAGTCCTTGCTGGGAGGTCCACGCCCTCTACATTCTATCACAGATCATCATTAGTTTCCACTGCCATCTATTCTCCCACCTGCTCCTCCAAGACCATGGGTAAGGCCAACTCCCCTTGAAGAACTGAATGAAGATTGGTCGAGTTAATCTCCAGTCTAGGTCCTCTCACCAGCTGCTCCACACTCAATAATCTCAAATTTACTTTTTGCTATCCCAAATCATCTAGGACTTCAAACCTATTGAAGGAGTCTTCCGCTTGTCACTCCATAAGGGACCTCTTCTGACCTCTATTACGATTTTGAGCCTTCACCTGAATAAAGCATTCAACATCCTTGCCCTCACTAAATGTAGGCTTCTTCCCTTTTTTAGCACCTAGAGTATTACTAGGAGGTAGTGGAGGTTGTTGTTCCACTAGCTTTGCCCTCAGACATCTACGCACCAAGTGTCCATATTCATGGCATAAGTGACACCTGAAGGGCAGGGTCTCATAGTCCAATTGTTGCACCCATGAATATGACCCTACACTCATCTCCACCACATCAGATAATGGTTTACTTAAATCAATTTCAACATAGATACGAGCAAATGTCATGACTTTCTTAACTAAAGTCTGTATTGAAGACCCACCAGCCTTCCAAGCATTGAAGCTAACATCTGGAGGACATCCTCTTGATAACATTCGATAGGAAATTTGGGTAACCTAACCCACACTGGAACTCAATTAGGTAGTTCCTCAGAAGGATTGAAGCCTGCATGCCAGTGTTTAATAAAGAGTCCAACTTGATTGTAAAAGTAAGGCCCTCCCTCAAAAACCTTGTTTTGATTGGCTAAGCATGAAAAAGTCACCATGAAGTAGTTATTTGCCAATAACGTGATCTCCATTTTCCCCTCTGGTTCCCACACTCTCTTGGCCCAACTCTCCAAGAATTAGAGGGAGACTCTCAATCCCAAAAACTTACAGTATAACGAGTGCTTAGAATAATATTCCACATCCTCAGAAATCATATCAAAGGGAATTACCAGTTTAAGACGCTCCTTACACTACTCCAGGCACCTGTTAATCTTCATGATACGAGATCCTCCAGGCAAGCTCCAATCCCCAGCATTAGTAGCCTGGGAAGAAAGCTCCTTTACAGGTGTTTTAGCTTGCTGCCCTATTCTGTTCAACCTCACAACTTTGTTGAAACTCCTCCCAAGCGTAGGTTTAAAAGGCTCCTACTGAGCCATTGCCACGCCCTCTTGAAAATGTTTTGATTCTTTGTTTGGCACCTCAAACCAAACCCACATGCCCTATGCCCCACTCTGCTCCTACGCAACACTATCCATGGCCTGGAATAGCTAGGGCACGACTGCCCTAGCTTGGCTTCCCATCGCAGAACCCCATTCGTGCCATTCTCCTCTTCTTTTATCACTCTAATACATTCAAAATTTAACAGTCATAAATATCTTAATAAATATTTAATTATAATTCTTTATTTTTTATTAGTAAATATTTTTAACCAAACTTATGAATCAGAAGAGGGAGCCTATAGAGACTCTCACCCAAAAATAAACAAATGGAAATACAAACATTATGCCAAAAAGACTCAGAATACCAAGGGAGCATCTAATCTAAACAAACTAAGAAAATCAATAAAGTTATTTTAAAAATTATAAATAGAGCACAAGATCAATGACTTTAACATCATGGACAACCTCAATAAAGAGTAGTAAGTTATTTTCTTCCCCTGCAAGAATAAACAATCTCTATGGTCTATTTTATGCCCTCATCATGGATTATAAAGCATCCAGATGTAATCTTTTTGCTTCCATCTTCCTTTTATATTTTGCAGTTTAAAAATTTACTTTATTTAACAATAATTTTATTAATTATGATTAATTTTATATATATATATAAAATTAAGTAAATACAAACATATTATAAATCAAATAAATTAGAAATTAAATTCTAAAGTTCTTATATCCATAATACTTTTAAATTTTAATGCTTTATTTTTTTTATTGCTTTTATTTGAAATTTTATTCTTTCTATTTGATTATTTATCAATTTAATTTTCTTACAAATATAACATACAAGTCTTATTACTTTTAATACTTATTAACAACCACTTGTAGAAATTGGACTTTAAATAGAAATTGGAGGTTAGAACAATTTTTTTGTAATGTTATATTTAATGTGATTTACTTGTCTAAAAGTAGATTATTTATTATTGTCTAACTACTAAAAATTGTGAGTAATATGATCTTTTGTTATTTTTATTTCATTATACAATTTTGTATTACTTTTAATTTTAATTTTAATTTTATTCTTTATTTTTTAAATTGTGATGATCAAATATTTATTATATTTTAATTGATTCATCTTATTTCACTTCTTTATAAGAGCTTTATTAAATAAGGGTTACTATGATTTATAAGATATTAGATTCAAGTTCTCAACCATTGACTTATGACATTATTGTATTCTTTTGATATTGGAGTTTAAAATTTGAGTGTGATTGTTTTTAATCTGATAAAATTTGTGTGGGGCTCAAAATCTAACTTTTTATAATTTTATATTTCAATTCAAATCTTAACATTTGTAAAATATCTTTCTTATTTTTTATCGATTGAATGAGGGGTCTTATTGGGGCCCTCAACCATTAGGAAAATAAATGTAAGTAAAAAATTAAAGTAAGGGTAGTGAATCCACTATAGGACAAAGCTAGAAAAGAAGTGCTTTAAGTTACACCATAGAGAAAATTACATTAAGGGGAGCCAACCCATCACATAAGAATACAACCTTTCTTGAATGCTTGGATGAATGGAAGCCCACAAGTGATATCTTTGGTTCCTCAAAATAGGCCATAAACTTATCTTGATGAAAAAAACATCTTAAGCCAATTTTTATAAGAAGTGAAGATGAAGGAAATGTCTATAGCAAAGGAGGAAACCATACCTTGTTCTTGTAGTCCTACAAAGGTGTAAGAGGTCCCTTGAGAAGATAAAAAATGTTGATAGGGTCAAGGCATTTTTGGATCCAATACAACACATGCATGTCATCCACTTATATGGCATGTTTGTCTCACTTTTTAGATGATGAGGGTAACTTCAAATAAGAGGGAAGCATTGTCAATTACTTCTTAGTGAAATTATGCCTAAAAAACTTACAATCTCTCACAAATTTCTTACTAGAAGAAGGCTCAAAGATACCAATCATACACTCATCACATCACTTTACTTGTTTAACCAAAGCTAAGAATGAATTATTTCAAGACATATTTTCATATCTAGCTATCACATTTTCAACCAAAATTTACTTCTCAATAGGATTTCAGTCAAAAAGCTACTCATTTAAATCTTGCATCAATAAGAAGGTTAGGTTTGTGTCTTGATCCTTTAATAAAAACACAAGGTTGTAATTTTTATATATGTGCTTCAATTCATCATACCTTGGCAAGGATCTCAAGGGTAGAAGGTGGTTAACAATGATCTATAATATCTTAGGTGTAATTCTTGCTAGAATCTACATAATTCCATGTTTTTCCACTTTCAAGTTTTTTTCAAAATGATAGGTCAAATTACTAAAATGACTTATAATTAATGTGTTGTGTTGTTGGAAGACTTAAAAATGACTTTCAAAACTAAATCATGAATGTAAAGAACATGGACATAATACATAAATCATGAAGGTATAAAGACAAAAATATATTGGTCTAGGAAAACCTTAAGATGGGGAAAAATTAGTTGGAAGAGGAAAATACTCTATTTCTTATCTTTTTATGGTCAAAGATAGATTAAAAAGCAATTTTTATAGTAATTACAACAATTATTCTACTATCCTAGTTTTAAAAAATCCTTTTTTCCTTTCTCCAATCCTTCCTATAATAAATTAACCCCAAATTTGTTCACCAATTATCTTTTATGCATTGTTCCTCATCTTTAACATGTTTAGAGATGTCCATTCATGCACAAAAAATATCCAAACCTATAGATAACATGAAGAGAAAATATCTCTACCTTTACTGTATAAATACATTTACTATGGTAAAATAGCTAGATAATGCAAAATTGATGATTTATATACTTCCATGATGGTTACATAACTACCACCTGCATGAAGTGGTGGTTTTTTCACAAATCTTAGAACTCTCCCTTTGAAGTTATATTATTGAATAAAACTAAGTTTTACACTTGTTGTCTAATGGATGGATTATTTTTATGGATCCTCATGGATCGTACCTCAATTTCTAAGAGGTTTTTGATCCTAAAAAATATTAGTGGGGCAGGATACATGGAAACAAATCTCCTACTTTCTCATTAGACTACCATCTTACTTGCCTTGGTATTATCCCCTTAAGGCCAACCAACCAAGATTATTTTGGTCGCCTATGAGTTTATTTAACTTTCCAATAGAACATTACATCCTCCTCCAACTCACCTTGCATGTTTACAACCAAGTCTTCGATAGAGGGTAGTAATTATCCTTTTTATTCATCATATATCATGGATGGTTCATTCAAATGCAAATTTTAACTATCCAACACTAAATACATTGTCATGAATGAGGGTATATCAATCCTGAAAGCATTCTCTCCAATCTAATTTAAGATGTCAAATGGCCCATATCTTAGATGTTTAAGCTTCCTATCTTATCCTAAAAGTTTTTCCTTGTTATAATATAATGAAATAATATCACCCATATTGAATGTATGCTTCTTCTAGTGTTGGTCATGTCTAGCCTTGTACTTGACTTGAGACTTATCCAATTGGTCCTTCACTTTGAGATATATTTGTCTAATCCTCTCAATGATTTTTTTACTATTGTCACCTATGAATCTTATTTTTATACCCTTACCTATTATTCCAATGCAACATCAATGAGATTAATTGGAAAGTATCCCAAACATGCTTAAAATAATGAATTATTAATGGATATATGCACTTCCTTATTTTATTGGTGTTGTATATATGACAAAGACTCACCCAAAGTCCTTGGATATGTGTTGTTATAACCTCTTATCAATTGTACCAAAGTATTATTTATTTATTTTATTTTCACATCGATTTATGGATGGAACATCATGCTTTGTTGGATCTTGATATCCATATTGATCCACAATATGTTCTAAAACTTTTCCAAGAATATGGAATCTCTATTTGAAATAATGGGCTGAAAAAATCCAAAATGTATCCAAAAATTAGAAAAGTATAGTTCAATTACTTCATGCCATTTTCATGTTTTATAACATGTAATAAAGTCACACATTTTATTGAAACTTGTCTACCTAAACATATAGATATTCATGGTCATGTTTGGAAATTATTAATCCTCCTACAAAATCCATAAAATTGTTTTCCTATAGTTTAGTAGGCACATGCCATTCCCTGTAAAATCCTTCTTTCCTAAGCTTATGCTTTCTCTTACAAAATAACTTACACCCTCAAATGAATTTTGATACTTGTTCTTGCATATTGGGTCAATACACATACATTTGCAAATGGGCCATGGTATTACCATTTTTTTTAATTTATATCTTGGAAGCATATGCTTCCATAATCCATAGAATACATTACTCCTTTGGCACACATAACTTATCCCACTTATAAAGTATCATATCCTTGAGGTAACACCCTTATTTCATTCATTATCAATTTTCATGACTTGTAATTTATGGAATGTCTCCTTAAAATCCTCATCTTAAGAATATGCTTCCTTATAATCCTATTATGTGAAAGGTTCAAGTTATGAGATTATTTCCAAAAATTAATCTTGTTTTTTATTGGTGGCCTAGATAACTATAGATAATCATATTTGGTATTATACACTTAAATTTTTTATAAATGAAAATTATTTAACATACTTAATGTATGCCCACACACATGACTCTTATTTACATTATTCGTTGGCCATAAATCCATATATGGGCTTGATAATTCCTAAATATTTGTTATTATTACACATGATTTCCATAATATTTCCCTAAATAGCTTAAAATTGTTTTTAGATTGTCTCCTAATTTAAAGTCACTATTTGTATTCTCTAGATAGGTTTGCACTTCCTCAAAAATTTATGCCACTATGGATTTTTCCACTCAAGTTTACCTTATTTGTGTATACTTTAACGACTATTTTCTCAAATTAAAATTGTTTGTATGGGACAATACATATGTTTTATATGTCAGTTCATAATAAATTGCCCAAATATTTAGCTACATAAACATATCAAGCCTAAGACTATTATAACACTTATATATTTATCACTGGAAATGATTCTATACATTAAGAGGAACTATCCTAAAGTTTTTAAATATTGAATCCTTAAAAGGCAAAAGTCTTGAACTATGTATGAATACATTTTTAAGGCCAAATCATAGGTTTTCAAGTGTTGAAATCCATACACATGATTTCACTATATGTTAGTGTATGCACCTAAATCTGCTCACTTCCTTCATCATCACTAATATTCTTATTAGTTGACACTAATTTATTTTATCTCATCTAATATAAATTATCCTCGCTAATTTATCCCATTTTATCTAATATCCCCCATCAATATTTCTTCATTTACTAACAATAGTCTTATCCCACTTATTCATTAATTTCCCCAATCATCTCTTATCTTATCCTAATTCTGCTTATCTATTATTTGGAATTCTAAATTCCCATGGCCCACCTACTAGCCTATTCCTAGGCTCTCCTACACCCATAGTCCCTAACCACCTACCTAATACATATATAAATTAACCCCTAAGAGTATTCTAGAATTATCCAACTATAGAATTCTCTCTATTCTCACCCTTCTTCTCTAGAAACCTCTAAATATAGAGGCTTCCAAGGAATTTTAAATTCTTTGGATAATCCTCCACCCTAGATCTCCACAAGCCAACTTTGAATCTCAACTATTGATCTTTACCTCCATATCTTATTTAAACAATCCATCACTCCAAGGAAACTAACTATAAATCTAATGAATAAGAAATATACCAAATCCATGATCATCCAATCTTTGAATCCATCATTAAAAATCCATGAATCAATTAATCATGATGTCAAAATTTTGATTCTAAGGTAAATCTCATTCCCGTTCCTTTTATTTTGATCCATTTAATATTGGTTTAGAGTAATTATCTTTAGGATTAGAATGTTGGTTTGAATTATACATTCATCTAATTGTATTTTTATTCTAACGGCTCTAGATCTTACTTAGGGAGTTGGACATTCTAGATCAAATTTCCATCTACAGTTAGTATTACACACCAATGCACACACTCAAATAGGTGGGGGAACTACATTCGGTTTGAATTACTTCTTCAAAGTAGTGGATGTTTAGGTAGATCTTATCCACAGTTAGTTGCTAAGGTCAAGTCAACCCTTCCCTCTCACCCATTTTCCATACTGTACATCAGTCTTATAGCACAAATATATGGTTTTAATAAAGGATAAGGTTAACAGGGCCATTTATGTGGGATCAAAGACATTTGTATACATAGGATCCCTTAGAATATTCAAGTGCATCATGTAAAAATGTCACATATTAGGGCATACATGTAGGACAGTTCCACACCTTGATAGATGATATCACACTACATAAGTGTCTAAAAAGTACAAACTTGTCCAAACTAGTGTAAACTCTATATTTCCAAATATGAGCATTCACATGCCAATTTTAGACTATTAATGATGATTATGACCTAATACAAACCTACATAT
This sequence comes from Torreya grandis, assembly GCA_037957365.1. Classification (NCBI taxonomy): domain Eukaryota; kingdom Viridiplantae; phylum Streptophyta; class Pinopsida; order Cupressales; family Taxaceae; genus Torreya; species Torreya grandis. Next base: position 348,844 of record JARHVA010002917.1, on the reverse strand, counting down.
ACCTAAATCAAGCTAAGTGATCAATTATTCTAAGTGTTTTATATAAATAGAATGATACTTTATTTTTATAGTTACACTTATATTTTTTAGTTATTGGACATCTAAAGCAATCTCATTTGTCACTAGTTTTATTCTATTAGGGTTTCATGAATCCAAAAATGGATCAAAAACATTGTTGAACCTTTTCCCTTATCTTGAGCACATCAAACCCTATTTCCTTATGGTTTGCTTCTTCTTTCTTAGGGTTTTATATTTATGTATTGATCTATTATTTTTAGACATGATTTATGATTTCCCATTATTAAATCATGGCTATAATGGATAAATGTATATTTTTTCATTCAAATTATGACAACCATAATTACATGTTACGCTCTTTTAATATTCAATATCTTTAACAAATATGTAAAAAAGAGGGTCAAATAATTTTGAAATCATTTTAAAGTTGAAACCAATCATGAATAATCTTTAAATTGTAATATTATTCCAAGTGTAACTTCTTTGATCCCTCCTCAAGGTTGTGATAAATACCATCCTTCCCGAGATATCCATGTTGTCACTATCATAAGAGGTAAAGTGGCCCATCCTTTACTATAAATTGGAGGTCATTACAATATTCCTCTTCACCCCCCTCCACTTCTCACATATTCATCATAATGTTATTCCTCATACTCCTCCACCTCCCACATATTCCTTTGATGGCCTTTGTATGCATATTCAATCATAAATGCCTAGGGTTTATTCTTGTTATTTTAACCTTTACGACTTAGTGTATGTAAATCTTATGTTTTTTAAAGAAATAAGTATACTAAATTAGGGCAATAATATGTAGTAAATACATCCACTGATTTTTTACAAATTTGACTAACTTTGACCTTTCTAAAAATAGTAATAACTAATGCAAGCAATAACTTAGCTAGAAAATGACTAAAATAGATGATCTAGAGGCTAGAAACTGAGGCAAAGGATAGTTTGAGTGTTAAAAATAGGATCCCAATGTTATAATCTCTCTTAGATAGTATCACTCTAATTAGATAGTAGCACCATAATTAAATATGTGGTGCTAGTATCCCTATTTTGGTGGTAGTGTCCTTTTTACAACACTATCATGAGCTTCTGCATCTATGTTTAGATCTATAAGGTTTGTTCCTACATGTAAAAGTTATGAAGCCCTATATATTACCTAATTTTACTAAATTTGTAACCAAACCCTAATCCTCTATGTTTCTAGGACATTTGGTTGATACAAGCTAAAAAGGGTGTTTGTTAGTGGGTTAGGTTGGACATCCTCAGCACCTGACTGTGATGAGAGTTGCCTACATACTAATAATTCAAAGAGGGATCAATCCCAATGTATTTATCCCCACCTAATTATTGGTGCAAGTGAAAGTGAATCTAGTATGCTAGTTAACTTGAGTGCTTTGATTGTGTTTGAGACTATAAATCTAGGTAATCTGAGCTTAGGAATGCTATAGATGGTAGTATACATAAGTAGGGTAGAATAAGGATTGATAACCTTAATTATGCATAAATTGTTATGATTTTACACATATATCTTACATATAATTTACATATAGTGGTTGGAGGGATAAAAGTCATGTATTTATACTATTATGATACTTGTGCAGGTGCTAAAAAAGGTCTAGGTTAACCTTAGGAGGTTTCAGATTTGAAAAGATACCCATTTTTGAAAAGAGGGGAAAGATAATATAACCATTATTGGGAAACTATCACCATGTGGTACTATTATCCCTATTATGGCATTATTATCCAAATGGTAGAAAACTAGGCAAGAAGGACTAGGATGCAAAAATGAGGGTTTAGGACTGCTTTAAGGATGATTAGGGAAGCCTATGGCCTACACAAAGGCTAGATAAGTGTGAAAATAGGCTTTAGGATAGGTATAGGGATAAGCTGGGGATATGTGGTCTCAAGTATCAGTCTTATCACTTAAATTCCACTTTTAGATGATTACATTCCCCCCTTTATTCTAGAAATGTAGTAAATAAAATTGACTAGGATAAAGGAAAAAGAAGCATACCTAGACTTACTTAAGAGGTGAAGCCTATGAATATAGGTCTAAGTATGTGAAGCATGATCTAATACATGTCATACAAGTAAAACATGCATAAATTAGTCCTTACGTAAGAGATATCAAAAGTAAAGGCAAAACTAAGTAAAGAAGTAAAATTGAATAAAATTCAGTAAAAGGATAGAAGAGAAGAAATGAATGAATACACCTCACTAGGTACATGAATCAATGCATAAACTTGGTGACAAATTGTATGCATACATGTATATAGTGATCAATCAGTGAATAGCTTGGAATGAGCTAATGGCTTTCTCAATCATCATGTGTGGGTGGCTTAAGAACTCAATCTAGTTTTGATCCATCGTTACTTGGTGGATCATGACCTATGAATAACATGGAGTGGATTGATGGTGTGTCCAACCCTCTCATGTAGGTGGATTAAGAACTCAAGTAGAATATGACTCCATCATTGCCTACCCATGTGTAGTAGATACATCTGAAACTAAAACTACATGATGTAACTGGAAATGTCTAATCATGATGCCAAATTTACAACCACTCGGGTATATTAGGAAAATCTAGGCCACTCGATAATAACAACCATTATAGATGGAATAAGGCATGAAAATCATGTGTAACTTAGAATATGATGTTAGGTGTATACAACATAGATATTGACATGGAATTTGTCATTATATCTAATCAACTAGTGTGTAATTGATCATACAAAAATAAATCATTGTACACATGCCCCCAAATCTGATATCTAAGCATATAGATTTTGGATTGATTTGTAATGATATGTATCAAGTATCTAAACTAAATATGGGAATGGTCATGACATACACGATGCCCCCAATATGAGCAAATTGGTATGAATCTAAGCTAAACTAGTATATATCTAATCTAAATTGGTATGAATATGAGCAAAATTGAGTAAAACTAATAAATCTATAATTGAACATGTGCAAAATTATGTTATATCTACTATACTTTTATAGCCTATCTAGGTTTTTATTAAACTAAAGCTACTAGACAGTAGTGACATGCCTTGGATAGTATCTCTATGTGGCATTAATGTCCAAATTTGGACCCTAATATCCTTATGCTCTAATTTCTATGCAACTATATTGATCTCTCTATCATTATTTTCCCACTATGTTTATCTGAGTCTAATTTCTATTCTATGTTTGTGTGCTACAAAATGTATTATGAATGCATTATAGGAGCCTGATCTCTATGATAAACCCCTATGAATTCCCCCTCTTTTGAGGGGAGTTGTTGACCCTGTGAAATAACTATCCTCAAAAGAAAAAACTAAACAAAATGTGTGTTAGCCGGAGTGTATATGATAAATGCATAATAATCCAATATAATGTGCATACATAACATCAAAATTTAAGATAATCTAAGCATAAGTTTGTAATGTGTGACATATGTCATGTCTAGTATTCACAAGGGTGTCAAAATAGATATAACAATGTATGTAATAACAAATCTGAGTAATAATTGAGTAGCTACCTAGAGGGATGGGGTATGATGTCCATCAAGACACCCAAGTAGGAAGGGGAGATGCATGAGGTCCCTCATAGCATCTAAAACTAGAATTTGTAACAAGCAAGAGACAAGTGTCATGGTCATGATTTATACAAGAAAGCATACATATAAAACACATGAGGCTCACAAAGTAGGTCAAAGGGCCACATTAAAAAGGACATGGGAACATGTCACTAAATATAAGAAAATAAGACATATAAGGACATGTTAAAATTTCCACATACATAAAAAACAAGCAAGTTGAATTAGAGCCACATAGAAGAACATGTTTAAATATATGCACACACAATTAGGAAGTCACATATAAGGACATGGGCACATGTCCAAATCATAAATAAAATGAATAAAAATGGCTTAGATCCATAGGGAAATTGCATATTCAAATGCCCTCAAATAGAAAAAGCATAGAGATACAATTAATTATAAACTTGGAAGGTTAGAAATGAAAGTATACATGAACATGTAATACAAATCTATGTAAGAGTTAATATGTACATATATTGAGTCTAAATTAATAATAGTTGAAAAAAACAATTTGCGTAAGTATATCATGATCAATATCAAGATATAACAATGCTAAAGATGTGATGTAGAGTATAGAAAGATGTAACTTGGTAATTGAAGCTATGTATAGGGTGCTCCCAAATGGGCAAATGTGTCAAATAAAGAACCCATGTATTGGTGTATATGCCTCTAGTGGGTAGATAATATCAAATCTAGATCAGTGTAGTGGACATAAGTCCTATAGAAATATACAAGCACTTGATGAAAACAAGTGAAGCATGTATTCATGATAAAATTGAATATACAAAGATAGCTAATATATGTAGTGTTTGGAAAATATAAGAAGTGTAAACATGGCAAAGCATGCAATCTATAATTTTTAATTTTGAGTAGATATTTGAATGTTTTTGTGTTTTTGAAATATTTTATTATTTTTGTATTTTCTAGATATAAGCTATGTACAATAAAAATGAAAATGGAACTATATAAAAGGATCAAGAAATAAATAAACTATGTAAAATTAGGAAAGAACATACTAATCGATTAATCTCACAAGAGACTCACTATCAAGGTGTCATGTGTCAAATAAATGATCAATAATCATGCATGCTATGTGAAAAGGTATCCATGGTCTAAGGACCAATTATGTTAAGTGATTTGCATCTGACACTAACTATGGCTTAGGGATAAGAATTTAAGAAGTTGACTGAACTAGCATGTGAACTATGTTTTGAATTTGTGAAGTTGGTTGAACTGGCCTGTGGACTATGGCAGATACCATATGAACCTAGATGGCATGGTAATAAAAGTGACAATATTACTCATGCTATGTAGGTATATAAATAGCCTCTAGAACTAATAATATTCATCATGTACTACTGGTAAATATATTTGTAGACTCTGTAGAAAATATCTTAATTAGTTCTTGTGTTGAAACTATGTTTTGTTGTGCATCATGTCTTAAAAATATATTAATTAGTTCTCCTGATAAAACTATGTTTTTTTATGCATAATGTCTTGAAAATATATTAATTGGTTGTCATGATAAAATTATGTTTTATTTTTCATCATGTCTTAAAAATATCTTAATTGGTTATCATGTTGAAACTATGTTATGTTGTGCATCGTGACTTGAAAATATCTTAATTAGTTGTCTTGCTAAAACTATTTTAATATCTTTGTGATTGTTTCCAAATATATTAATCAATTATCATATTAAGACTGTGCTCTAATCTTTGTGATTGTTTCCAAATATCTTAATTGGTTATCATATCGAGACTATGCTATAATCTTTATGAATTGGATACCATCTCTGCTAAATCTATGGTGCATGAGATCTCACATAAATAAGTGTCCTAAAAACCACATGGCTTGTATGATGAGTAACCAATGGTTCCTTAAAATAATGTCCTAGGATAATGCACTTGTATTGGAGTGTAATATAGAATAATGTGGATAAAAACATATCAATGTCCCTTATGTAAATGTTTTAATGCCTCTATTGAGATACTAGTCAATACAATCTCAGAGTGCGTAATAGTTGTCTAAATTTCAATTTATCTGATGAAAGTTACAATATGGTTTGTTTTGTACCTTATGAAAATGGTGTGTTATATGGTGTTTAGTAGGAGGAAGTGTGAACATCTCCTTATCTAATAATGTAAGCAATATGTCATGAGGCTTATCTTTTCTTAAAAACTATATAACCCCTCTATGTGTGTCCTATGCTCTACTCACTATAGGAGGTGCTCTGTGAAGTGGATTTTTGCCCTTGTTGATTATTTTTATTGGTTGTTTTTGTTCTACTAGTTTCTTAATTAGGAGTGGAGTAGGTTCTTGTACTGTCTTAGATGATTGTGTTGAGTTGTGGAGCTAAAAGCTTCACCAGATGAGCAAATGCAAGGTTGCTGGAGTTACACAGTCACCGACATCGATCAAGATAGACTGACATCGACCAGGATTCAAGCAGAGGCTACTGACGTCGGTTATGGATCGGTTGATGTTGGTCATATGTAGATAGATAGGGACCGACGTCGGTCACCTGTGCATCCAGAATTTTATTTTGGAGGAAGAATAGATTGTTTGCATGAAAAGATTAACTGTTAGTATTGAGTTTGCATTTCTATTTTTGGCAGGACAGATTTGAACCTTTGATTAAGAGGTATATCTAATGGTGGAGAATGCATAGCTCATGAATCCTAGTATTATATAATAGGGTTAGATTTTCATAGCTTATTGAACAAGACAATACATGTAAATGTGAATCAATTCAAGTGTTGGAGTTGGTTGTAATTGAGAGAGAGAACTCTTGAGGGAAAGAGATCTATAAATCTGAGAGGTGTGAGAAGAAAGAGAGATTTCTTCATTCTATTTCCTTCTGGAAGAGTTTAATACAAGTTTTTGGGTTGTTTCTTGTATCTCATATTCTTTGTTGTTTCTAATTCTAGTTACTTATTCTTTTTGGTTTAATTTCGTGTTTAGTTGCTTACACAAAAGTAATCAATTGTGCTGATAGATTCTAAAAAGTGGTATCAGAGCATTGGGTTCACTAACAGGTTGTATCAGATCAGGTTAGTGTTTGTTGATTACAGGTCACTCACAGGTATTTCTGATTGAGTGGGAGTAAAGCAATGGCAGAAGAAAGTAAACTAAGAATGGAGAAGTTTAATGGCAAGAATTATCAATTATGGAGGATGTAGATAGAAGATTATCTGTATCAGAAAGATCTATACTTACCATTAGGTGGGGTTTCAAGAAAGCCCACAGATATGCAAGATGAAGAATGAAATGTTCTTGATAGAAAGACTCTTGGATCTATAAGGTTGAGTCTAGCATCTTTTGTGATTTCCAATTTATCACAAGCAAAGACAACAGTAGAGTTAATGGATACTTTAGAAAATTTATATGAAAAGCCCTCAGCTTCAAATAAGGTATATCTTATGAAGCAATTATTTAATTTGCAAATGCAGGAAGGTGGATCTGTATCTAGTCATCTTAATGATTTCCATGGAATAGTAAATCAATTAAATTCAATCAAAATAGTTTTTGATGGTGAAATTAAGGCTCTCTTAATCTTATGCTCTTTACCTAAAAGTTGGCATAGTTTGGTAATGGCAGTTAGTAATACTACATCTGCTTCAAATATTTTGAAAGTTGATGATGTTGTTAATGTAATCTTGAATGAAGAAATTTGCAAAAAAAGCACAGGGAAAACATTAGGTAATGCTTTAAGTTTTTAAAGCAGGGGAAGGCAAAAAGAGAAGTGCAAGCAAAGGAGATCAAGGTCAAAGTCAAAGATGAGTAATAGATCCAAATCCAGAAATGGCAGAAATATAATCTACTGGAATTGTGGAAAGAAAGGGCATGCAAAGAAAGATTGCTGGTTGAAAGTTAAAGAAGAAAATCAACATGAAGGTAAAGAAGAAGAAAAAGTTGCAGGTATTGTTGCACAAGATGCTCTTATATTTTCTTTGGATAATAAAATAGAATCTTGGGTTTTAAATTTTGGTGCCTCTTTCCATGCAACCCCAAATAGAGAATTTTTCAATGATTATGTCCATGGAGATTTTGGAATAGTCTATTTAGGGGATGATGAGCCTTGTAAAATTGTTGGCAAAGGAAAAGTGCAGTTGAAATTGTAGAATGGCAACACATGGGTGTTGAAGGATGTCATGCATGTACCCGTCCTGAAGCAAAATTTGATTTTTGTAGGAAAGTTGGGTGATGAGGGTTACACAGTAACTCTCATAGTGGAATCTTGGAAAGTTTCCAAGGGTGCACTTGTAATAGCCAGCGGCAAGAGAGTAGGTACACTTTATTTATCTACTTGTATCACTGATCATTCTCCTTCTATTTTATCTACTTCAGATGTAGATGCAAAGTTGTGGCACTATAGGCTTGGCCACATGAGTGAGAAGGGAATGACTGTTCTTAAGTCAAAAGGTAAGCTTTCAAATTTGAAAAGTATAGATATAGATTTTTGTGAGCATTGTATTTTTGGAAAATAGAAGAAAGTGAAGTTTCTCAAAACTGGGTCAACAAAGAAGAAGCACAAGTTGGAGCTTGTTCACACAGATGTGTGGGGACCAGCCCAGGTAGCTTCTATTGGAAGATCACTGTATTATGTTACTTTCATTGATGATGCTACAAGAAAGGTATGGGTTTATTGCATAGGGAGGAAATCTGATGTTTTTGACACATTTAAGAACTAGAAAGCTTTGGTTGAGAATGAAACAGGTTTGAGATTGAAGTGCCTTAGATCTAACAATGGTGGTGAGTACTGCAGCTATAAATTCAATAGTTACTGTTCTATGAATGGAATATGTAGGCAAAGGATGGTTCTAAGGACATCTCAACAAAATGGAGTTACTGAAAGGATGAACAGAACAATAATGGAGCGTGCTCAGAGTATGAGGTTGCATGTTGGTTTGCCCTTACAATTTTGGGTAGAAGCTATAGATATTGTGGTTTACCTGATTAACAGAGGACCCTCTACTGCACTGGATGGTGGAATTCCACAAGAGGTGTGGATAGGTAAAAAGGTAGATCTTTCATTTCTCAAATTTTTTGGTTCTAAAGCTTTTGTGCACATTGATAAAGAAAATAGAAAGAAGCTGGATGCTAAATCTATGTGGTGCACATTCATTGGTTATGGCTCTAGAGATTTTGGATTCTGGATGTGGAATTTAGGAACTAACAAAATTATTAGAAGCCATGATGTTGTTTTTAATGAGAAGGTGATGTACAGTGATCAGCTCAAGAAGCTGAATAAATCTGAGCAGAGCAATGTTGATTTAGATGAGGTGATGATCCAAAATGAGCTCGCGGGTCAAAATTATCACACATAGGAAAACACAGACACTGATGTTGGTCAGGAAGGAACCGATGTCGATCAAGTAGGAACCAATGTCAGTCAGTCTATAACCAACATCGGTCAGACAAGAACCGATGTTGGTCATGTGGAACCGACATCAGTCAGGTACAGACTGAGAGATGATCGAGATCGGTCACTGTTAGAAAGGAATTTGGGTGGACAACAAGCTGTGAATGAGTCTCAAACACCCATAAGGAGGTCAAAAAGGGTAAGTAAACCTCTGATTCAATATTCCCCTTCTTTATTCTACTTATTTCTCACTGATGGTGGAAAACCAGAGAGTTTTGATGAAGCAATGCAGGTAGAAACTAGGAAATAGTGGGAGCTTGGCATGAATGAGGAAATTGATTCCTTAAAAGAGAACCAAATGTGGGATTTGGTTGAGTTGCCAACGGGAAAGAAACCACTAAAAAAAAATGGGTTTACAGGGTAAAAGAAGGAGAGAATGGACAAATGAGACATAAGGCCAGGTTGGTAGTAAAGGGATTTGCACAGAAACCAGGTATTGATTTTGGTGAAATTTTTTCTCTTGTAGTAAAGATGACTTCTATTCGAACTGTATTGTCTTTAGTTGCTATTGAGGATTTGCATCTTGAGCAGCTTGATGTTAAGACAACATTTCTTCATGGAGATTTGGATGAAAAAATATATATGGATCAACCGGAAGGATTTGAGGTCAAAGGTAAGGAGAAACTTGTGTGTAGGTTGAAGAAAAGCTTATATGGTCTTAAACAAGCTCCAAGACAATGGTATTTGAAGTTTGATAGGTTTATGATAGAGCATGGATTTGATAGATGTCAATCTGACCATTGTGTTTATTTCAAAAGATTGGATAATGGTAGTTATATTATCCTGCTACTTTATGTAGATGATATGCTTATTGCAGGTTGACACATGCAGGATATTAATGAGCTTAAGGTAAAATTATCTCACACATTTGCCATGAAGGATTTAAGAGCAGAAAAGAAAATCCTTGGCATGAGTATTAAGAGAGATAGGAAAAATCACTGTTTGATTTTGTCTCAAGAGGATTATGTGAACAAGGTGTTGAAGAGGTTCAATATGCAAGATGCAAAACCGGTGAGCACACCTATGGCTGGACACTTCAAGTTGAGCAAAGAACAGTGTCCTAATTCACATGATGAGGTTGAGTACATGAGTAAAGTTTCATATGATTCAATAGTTGGGAGCTTAATGTATGCAATGGTATGTACTAGACCTGATATTGCCCAAGCAGTGGGAGTTGTCAGCAAGTTTATGGCCAATCCAGGGAAGGAACACTGGAAAGCAGTTTAGTGAATTCTTAGATATCTGAGAGGGACCAATAGTAGGAATTTATGCTATGGAGGGTCAAACACTTCTCTACATGGGTATGTAGATTCAGATATGGTAGGTGACTTGGATGGTAGGAGAAACACCACAGGATATGTTTTCACTATTGGTGAAATGACGGTTAGCTAGATTTCAAAGTTGCAGAAGGTTGTTGCCTTGTCTACTACAGAGGTAGAATACATTGCAGTCATAGAGGCTAGCAAGGAAATGATATGGATGACACGGTTCATGGAAGAGTTAGGAAAGGAGCAAGAGAGTTGCATATTATACAGTGATAGTCAAAGTGCAATTCATTTGGCAAAGAATTCAGCCTTTCATTCAAGAACCAAACATATATAGCTTAGGTACCACTTCATTAGACAGGTATTGGAGGATGGTGAGTTGAAGCTGGAAAAGATCCATATAGATAAGAACCCTGTTGATATGTTAACAAAGCCGGTAACAAAGGAGAAGTTGAATCTTCATTCAACTTTTCTTGGTCTTCAAGATTGAACTTGAAGATGAAGAAGCTAGAGGATGTTGTTGTACATGTACAAGTGCAACTATTTATCTCCAAGTGGGAGATTGTTGAGTTGTGGAGCTAAAAGATTCACCAAATGAGCAAATGCAAGGTTACTGGAGTTACATAATCACTGACATCGGTCAGGATCGACCGACATCAGTTAGGAGTCAAACAGAGGCTATCAACGTCAGTTATGGATCAGCTAACATCAGTCATATGCAGACAGATAGGGACCGACATTGGTCACTTGTGCATCTAGAATTCTATTTTGGAGGAAGAACATATTGTTTACATGAAAAGATTAACTGTTAGTATTGAGTCTGCATTTTAAATTTTGGCAGGACATATTTGAACCTTTGATTAAGAGGTATATCTAATGGTGGAGAATACATAGCTCATGAATCCTAGTATTATATAATAGGGTTAGATTTTCATAGCTTATTGAACAAGACAATACATGTAAATGTGAATCAATCCAATTTTTGGAGTTGGTTTTAATTGAGAGAGAGAACTCTTGAGGGAAAGATATCTATACATCTGAGAGGTGTGAGAAGAAAGAGAGATTTCTTCATTGTATTTCCTTATGAAAGAGTTTAATACAAGTTTTTGGGTTATTTCTTGTATCTCATATTCTTTGTTGTTTCTAATTCTAGTTACTTATTCTTTCTGGTTTAATTCCGTGTTTAGTTGCTTACATAAAAGTAATCAATTGTGTTGATAAATTCTAACAAATTGTGACTGTGAGAGATATAAATCCAAATCTATCTCTCAATGTGTCTCGACTAGTCCTAACTTTTTTTTAATCCCAAAGCTATGTATCATAGATGTATGAGTAATTTAGCTATCTCATATAAAAATTTATCTTTAAAAGGAAGAATGAGGCCTCTAGTAAAAATGTAGTGTACCTCTAAATCTATTGACTGATAGATCAATTGATGCATACATGTTTTGAATCTTAGAATGTATTCATTTACTATTTTTGAATGGTCATGGCATAGTGAAGGCAACCTCTCCTATGTGAATAGAGGTCCCTTATTCTAAATATAATGCATGAGAAAGACTTATTCTAACTCATTGTAAGTGTATAGTGAACCAATAGGGAGTGAATGATGAAACTACTCTATAGCCTTACCCTCTAGAGTTATAAAAAATAACTATAAGAGAATTAAACTACTAGTGACATGTGCCATAACTTTCCTTTAAGATTTGAGAATCATGTATGGATCTCTATGTCCAACAAACTTTGGTAATGCTAGTATCTATAATTGTGATGACAATGTTGCATTGGAAATTCTACGTGGGATGGGATTATTATGGATGGCATTGTAATTATCCCATGAGTGATATGTTTTACTTTCCAATGTGAGATGGTTTACTTGTTTTTGTAAATCACCCACATTATGCATGAAGAAGATTACCTCTTGTGAAGGTATATTAGCATCATCAAGAGGTTTGTTTAATTATTGAATTTTGTTATTTATCTTAGCCATTGGTAACCTTTTTTAGGGAGGATTGGTTTACTCTTTGTAACCTTTGAAGGTGTGATAGCTTGAACCTAGTTAGAGGGAAATGAGCTATCACCCTTGTTTAGGTTAGGCTAAGAAACATGTTCTACTTTAGTAATGGGGTTGAGGGAGATTCATTGGTATCTCTTATTTTTTTAAATTTTCAAAGAAGTATCACATGCTAATGGACTAAAATTTTACATCTTGATTTCACCCTAAGTTTTATAACTTTTGAATCTATGGATTATTATGGTTATCATTTGATTTTTATTATTTTGATTGAGATTTATGACATATACTAATTATGGGACAATTATATGATGAGTAGTTTACCTAATGAATTTATTATGTGACAATTTTAATTTCTTATTTCTATACATTATGGATGTATATTTGTCAGTTATGCATCTCTAGTTTTGATATATATGATGACTTGGAATAACTACCTACTTGTCATGAGGTGGATGTAGGATTGATTCTTCCATTAGACGATGACAAAGGTAGAACATCATCAGAGAGGGTAGTATATATGAGATGGTTGGGGGGTTGACAGAGGAACTGCTAGTAACCCAACACACACACCATAGTAAAATAACCTGTTTAACTCTTTGTTTAATTTAGATAGTTAATTTGTTTTAAAGTGCTTATATACTTCTACAATGATCATGTTTTGATTGATGTTTATGATGATTTTATTGTGTGATCTAATGTATGTTAGTAGTGTATAGATTTACTATACAATGTTGTTTTATGATCATATTATCTATGTTTATACTAAGTTAGATTGTCTAAACATAGTCATTGGTTTAAATGATATTCAGTAAATATCATTATCTTGATTTGATGTCTTTATGTATATGAAATAGTCAAGGCATAAATATAAGTGCATAATTAAAAAAAAATGATGTATAAATATAGAAAATTCATATACACTGGTATTTAATTAGTAAAGTTATCTTGAAATAATTGGATTATTAATTGGTTTGAGTATCTTTTAAAGAGATAATTATCTTTTTATGTATAAGTTAAGGAAATTTAATATCCTAAATACTAATTTAAAGAGCTATATGCATATTTTATGTTGAGTATGGAAAATATAAAAGCATCATTTTATTATGACTTACACAGACTTAGTGAACAACTCAGAACATGCACAAGTTATGGTATTAAATGAAACTCAAATTGAGATTTTAGAAATTGAAAAGGGTAAGCAACGAGTTATGCATGCTTATAGAATTAATGAAATTCCCAGTAAGTGTTGAAACTGTTTGGAAACTAAGAGCTAAATAAAAAAGATTTTTACATGAAGAAAAAAAGAAAGGAATCTAAAAGAAGGGTAGATGATGATAAGAAGTGGGAGAGAATACCAATTATGGGAGAAAGGTGGAGAGTATGGCAGTGATTAGGGAGATTATATTAAGAGCAGAAAAGGTATGAGAACAAAATAGAAAAGAGAGAATACAACGAAGGAGATAGAAGAATATACAATATAGGAGGATGAAAGAGTATGGAAGGAGGATGGTGAGAGAGGAATAGGAGTGAAGTAAGAAGGAAAATAATTCTAGTTAGATTTAGGCATTGAAAGGTTGGTTAGTAATTAAGATTCTTTTTTTTAGTGATGGGAATGAGTTGATCTTGATAAAATCTAGTTATATTTTACTAATCTATCATGTATAGCGATTGGGTATTTAGAAGAATTCAATTTAAAAATGAGTAAATTAATAAGAATATGCTATTTTAGTTCATTAAAACCATGAGGTTTAAAATAAGGGGTTGGCTGTGTAGTGTATACGCATAAAGACCATATACATACATGTTTTTATCTTTGAGGGAATAATGGTTGATGATTTAGGAATGAAATAGTAAATGTATAAAGGAAACTATGTTTCCTCTTTCTAAAAATCAAATTTTAGGTGAAACATTATTATTTCTTTAGATTTGCATTAAGTCAACTTAGTTCACTTATATTATCAAATCAATGTTATAAATCAAAATAAGAACAAAATTTTGGACGTATTTTAATGAGGATGTATATGAGATAGACTTAAAGTAAATTTTTATTGGTTGTGCATTTTATTTATAATCCAAAAATATGAATAGTTAAATAGATATGTAATTTATTATATTCAGAGGATAGGGGGGAATGAACTACCTGATTTTATCTTCAAGTCACTTATGAGTAAAATCTAGGGACAGACTTGAAGTTAGTTAAAACATTTTTATTATCAAGTAGTTTTCTCATAATGAAGACTTAGATATGTATACATTATTGGTTCTTGAGGAAAGTTAATTTGAGATTAGAAAAGTAAAATGGAGACTTGTAGTTATTTGTTGAGTATTCTTAACATATGTTTTAGCTTTGTAACTATTGTGGAAGCGTAGAAAGTTGGGTAAATAGGAAAACATATAGGTATACATTTATGGATATATATTTATTTAAGTAAACATGTATGGGTTTAATGGTCCATTAATCATCTTTAAATAAATAAAAACTATGATTTTAATCAATAAGGAATGATATGAAAATTGTTTCCAAGTTAAGATGAACTTCTTAAGTCGATATGACTTTACTCATAAATATATGTATAAAGGACTATTTCATATAATTTGGACTTATACCCACGAAAGTGGAGTGGAGAAAATTTTCTCTAAAATAATTTTCTTATGTTCCAAATAAAATAGATTGGTTCAAACCATTTGGGCCATAAATCACTTTGAATGAATTGGACTATTTTGAATAATTTGGACTTATACCGCGTAAAGTGGAGTGGAGAAAATTTTCTCTAAAAAATAAATTTCATATAATCTAAATAAATTGGAGTGTTTAAAACCATTTGGAAATAGATCATTTCAAATAAATTGGGCTATTTTAAATAAAATGGACTTATACCCACTAAAGTGGAGTGAAGAGAATTTTCTCCAAAAATAAATTTGTTATATTTGAAATGAATTGGACTATTTCAAAGCATTTGGGCATAGATTATTTTGAGTAAATAGGGATATTTTGAATAATTTAGACATATACCTATAAAATGGAGTGATTCAAAAGAAGATTTTCTCCAAAAATAAATTTTATTTATTCCAAATAAATTAGACTATTTCAAACCATTTGAGCATAGATCATTTTGATTAAATTGGGCTATTTTAAATAATTTATAATTATACCCACTAAACTAAAGTGGAGTGGAAAATATTTTCTCCATAAATATGTTTTCTATATTCCAAATAAATTGAATTATTTCAAACCATTTGGGAGCAGATCATTCTGAATAGATTGAACTATTTCAAACTCATGACACCCTTATGGGCCTTCATACTAATCATTGATCCTTTGAAATAACTTTCGTTACTGGGACATGTGGCACTGTTTGACTAGCCAAATTATGGATGAAAACATATTAAGCAATCTAGTTCATCTACATAATAAAATATCCTAACAATTTTTTGTTGTTCATTAGGAAGATCTTCTGAATGAGCAAGTGCCAATATACTAATTCAATAATTTCAAGGAATCTCCAACTATAAATCAAATTGCACTAATAACCAAACAAAGTAATTCTAAATTAAAATCAATTATTTTGAAATTAATTGAACCATTTTTGAAATAATTTAGAATTGATTTGCATGAAATTGATGATAATGTTTATTACTAGAATTATAGTTTATAATTAATAAATACACTTAAAAGAATCAAGGGAAGTTACATCTTTTTGAACATTGGTTCACAACTACTGGCATGGATTTTTTGCTTTCTCCCAAGAATGTGATGATTGACATCATTTTGATTCTCTAATACTTTTCATATTTCTGACTTCTATTTCCAATATATCTACTTGACGTAACATAAATCATTTTCAATTTTTGATTTGTAACATAATTTTGAGAATTACAATCAATAAACAACGTGTTTGTAATTGAATAATCATCTCCGAAGGTCCCTTTAAAAATAACTTCATCCCATTTTTTTATATTTATATTGAACCTCTTAGAATATTTTTTTCCAAAACAAACATGAAATTTGAACTTGTGTAACCCATGGCTTGAACGAGTATCCTCAAATGATTCTCCTCTATCATTGACCAAATGCCAATGTGAGAAAAAGACTACAGTGCTACCTTCAAAATTTCATTGGAATGATCTTGAATGTAGTATGACATATTTTCAATTTTATAATCTTATTTTTTTTCCATATCATGCATTTTCTTATCTTTTATTTTGTGCACAACCAATAATAAGTCATCCAACCCTAAAATCAATAGTTTTTTAGAAGTCAGTTTTAGCTCCTCCTTTGAAATGTCTAAAATTTATTAAAAATGAAATGAATCATTTATTAACAATATTATATTATAAGAGATATAACATGAAAATTTTCTAAGAAAATGTTTTACATGTTACTAGACTAGTCATTGGTGTGATTTTGATTTGCATTTCTTTTTGTAATATAAAAACATAATGCATTTCATTTGATTCATTTTTTTTGCATTTCTTTAAATATTATAAAGATTCATATAAACACATAAAAATAAGTATATGCTCAGGCACATTGTAATTATAATCCTCATTATACATGGATGTACCATTTCTATTACTAGTTTTGTAACACACATATGCATATAAAAGTTCATGTTGAATCCTTGTAACTTGACCATGAATGTATCATAATCTAAATCAGTCCAGTTTTATCATAACTTGTTTCTCATAGACATTGATAGGAATTTAACATTGATCAATGCGGCCCATCACAACAAACAAAATAGGATTTACTCTTCTAATCTGTAGTCCACTATCACTAGATTCAAATGAATATAATACACCTTAATAGTTGAACTCCATTCATATACTTATAATAAGACACATTAAATTAAAAATTATTTTAATCAATAGCAATATAATTATTTTTAGCACAATATATTTTATTGATAAAGAACACATGGATACTCTACATCAAAATTTATTGTATTGAAGACATAGTATAACACATATTATGTTATTTTAAATTGGGTAAATTAAAAATGTAAAAAACATTTTAATGGTTAAATTAAACTTGTAAAAAACATTTTAATGGGTAAATACAATCACATTCAGTCTAACACAACATTAAAATGAACCACACTTCCAAATCTCAAGTTGATGCAAGTCTATATTTTATTATCTTCTACAATCTCCTGTCCATGAAGAAAAATTTAATTGTAATGTGTTTAAATAAATAAATATAATTAATATATTCTAGACTTGTATGAAATTATATAATTACTTATTTATTGAAAGAGGTTTTCACCTTTTTTTGCTTTTTTGTAGTTTGTATGGGTGCATTCTTTCATTGAAACTTTGGTTATTTATTCTCTACAAAGTATAATATAATGTAGTAACTAAAAATTCTCATTATAAATTGATTTGATATTTGTATTCTAAAAATGTGTCTTGTTGTAAAGTTTTACTTTGTGTTATTTTCATGGAGGCACTAACCTGCAGAGTTGTGTCATGGGTTTTTGTGTTGTAGACACAAAGTGCTAGAGCTACATTGTGAACTATTTTAATTGAGACATAAATAGATGAGGAAATATTTTGTCAGTATTATAAATTGTTGATAAATAAAAAATTATATAATTGAAAAAATATACATGATTTTATGTTACCTTTTTCAACTTGCGATGTGTCATGTTCATTGATATGATATTTTGTTATTATTATTTCTTCACTTGCATGTAATGCCATTGGTGCTACACACTGAAATATTGCTAAGATGTCAGGTTTGAAAAATAAAGAGTACACATCAAAATATTGTTAAGATGTTATATTTGAAAAATAAAGAATGATTATAAACTAAATTAAAAATGTTATGCATCTAGTATTGATTGAAGCAGTTGTTCTTATATTATTTCTCTAAATTTGTCAAACAATTTTGAAATTGAACATTAAAAATCATTTGTTCTTTAGTTTATATAATATAAGATAATTTTCTTTGCAATTTTGTACAAGAATTCACCAATCCAACTCCTATATATACCCTTAACATGTCACATGCATCTAGATCATTGAAATTAGAAATAAGTGTCTCCTAAAAGATGATATCTAGTTCATTTTTGAATGGTCTTCCTATTTTGTGCAAACCAATCATTTGAAATGTTGGTACATCTTTGTAGATGTCAAAACCATTCTCTAATCTAATTTGTTGTGAATGGAGGTAGAAACCTTACATCTAAAAATGAGCTAGATCCTAACAAAAATTGATACCTATAATATGTGTCTAATAAAATCCATAACTATCTAGACCCCATAGTATGGCACTTGTATCTTGTGTGTAATGAAAATCACCAACACATAGATTCGTGAGAGAGGTCTGAATGGTAGGATAATGTTCTAGTTTATGGATGATGAATACATTGAAGACCCCGACAAGAAATTTTTCAATCAATGCCTAAATAAATAGGCAAAGATGTTCTTCCTTAAAAAAATTAGTGAGATTTAGAAGATCAATAATTATCAAATCAACATTCAAACCAAGAATGAATGTTTCACTAAAATATTCTAAAATGGATGGCCAAAGACAAAGGGGCCCATAATGGTAGTTGAATATTTTTGTATCTATCCTGAGAAGCTAACCTCCATCATTATGTAGATAAAATTTCAATATGAATAATGAGTCTTGAGATAATGCTTCCCAACCTTTTTTTATTTTTTAAATACCTTCATTCATGACATACAAATTGTCAAACCTTTTCACATAAATTTTATAATGCTCTATTACCTTTTCAGGTGTGATTATTTGGTCTAGTGGTAGTGTTGTATCATGGTTACTAAAATAATCTACAATTTTTGATAATATGTTACTTTCCAGCTTCACCTTTTTACATCAATTATCCATGCTATTGTACCTAGGGGTTTTCAAGAAGGAAATAGACCATTTTTCCAATAAATCTACTAGTTCTACTTTTTGTTTGTCAGAAAGCCCTTGAATATTTATAAGTACTATTATTCCAAATTCATCCTTATCACAAGTCAAGATTATTCCAATCAGAGAAGATTATTTTCTTGATGTAGTGCTAAACAAGTATATATCTAGATGCACGTTAGGTAGACTAACAATTCAAAATACCAATCAACAAGAAGAATTTTGTGACCATCATAAAATAGAAGATGTTTATGTGGATTTAATTTTAGTTTTAGTATTTTATATGGTACTCTATCCAAATTCTATTGGAGTGAGGCCTTTTTTGCCTTTTATCTAAATTCTCTTTGAGTGAGGCCACCTTATACCTTTTAAGTGTGGTAATTCTTTTTTTTCCTAAAGACATTCTGCAAAGCAATTGAAATTATTTAAATATTGATATTTTGTAAAATGCAAGTTGCATATTGCATCAATTCATGATTTTTTTAATGTTTGATTAGTGATTAAATGTATATCAAAAAATGTTAATTCTAAAATACAATACAAAGCACATATTAAATCTTCATAATACATACATTAACTCACACTTTAACTAATAAGGTATGACCAAATCAAAAATAAATTATGTGCACCAATGAATATAATCTGATGGGAAAAGGAATCCACAAACATCTATTTTAAAGGAGAAAGATGAGTGGAAGTATGTTTCTAATATGTGTCAAAATTCCGATTAATAGGTACAATAAAGGTATCTCCTAGGAGATACCCTTCAATCATTCATAAGAGTGAATTTTTCTTACAAGACATCTCATAGGGGTTACCTTCAATTTAACCATGTTGGTGTTACAAGTGTACTTCAAGGCCCTTGAAGGAATATCCTAGTGGACACTTTGAAGGGTGTTGTCATACATTCAAAAAAGCATTGAATTTATCTCCCAATAGAACTTCCCTTCACCTTAAAATCACTACTAGTTGATAACTTGATAACTTGAAGGGCCTTCTAATACTTGAAAAAACATATATTTTAGGTCCTTTATGCACATGCTCTTTCCAGCTTAATCTATTTTAACAATTTTTCCCTTGATGATCATTTTAATATCTTAAATTATCTCTTAGTAGATACCTTCAATTTACTCATGAAGGTATTAGAAGGCCCTCAAAGGAATCTCCTATTGGATACCTCAAGTATGAACTTTCCTAGAGTTGTTGAGGTTTGTAATTTATTTAAAGTATCTCCTAGGATATACTTAAAGTAACCCATGAAGGAATCTCCTAGTCAATATTTTTAATGGATAAAACTCTCACTCTCTACAAATAATTTCTTATGGAAAGATTTAAAGATGTAGGATGAAATTGTGATTGCTAAGGTTATAGAATATAAAAATGCTAACTGCTACTATCCTAGTCTATTATAGTGGCTATCCATAAAAATGAGAATGTGATGAAACAAAATGATTGCCATCCACCCCTTACAAAATGATTCCCTCTCTGTGACCATGATGAGTGTAATTGGCCTCTAGATCAACTGCATTGTTTTGTTAAGACCACTACACTTGGAGAAGTGAGGTGGTACCATGTGTCTTTTCATGGAGATGTCCCACTTAGACTATGCTCAATGGTCTTGGCCTCCAAAAATCAAAGGATTACATCTCAGGCCAAGCTTAAAGTGTTTCAAAATCTTTGCATGAAAGAGGGACCCACACTATCATCTAATGGTGCTTCTTTAAATATTGATGAACCAACACAACTCTTGGGCAATTGCAAAGATGACATGTGTCATGAGGGCACTTTTGTAGAGTATTTTGGGACTTATTTAGTGAGTTCAAGCAAGGACATGCCATGTGTCAAAGGTAGATAAAGGTTGGGACCTTGTCAAAGTTGTATAAGGGGTCCCAAAGAAGAAACATCGAAAGGGGATCCACTAGAAGGTGCTAAAGAATTATGTTGATGTTGAGTAAGCTTGAAGAAAGAAATGAACTACTCCAAAAATAAAAAATGTGGATTTCAAGTCCTTAGTTCCTGGAAACTCACAAGGGCATCCACCTATGGAAGGAATAACCTAAAATTGTGGTGCTTAGACTAGATGAAAAAAACTACAAAAAAGAGGAAGGTACAAAAATCTATAACTTTTGAAGGGCTACCTATAAGGGCACCCACTCCTCTTTTGGCTAGATATTTTTTTTGAGAGCCTAAAAAGCTTTATCCAAATCTATCATCTCCTTGAAGAAGATGTTTCCCAAGCCCTCAACCATCACCAATGTCCATAACTTCAATTGGGTGAGTGGGAGCAATATTTTTTCCACCTCAGAGGCATTGGGCATTTGACTGAGAGCCACAAAGATGGCTTGGTCATATTTCTTTTGCTCAAGTAGTGCCTTGATCTGATCCTTGGGTAGGGTACTATTATTTATCAATAAAGGGGAGGGGATTCGTAGCTAGATCAATTATTCTATATGTACCCACCTTTTTTGGGCCGCTAGATCCAAGGCATTAAGCAATGCCTTGTACTTATTTACTATCTTGATGTAACTTAAAAACTCATTTACCTTTGTTGCTACCTATCTTTGATCGATAACCCCTACTAACATTAATCCTTTAAGAGAAGTTTTGTAGATATTTTGAACAAGGATCTATGACTTTGAGACCTTTAGGGAGATGAGATCAATCATCTAATTAACAAATGTGTTCACATAAGAGGACATATTCTATGCATCTATGATGAAGTTTAGTGCTATATTTAGGTTTTACACCATGGATTTGATCCATTCCTAATAAGATTTGTATAGATGCTAGACAATGGGAAGGATATCGATTGCTTGGGGGTGAGCTGCGAGGTCATTTTTCAACTTTTCAATATCTTAGTCCTTGATCAATGAGTCCTATTGTGCCTAGTTTATAATAGTTGATATGATTTATTTACATCATAGATCTTTTAGTATATATCATCTAGCTCTATCTCTTGTTCTTGAAACTTGGTTTTAGTGGCTCTAAAAAAATTAGATTTTGTTAGGAAGCTTTCATTTAGGATATTTCACTATAACTCTAGCCATGCTTTGCTAAAGTTAGTATCTTTAGCTTTAGCCTTAATATTGAGATGACTGACTATAGATTTTACTCTTGAGAGATCCATCTTATTCTTCTCTAGTTGATGAACCACCTTAACAAAGTCTATTATCATGAACTTTTATGTCTCTTCCATAATTTTGACTCTATATATGGGCTAGGATTGACTGAGGTTGAGGTTGATAGCTTGCATAACATAGTCCCCCAGTTGCATCTATTCAAGGGGATTCACTACCTAGGGAGTCAAGTGAGAAACCATAAAATATTACTACATGGCATAATCTTTGGCTTGTTTTCCTCTTTTATTTTTCATTTGGGCCTTTTAGACTACCCTTGCTACACCCACTTATTACTGAAACTAGTCTAGTGCTCGAATGATCTCTCTTACAAATGGGGTCCCTTATGAAAGTGTGAATGGGATAGCCAATAATTGCCATGAAGCAGTGGGCCCTGAACCTATAGAGGCAAGTGAATGAAAGTGAAAGGTTGAAGGGGAGAAAGATGGGAGTCCACAAGGTAGGGTGAATGGGGATTGTGTCACTAGGGGATGAGGTGGAAGATGAAGGTGGGGGAGTGAGAAAAGAGATGTGCAAGAGATAGGTATAATAGAAGAGAAGGGGTTGGGCCTGATGATAGGTTGATTAGATGAGGAGGAGACCAAAGCCAAAGTGGTACTAAGTTGAGTAGAATAAGGTACTACAAGCTATAGTAGGGATACTAGGGTAGATGATGAAGTGACAAGGGGAGCTAAAGTGCTTGAATGAATTATAGATGATGCCATAACCTGTTGTAAATCTATAGAGGGGGAAAAAGTAGTGGAGAAATACATAGAGGTAGAAATTAAGGGATCCATGAAGTGGATCTTATTCTAGGGGAAGCTGGTGAAGGGCTAGAAATGGGTGCCTCAGTGTGTTTGAGCTAGGATGACCTAGCCATGAGGTGCTTACAGGGATCCTAATGTTGTGAGGCTGAGCGATTTGAAGGCATAGGAGTCAACCACATTGAGGGATTTTGGGTGCCCATTGCCTCCACTTCTTATTCTTCCTCTTTTGGGGGTGTGTCTCATGCTTTCTCCATGGGAGTGTCTTATTCTTCTTCTTCTTCATCCCCCCATCTTGATCTTGGGAGTAGATTATTCCTCAGACCTAACCTCTTTTGGGTGAAACTCATCTTAAAGCTTCTCAAACTTCTCATCTTGGTCATCATCATATAATCCCTTAGATGGCTTATCAGTTTCAAACTTGTATTTAATAAAGGTAACTCTCTTCTTTGTGCTCTAAATTAATTGAGTGAGTAATCCCTTCATTATCTTTGATAAATTTTAGGCCAGGTCATATTTATGGACCTTATCATAAAAAGACTCCCATAGTTTAAGGGCATCTTTTGACATCTAAACTAGGTCCATATGATTTTGGGGGATATCCTCTGTGGGTGACTTCCTTTACTCCAAGTAGGGCCAAACTTGATGCTTGGGAGTACTTTTGGTCTTTAATTTGGCTATGTATCCTTTTGGATCATAGTCTCATCAGTCATCTATAGAATCAAGGCCAAGGTCAACTAGCTTGGCTATGAGGAGGTAACCTTGATGCCTTTTATGTACTATGATACCACCCCTTGAAAAGGGGACATCATATACACCCTTTTTATTCTTCTTAGCCTCGTAGATAAGGTTTATCACATCAAGTTGATTAGCCAAATCAAGGGATAAGGTTCTTTATGTCAATATGTAGGAAACCTAAAAGGGATCTCCTTTGAAACCATGTAATTATATGAAAGAGAAGTGGGCTCCCTAAAACTAATCAATTGGGCCTTTGTTGGTTGAGAACTAAACTTGTTAATATTTCACCATCCTAGAAGTGTTGGTCATTTGGTTGAGATCTGCAAGAACTAGAGCCATGAACCACTTTGAGAACTCATAGTAGTCCCTAGTCTTTGATAGGACATTAGTTCATACTATGATAGGGGCTACTACATGGGGAACATTCTTAGTATTGGAGGTGTTAAGCTAAAGATACTTGGAAAAGAAATGTGAATGCTGGTGTAGGATCAAGTGCATGAGGAAGGATGAGTACTAGAAGGTACTCATTGCTAAAAAATTATCCAATTCATTATTCATGTTGGAAGCAATGGCTTCAATAACTTCCATTCTAAACTTTGTCTCCTTTTCTTTTAATGTCAACAAGAAGAGCACCCTTAACTAAAAGTTATAGATGTTGACATATCCATCCATGCCTAGGATGAAAGTTAGCATGGTTAGAGTTTCTTTTAGATGTTGTGTGGGAAAGGTCAACCAGGGCATGGGTAGAGGAGGCATCTTAGTGACCTCATGATTGAGTAAATTCCTAAGGATAACTACCTTATCCTTG
The DNA here is from genome assembly GCA_037957365.1 of Torreya grandis. Lineage (NCBI taxonomy): Eukaryota > Viridiplantae > Streptophyta > Pinopsida > Cupressales > Taxaceae > Torreya > Torreya grandis. The sequence continues at coordinate 324,221 of JARHVA010002917.1, read as the reverse complement.
ACCTAGAAATACCAAACAAGCTAGAGGCTCTTGATGCTACAAACAATGGCTTTAGGGTCGTAAGGAAGTTAGAGCATCTTTCTGATATCATCTTACACTAATTTTTACCCTTAAGTGGGTATTACCAGTGATCACTCTAGTGTCAGTGTCATATGTTCCTAGGTAAAGGGTGATAATCTCAAGGTATGGGTGTACCTGAGGCACCATGTATTGTGGTAGCATGCTTTCCCACAATCTACATCGAAAGGTGTTATAATCTTTCTTACTTACCCTATCAAACATTTGAGTGTAAATTCCCTCTCTCAAATTTTTAGGGTTTTGGTCCAGTTTTGGGTCAAGTATATTATCTATAAAATTAATTACCAAAGTTTGGTCTCTATAGGGTCCCCTAGTCACTAGTATGGTATATCTCACCTTCTCCTTCACTTGAGTAGGGGCTAAAGTGTAGGCTTTATTTGTTATGTGCTTAAAGGTAAGATCTCCTCCGCTACTTGAACTATGGGTTCTTAGCTTTGATGGATGCTTGCCACTACCAAATGAGGATGTAGAGGCCTCCATATTTGTATCTATTTCAATGACCCTTTTTTGCTTTTGATTATTCATCTTGAAAGCTCTCTCTCTTTCCTTCCCAATTGCTTAATGCTAACTCTAAAATCAAAAAGTGTCTTGTGTTTGGCTCAAAAAGAGAAAAGGGATATTTATGTGCTATTTACCACTTTTAGGTGTGTCCATCATGGGAAATTTTTGGAAAGAGGTACACTCATAAATAATAGGGGTGACACATATGCTTGGAGAGCCATACATCAAAGATTTTTTGGTAATCATCATGGGAATTTATGCATGATGGAGTGTATGCTGTTAACATCAGGTAAGGTGGGAAAATAACCATTTTTTAGAGAATGTTTTTGGGGATTCAAGAGAATGGGGGGAAAGGATGTGTGGTGACGAGGTCAACCACTTATGCCAATGACACTTATTTGTAAAAGGAAATAGCAAGGGGAAGGGAAAAAATAAAGAAAGATGATTGATGATGAAAAGGCCCTTCAAGTCCCTTTCCCCAATGAGAAGTGCTCTTTAGGCCCTTTAAAACTACCCTTCAGGATTTTTGAAAGTACCCTTTGATATTTTTAAAATTACCCTTTAGACTTTTTGGAATGTCCCTTTACCCTTTAATAATTTTGTCCCAGACCTTTCCCTGATGAGAAGTTCCCTTCAAACATTCTGAAAGTGCCCTTTGACCTTTTTTGTAAAGACCCTTTGGGCTATTTGTCATTGCCACTTTGGCCTATGAAATAATTTTCCTAAGATAATTTCCTTGAGACATTGATTTCCTCATACTATTTTTATTCCACGGTCATTTTATCATGTTGAAAACTTTAATCTATATCACTTGGTTTAATATTTTATATGTTCTTGAGCCCTAACTTTTATATTGGTTTAAGTGACATTTTCCAATTTGGAGATCATTCATGCCTATTTTGGTTGTACATTATTCCTGACTCTCATTTGGATTAATGGAAATGTTTTTAGATGATCATAGTTTTACCCCTTCCAATATTTCTTGTGTTTCTACATTATAGGTTCAATGGAATTTTATTTGGAAATGAACATACTTAGGGTCTTTGTGCTTCAATGTTAAATTTATCTTTTATTAGCTTTTGGTTGGTCAAATCATGATTAAATCTTAGCCTAATTTGTTTAGCCTAAATTCCATTTTGTAGATTTTTCCTTCAAGGAATAAGTGAAATTTTCCTTTACATGGAAGGCACTACTATGTTATATTTTGAAGGCCCCTATAATACCTTCAAAGTATCTTCTAGGAGATCCCTTTCGAACATGCACAAAGTGGATTTCCCCTTCAAGGTATCTCCTAGGAGATACCTTTCAAATAGGTGCAAGAGTGGATTTCTCCTTCAAGGAACAAGTGTAATTTTTCTTTACATGGAAGGCACTACTAGGTGATATTTTAAATGCCCTTGTAATAATTTAATGGTATCTCCTAAGAGATACCTTTCAAACATGTGCAAGAGTGGATTTCCCCTACTATAAAAGTAAAAACAAAGAAACAATAGATAGAGACAATTTCTCACTCCAAATAACATAAAACATCACATCCTCTTCATTGTAGATGGAGACTTAACATAGAAGGCCACAAGGGGGTACATACAAATCATCCTTTCACACCTAGAGATGTACTTGTTAATGTTGTAGAATAGAAAAATTGCTAACTTTTGCTATTTTTAGTATATTATAAGGGCAAATAAAAATATGATAACTCAAAAAAATGTTATCCATCCCCTTATAAACAAGAAAATCCTACAATATATAGGTGAGGTAGCTTCCTAGAAAAAGTGACACTAGGATCCTAGATGTTTGGAAGAAATGAGGTGATCCCACGTGTTCTCTTCCAGAGTTGACCTTGCTATGATGCATCCAATGACCTTGATCCTCCTAAAAATCATCAGCTTACACTTTAAAATAAGCTTAAAGTGTTTCAAAAGCTTTGCTCACAAGGAGGGACCCACATCTCTATTGAATGGTGTTATTCTAAGCTTTGACAATACAACACTACTTCTAAGCAATCACAAAAATGACATGCATCAAGCTGCACTTCTCTAGAGGGACTGAGGACTCCTTGGTGAGATCAAGCATGGGGGAAACATGTGTCAAACTAGTGATTATCTAGAGTGAGATAGAAGTCTCTTTGATCTAGATGAGTGCTAGGCTACCACACATTAGAAGCAGATGAGGGTTGAGACTTAGACAAAATTAAAAAGTAGGCTCAAAGAAGAAAGAGGCCAAAAGTGGGGCCAGTAAAAGGTGATGAGGAACAGATAATTACTGAGTGAGTCTAAAGTTAGAGATGAACTACTTCAAAATAATAAATGTGGATTTTTGATCTATAGTTCTTGATGACTCACAGGGGCATCTACCTACAGACTAGAGAAATAAAAAAAATTTGATACTCAGACCAGTCAAAGTAAAATTGCAAAATTGGGAGGAAGGTGTGAAAACCTATAATTTTTGAAGGGCCTCCTACAAGGGTACCCACTCTTCATCATATGATAGGGTCTTCTTCTTGAGAGCCTCAAAGGCTTGATCTAGATCTATTATCTCCTTGAAGGATATTTTTCTCAAGCTTTTGACCATTGCTAGCATCTAGAACTCTAGCTAGGTGAGTGGGTGCAAGATCTTTTCCACCTTGGAGACATCAAGGGCTTGGCTAAGAACCATATGCTGCATCTACTTGCTACTAGTACTGGTTTGGAGCTTGGATGATCTCTCCCACAAAGGGGATCACCTATAGTAGCACAAATGGAATAACTAATTTCGTTTGTAAAGTAGTGGATCTTGCTCTCATCGAGCTGAGTGAGTGGATGGTGAGAGTTGAAGGGGAGAAAGGTGGAATTCTATAGGGTGGGGTGAATGGTGATTGTTCTTATGCATACTAGCTCATATGAATAAGTTTTCAAAATTTGTTTGGGGGTGATGTAATCTACCCATAGAGTTGTTCTCACATATGAGTGCCAGTCTTTCTACTTTTTATTGCCCATTCTCTTGATCAACTAGATCAAGTTATTATTTGTATACTCTACCAATCCATTTCCATACAGGTAGTAATTGGATGAAGTTTTCAAGAAAATGCCATTCCAAAGTGCAAATGAAAAATGAGAATGGAGATAGTAGGAAGAGGCTAAAACTTCACAAAAATAAAAATGGGGAAAGGGGCCTGAAGATGGAAAAGGGGCCAAAAGGGGGGAAAATCCAAGAGACACTGAGGAATTGGTTACTATCAAGAGAATTCAAGGTCATAACTCAAACTAATTCAATATTATCAATTGTGGATTTATTATCCATAGTTCCTATCTACTCATAGGGGAGTCCACCTATGGATGAAAGAAATTGAAAAACTCTGAGGCTCAAACTAGTCGAGGTAGAAGTCTTCAAAAATGGGGGGAAGATTGACTTTTACAAATTTTTTAGGGCCTCCTACAAGGGTGCCCATTATTCCTCCTCCACTTGAGTCTTTTTATTGAGAGCCTTAAAGGCTCTATCCAAGTCAAATATCTCCTTAAAGGAGATGCTCCCTAGGCTTTCAACTACCACCAACATCTAAAACTCTAGCTACATGAGTGGGTGTAAAATATTTTCCACTTCAGAAGTGTCAGGTGTTTGATTGAGGGTCATGAAAATGGACTTGTCATTATACTTTTGTTGGAGCAACACCTTAAATTGATCCTCAAAGAGAATGCTATTATCAATCAAGAAAGGAGATGGGAGCCCTAATTGGACCAATTTTTATATGCATCCCTTCCTTTGTTAAACCACTTATTTTAAGGCATTGAAGAATGCTTTACATTTGTTTGCTACCTTATTGTATCTTAGGAACTTGTTCACCTTTGCCACTCTACCTTCAATCAACCACACCTATTATCTATAAAGCCTCAAAAGAGGCATTGTAAAGCTTCTAGATTAAGCTTTGTGAATTTGAGACCTTGGGGTTGATGAAGGCAATCACTTGGTTTATATATGAGCTTACATAGGACATCAACTTCTATGCATTAGAGATAAAAAAAAGCACCACTTTTAGGTTTACTACAACAACCTTGATCCATTCCCATTAAGAACTGTACAATTGTTGGATCAAGGGAAGGATTTATATGCCTTGAGGGTGAGTAACTACGTCATTATTTAGTCTCTCAATATCATGGTCCTTAGCTAAGGAGTCTTGTTATGTCAAGTTGTAGAGTAGTTGGAGTACCCACTCTGCATCAGAGAGATTCTCATGAACTACAACTAATTCTACCTTTGCCTCTTGTAGTCTAGTCTCAATGGCCATCTACTTGTCAGCGTCAACCTAGAAGATTTCCATTATGACATGGATTTAGAGGTAAATTCTTCCGTATTTAAGGTTAGTATCTTAGCTTTAGCCTTAGCCTTGAGGCATTCAACCATGGTCTTGAACTTGATGATCTCTTGCTTGACTTTCTCCAACTGATAGGTTACCTTGATGTAGTTTGTAGTCACTAGCCTTTGCATTTCCTCTATAAGCTTGATCTTATTAGTGGGTTGAGCTTGTCTAAGGTTAAGTAAAATATATTTGATGGTGTAATACCCTAGTTTCATCTATTTTTGGGACTTAATTACCTTAGGGATCATATGGGTGACCAAGAGGGACTATTGTCTAGGGTCATAAAATGAATGCATGTGGGGTTGGGATTTACCTTTAACACATTTTCACCTCTTCTTTTCCATTTAGGCTACATGTGATTCCTTCATTACATCCATATATTACTAAAATTTATCTATCACTTAGATGCTTTCACCCATAAAAAGGGTTTCTTGAGGTAGTGTGAATGGGATGGTTAACTGCTACTGTGAAGTAGCAGACACTGCTCTTACGAGAGTGAGTGAATGAATATTGAGAGATGAAGGTAAAAATGGTGGGATCCCATGGGGTGGGGAGAATGGTGACTATGTGATGAGTGAGGATGAGGTGGATGATGATGGTGGGGGGGGGTGAAAAAAGGCATGAGGGAAGAGATGGGAAAGGTGAAAGAGCATGGGTCAAATCTGATAATTAGTTAAGGGGATGAGGAGAAGATTGGGGATAATGAAGTGTTGGGTTGGGAAGTGGGAATTGATAAAAACTATAATGGGGATGCTAAGGTTGAAGAAATGGTGACAAAAAGAGCCAAAATGCTTGATTGGGTGGTGTGAATTATGTGAACTAGGAATTTGACTAAGAAAAGGAGATTAGTATCATGTTAGTGAATGAAACCAAATTAAAAACACACTAAACTAACATCTTCATGCTTAGTTACTAGGGTGAGCTCAGTAAAAAAAAAAAAGCAAACATAACTAAAAAGTAAGGAAAAACAAGAATTCTTTAACCTTCCTTAGATGCTCTAAATGCCTTTATAGTAGTGGCTTGTTCGATTTTATGCTTATGAAGTCATTGGCAATGGAAGCTTGGCTACCTCCATCTCTCCTTGGAACCTTTGGCTTTGGCTTGGCTTGGCTTGGAATCAATTTAGCATGGTAACCCTAGTTTTCATGAAGCTTTTGGAATCAATCCTTCATTATAACTTTGCACAAATTAAGCTTTGAAATGATGTTCATGGCCTCTCTATTTATAGATTTTCAAGAATGATCAGAATCAACCATGACCATCCATATCAATATTGAGATGTGTGGTCATGGATTAATTGAATTATGTAATTAAAATCCATAATTATCCTCATCATGAATTTTGAAGAAGGGACATTAATGAGGTATGGGAGGTAATAAAGAGGTATGAGAGACCCATAATCTTGATATTTATGGCCTAGGGATGTCTTCCAAAGAAATGAGGTCACCTGATGATGCATATATTTGATATTCATTTCTAAAATAAAGTTTTCAATAAGTTTCCTTGGAATTATTAATTAGGCCTTGATTTGGATTAATTATCTCTTAAGCATGATTAAGCACTGTGTGCATAAATTACTCAAATTGATTAGAATGCTTTATTATTGGTTCAAAATTTGATTAGATTGGAATTGGAGGTCAATGTTAGATGAATTGGATCTTTTATCCCATTTAGGAGGTTTCCAACACCAAATATCAAATACACACATCTCGTACAATAAATTTTATAGAAAAGAGTAATCCAGAGCACCCAGGTACAAAATTAGCATTTTGACTCAAAATGATCTGATCAAAGTTAGTTGGTGCATAAATTACATTACCCATTTTAATGATAATCTAGCCAAAATTGGCACTTGAATATGTCAATTTCAACTCATTTAATGTGCTTTAGTGTTTTTAGGCCAAATTTTATAATTTGGTGGAAATTGGTCAAAAGCCTAGTTGGAGGTCATTGGTGGCCAAATTTAGGTGTCTACAATTTGCCCCCTGTTTGGGAAGGCATTTAAATATATAAGCATAGTAACATATTCTCAAAGAATGAAAAGTTCATGTATGCCTACAAATGTAGTGATGATAAACTAAATATATGATGGTTTTCCCCTTGAGGGAATGGTTGGCACAAGTAGGTTGGCAAATGGTCCCTCGATAAGAAGTGAAATGAGAGGACCAAAGAAAGGAAATATGATGGGGTGAAAACACAATTATTTTTGAAAACTAATAAAAATCACTGAGAATGTAAGTGGGATGGTGTACAATGATTTTCCCAAAGGTGGTTATAAGTGTTATACCTTGATAGTGGAAATATGGGATGATAACATAATGATTTGCCCAAAGGTGATTATAATCATTAAGAATATGAAACTACCCTAGGTAAGATAGACAAACAAGATAAAAACATGCCCCTATATGGGTAGAAAAAGTAAAATTATGAGAACACAATGATTTGCCCAAAGGCAGTTATAATCATTGAAAAATGTAGGTAGAACAGTGTACAATGATTTTCCCATAGGCAGTTATAATCATTGGACCTTGATTATGGAAAACATGATAAGCTTGGCCGAGGATGATGATACCTTAAAATAGAGGGTAATGATGAATTAGAACAACCTACTAGTAGGGAGATGCTTGTCTGAACTAATAAAGGTTGAAATTCTTTTGTGGTTAATTATTTTTTTGGGATATGATTGGGATTGAATCAAGATGTTGATCTCGAAGAGATGTTGATGCCACCATTACTGAATAGACTTCTTGAAGCTAAGGTTTTTATAACACATGTTGGTAGGCATCATGGTATAACATCATGAGGATTTGGCCAAAATATGCATGAAGACCAACTCCCATAATCCAATACTCAATAAAAAACAATGCACCAATGATACAAATCATGATGACAATGTAAACATATGAATATGGATGGATTCAAGTATAAGTGTGGGAAAAGAATCACCCATTTAACACACATAACTGAATCAAGGCAACATTGTTGAAAATAAACAAATAGGCACACAAACAAAACAACAAAGAAACAAAGAAAGAAACACTCAATAGAAACCTGATGAACATTGCCCCTAGAAAATACTTGACAACTTAACAAATGAGCAAAATAGGGGAATACAAGAAAAGAAAGGGGGTGGCTAAGTTATCTCCATATGCACTAGGCAAGTGGATGCTACCTACATAGGTCCATGGATGTAATATCCAATAAAAACTTTAGGTCAAATGTAGTTCTCCCAGGGAATGGGAAGAAAAATGATAACTGGTGAAAACAAATATAATGGATGTGATAGAAGAAGAAGAATGGTCTTGAAAAATGGCAAGTGCATGAGAGAAAAGGATAAAAAGGATGGGGAAACTAAGTAATAATTGGTTTGCTTGCAACTTTTTAAGGGTTCCCATAATCCTTAAGACAAAGAAGTGGTCAAACATTGTTGGTTTTTTCTAACAATTTTAAAAATGTTTTTGGAATTTTGAAATCTCAACTTGATCAAGAACGGTGTGACACTAAATGGTTCAATCTCAAAAAATGGTGAGAGAATTCAAACTTAGGTTGCTCACAAAATGGCAAGAGTGTTCAAACTTAAGTTATTCATAAAATGGTGAGAGCATGGTGGAAAGGGTGACTGAGCTAACCTTAAAAAGTATCGAGCATTGCCTACATAATCCCAAAGTAGGACTTTGAGTCACTATAGTTCCACCCTAAAATAGAGGAATTCAACTAGTGTAGCAATCAATTCAAAAAAAAAAGCACAAGTGGTAAAAAGACATAGTATAGCATAGGAAGTGGCTAGTTGGTACGTCAAGACTTAATAAATAAATGTTGATCCTAGTTTACCCATAGGAAATTATAACTAGGACACAATGTCATAGATTAATAGTACTAATTTGCCCAAAGGTGGTTATAATTAGTACCAAGACTGGTGATAATAAAACAATTAAAAAAAAAGGATGTAACCACCAAAACTTCTATTATATTGCTCCAAAATATGATCTCTATTTGAATTACTTGAAATAACTAATGAAACTAGTTAGATTCCTCGATGCTAAAAATGTGTAATAAATGGAAAAAACCAAGGTCAAATGGGCTAGGGTTTAGAAGATGTATATTCAATAGAACATAATGGTAAAATGGATAAGGCTAAGAAGATGGATAAATAATATATTTGTACAAAGAAGAATAGTGATAAAATGGAACCACTAAAATGATCTTTACAGATAATACACCCTAACACTCAAGCATAGTACCACTTGAGGTGAATAATATTCATTGGCTCAAGAAGTTCATCTCCATTTGGTGTGGCAAGCATGTATGCCCTTGATCCATAATCTATAGTAATGATGAAAGGCCCTATCTATTTTGGTTTGAATTTACCTTTATGCTTCTTTTCAACTATAGTATTCTTTTGGTTTTCTTTAAGAACAAGATCACCGAGTTCAAATTTTCTATATTTAAAATGTCGATTGTAGTGGCCTTTGAGTTAGTTTTGATACACCTAAATATTGTTGAGTGTATCTATGCATTTTTCATCAAGTAGGTCTAGCTCTTGTAGGTGAGCTACTCGATAGTCATGATCATCTAGGACATGCTTGAAAGATATGCATAGTGAAGGTAACTCAACCTCAATGGGAAAGATAGATCCAGTACCATAAATAAGTGACTATGGAGTGGCTCCTATGGGAGTATGATGATTGGTATGGTATGCCCAAAAGGTAGAGAATATTTATAGGTGATAATCATGATTGACATGATTGATAATATTTTTGAGAATATTGATAATGGTTTTATTTGATGCTTTGGCCTAGCCATTACCTTGAAGATAATATGTTGTAAAAAATGTTATGTGATGTTATATTTAGTACATAACTAGTTTACATCCTTGTTCTTGAATGATCCTTCATTATCATATATAATGTCAGAGGGGATACCATAGCAGTAAATGAGATGGTTGAAGATAAATTTGGAAATTTGATTTCTAGTCACGTAAGTGAGGGGTATAGCTTCAACCCACTTAGTGAAATACTCAGTGGTGGTAAGGATATATTTATGGATATCAGATGAAGTGGGGTTGACATTCCCAATGAGGTTAAGTCCCCATGTAGTAGATGGCCATGGTGTCAACATTGGTTTTAGTTTTTGTGCTGGGGCATGAATCAGATTAACATGCCGTTGAAAATTTTCACACTTTTTTTCATATGTAGTTGCATCTGCATCTATTATGGGCTAATAATAACTAGTACGTAGGACATTTTTGGATAGGATTGCCTTGATAGAATGCACTCCACATAATCCTTCATGAACTTCTCTTAATGCTAGTGTAGACTCTACATAAGTTAAACAACAAAGCAAAGTTCCATCAAAACTATGATGGTAAAGTGTGGATCCAATTAGAATATAATGAGTGGAATGATGAATAAAGGCTTTGGTTTATTTTTGAGATAGGTTAGATGGTATAAATTAGTCATGAAGGTAGATGTAAAGGTCTGAGTACCAGATAGAATTAGGATCAACAATATCATAAATCATTACAATGTTTGAAGGTTCATGAGCTGGTGTGAATAAATTCTTAACAAGGAACTGATATTCTCTAGCTTTGTCTATTTATCAAATTAGAGAGCTGATAGTAGCCATGACATCTATAGTTCTATTACTAGCCCTTGGTATATGCTCAAAATTGGATATTTACAATTTGTTGTTTTAGGGTATCGACCATAGCCTTATATGGAACCAACTTGTCATCTTTTGTCTAAAAATGATCTGTGACCTAATTAATGATTAATTGAGAGTCACCATGAACCTTTAAAGGAGATATATTCCATTTTAATACCTGTCAAAGTCCTATGATAAGTACTTCATACTCAGCCATGTTTTTTGTACAAGGAAAATTGATTTTGAATGATTTAGGGATTAAATACCCCTATGGTGTAATAAATAAGAGGCCTACCCCAATCCATGTGTAGTAAATGAACCATAAAAATATAGCTTCTAGTGCTACTCATCAAGAGGTGTGTCAATGATGATAGTTATGGATTCATTAGGGAAATGAAATGTGAGTGGCTTTGTGTCTACAAGAGGTGCTTCAACAAGTTGATCTGCAAGAACTTATCTCTTGATTACCTTCTGATTGACATACTCTATGCCAAACTCACTAAGAAACATGATCCATTTGGCCATTCTACCTTATAAAGCTATTTTAGTTAGTAGATACTTGAGAAAATATGCTTTTGAAATGATAGTGGTCTTATTATTCAACATGTAATGGCACAGTTTCTGAGCTATGAAGACCATGGCCAGATAAGCTTTTTCAATAGGCATATAGTTATGTTCATATGTGACCAAGGTACAACTTAGGTAGTATATGACATGCTATTTTCCATTGTCATCATGTTGAGCCAAGAGTGCCCCTAGAGCATTGTCACTAGTTGATAGGTATAACAAAAATGGTTTTCTTGGCATAAGAGGTAATAAAATAGGTAGATTAGCTAAATAGTCCTTGAGTTGTTGAAAAGATATTTAGTAGTGATCATCCTAGTGAAATGCAACTCCCTTCTTCAGAAGATGTATAAATGGATGACACTTGTCTACTAATTGAGAGATGAAGTGTCAAATTGATTAGATCTTACCCTATAAACTAAAAAGTTGCTTCTAATTGGTTGGTGGTGGCATCTTGACTATAACATGGACTTTGGCCGAATCAACTTCAGTGCCTCTATGAGACATAATGAAGCCAAGTAACTTTCCTGAGGTTACTATAAATACATATTTCTTTGGATTGAGTTTGAATTTATACTCTTGCACTCCTTTAAATATCCTACATAGCACTGTTAGATGGTCAGTCCTAGTTTTGGATTTTTCTAATATGTCATGTACATAGTCTTTAAAAATGTAATGCATCATATCATGGAATATGATAGTCATGGCCCTTTGATATGTATTTCTAGAATTCTTAAGACCAAATTTCATTACCTGATAACAAAATATTCCCCATGGAGTGGTGAACACTATTTTATGCTGGTCTTTTGGTGCTATTCTGATCTAGTTGTATCCTGAAAAGCCATCCATAAGTGAAAGCATTTCATAACCTACCATGGAGTCGATGATCATGTCAATATTAGGAAATAGAAAATCATCCTTAGGACAAGCTTTGTTTATGTCTCAAAAATTAGTATAGATTCCAATTCATTCAGGCTTTTTACTAATAGGTACAACATTAGATATCCATTCTGAGTAGTCAATGGACCGAATACATCTTGCTTCTAAGAGTTTTTCAAACTCTTTATTTACCAAGATAGATATGCGAGGATGCATCTTACATAGCTTTTATTTCACTGGTTTGGCATCAAGATTGACCATAAGGTGGTATATAACTAAGGTGGGGTCCAAACCTGGCATGTTAGAATAAGCCCATACAAAGATATCGACAAATTCTCTCAACAAAGATGTAAAGACTTCACTTTCCTCCTCAATGAGGGATGTACCTAATTTTATGCATTCCAAGTCCAATGGAGTCTTTATGTTTACCTCCATTATATCTTTGAATACAAGGGTTAAACCATCTTCTAGGATAGTAGGCAAAGACTTGAACTATTAGGCTATATTAGGGTCCTTTGTTAGGACTTACTCTTCAATGCCACCTAGGCATGATGAATTTATAAGTCCCCCAATGGGAGATTTGGCCATGTGATAAAAATAGTTAGAAATTCTTGAAGAATTTGATCAAATACTTGTTGTTGTGAAAAACTAAACTCATATCCCTAGGCAAGTTCATCATTGGTGGTCTCTTAGTCTAAATTCAAAGAAGAATGAACACCCCCATCTAATGGTGCCTGAAACAGGTTTTCACCACTAGATTGGCCTTTATCTTTACTTTTTCCCTAGTCAAAAAGTGCCTCAAAGAAGTTTTCACTTGGGGACCTCAATGTTTTATTTATTTATTTTTGGCCAAGGGTGTTCACCTGCTCTCCAAAATAGGCTTTTAGATCTAATGTAATTGAGAATCCTGATGTATGATCTCCCAACAAAACATTGTCTCTAAGGCCTAAAAAGTCATAGAATGCCTCATCATTATGAAACTCATCAATTAATAAATTATATTCTTGTTGGTCCCAATCTATTAGTTGGAGATAGTATAATGGCAATGGGTTATGACAAATGATTGGGATAAGAGTACATATGGCATTGTTATAAAACATGTTAGTCTTAGCTATGTCATCAAAGGTGAGGCTATTATTGGACTCTACTTCACTATCAACATCATCATCAATGGCCACCAGTGATGGAACTCAAATAAGATATGTGGGGTCACCCCCAGGTAGTTTAAATCCAATTCCATAGGGTCTTGTATACTTAGTCATAAAAATTGGCTCAATGGTTCCTTGTTGATTTAGTCTAAAGCCTCTTCCTTCATAGTCTTGATGCTCCATGATCCTATTGGGAATATGATACTTTGTAATTTTATAACAATTAGCTTAGTTGTCATTGTACAACCATGATTTGTCCCCTTTAAGAGGGTTTGGTTCTAAGCTTGATGCTGGTACAAACATGATAGGTCCCTTATCTTTGTTATTTCATTGCCAATGCATATGTGGGGTGACTTTATGTCTCCCAAAGGTTTTTAGATTCTAAGGAAGATTGGAAATATTAAATGTATCATGGGTCACATACTCTTTTGATCCATTATCTGAAATGGTGAAATGTTTAGAAGTTTTAGGAGGTGGCATATGGGAAAGGGAATCCAAGGTATTATGATCTATGTAATTATTCAGTGAAAGATAAATAAGTATAGCCCTTCCTTTATCCTGATTATAACTTGGATTCATATCGTACTAATAATTATAGATTTTAAATTTGGCCTCAAGATGTTTATAGTGTTCATATGGGTGTAAATCTCTTGGCATATTCACTTCCATCCCTGAGTGGGAAAACTTGATACATTGGTGCAACGTTGATAGGAATTCACAAATCTCATGTAAACAAGGCCTGCCTAGAAGCATATTGTATGATAACTCAAGATCAAGAACATGGAAAAGTGTATCATGGGTCAAAGGCCCAATGATAATTGGTAAACTAATGGTGCCTTGTGATTCTCTTTCTTGATTATCATAGGCTTTGATGGTTATCATTTTTGGTTAGATATCTACCATTGTGTACCCAAGAAGCTTGATGAGATTTAGAGACACTATGTTGAGGCTTGATCCATTATTTATAATGACATGTTTCACTTTATGCCACTTTATATGAACTTCTATGTACAATGGGTTATTATGGAGTGGGCCAAGGGAAGACATATCACTTTGGTTAAATGTGACTTGTTGGGATAGATGTAGGTGTCCAACCAAAGCTTGAAAATTATTAAGAGATATGTCAATAACAATAGTAGATTGGGTTAAAAACTCATTCAATATGTTCTTGTGGATTAATGATGTTTTTAGAAAATCTAAAATAGAAATTTGTGCTGGTGTCTTCTGTAATTATTCCATAATATCAAACTTCTTGTCTTGGTTAGTAATGAATGGTTATTTTCAAGGCTGAATAATTGGTTGGATAATAAGTAAAGTGAAAGATGGTTATGGGCTTGGGATAGTAATATTTGACCTCTGAGTTATGATTACATAATCAAGATTAGATATTGGACCATGATTGCTAGTAAATGTTGGCAATGGTGTGGGACTAGATAGGACAAGTCTCGATTATTGGTGCACTTGTTTTTGCTCATGTGGCAAGGGTGAGTTATCAGTATATGGTCCAAAAGTGGGAGTCCTAATTTATTGGTTTGCCTATGTGAAATTCCAGGTCAAATAATGATTATCCATGTAATTTGGTTTAGTGGTATTGTTTAGCAATGGCATAGATTGATTAGTGCTCAGTTTAGGATTGATGGAGATGGTATTAATACTTCCCCCTACAATATGACCTACAACCCTGTTGTAGTCATGTGAAACTACATGGAAGGTTTATTGGTTATTATCATTATGACCTTGGTTTTGTCCATTGTTCTGTAGTTATGGGTTCTATTGTTAATTTTGTTGATTTTGCTAGTTTTATTGGTTTGGCCTTTGATTTTGATACTATTGATTTTATTATTGCATTGGCTGGTGTTATTACTGATTATTATGTCAAGGAAAGGGGTTTTGATAAATCCCAAGAGTTTGATTAGAAGTAGAAGCACCATTATCCAATGTTATCTACCCATTCTTCAAGATATTCTCAATCAAATGCTTGATTTGAACACATCTTTGTAGATTATGCCCATTAACTCGATGATATTCATAGAATTCATTTTCATGATACCAATCAAGATATGAAATGCCTTACAGATAATGCTTTGGTATAGGCTAACTAATCAGATTAGTGGTGGAAAATTTACAAAATATATATTTAATAGGCTCTCTTATGTCACTGAAGATATGATGCATAGGCACAATTCTCCTTAGAGGAGGGGTTTGTAATGGTAAAGGCTATGGTATTTGTTGCATAGGTTTTGGTTGTTATGATTGAAACATTAGTTAGAGAGGTTATTGAGTAGGATTAACCTAAAAAGGTGGTATAGATGATGTTTACACCATTTGGACATGATGTGATTCAGTTACTCCATTTCCCACAACATTCCTATTATGGTTGAATTATTTTGGTCTTTCTTGGTTATTAGCCTGTGCTAGTTGCGATGCTTGTGCTTGAATGAGATGTTGATTTTGGCCATTTCCATAATTGGTACCTTGATTTTGATTAGTGGAATTAATATTGATGACTCATTTATTGATGAGCACTTGCTTGATCAACAAACCTTTATCAATGATCTCCTTGAAAGTATGTGCACATTGTAGTTTTGGATGATAAGCTATCTCACTATGTAAATTTTTAGTAAACACAATGAATAATTATTTATGTGATAAACTATGGGTGAAATGGCTTATAAGGTCTCTCCATTTCTATAGATAACTTACAAAACTCTCACCAAATTTTTTCTTTACTTGTGTTAAGTCAACCAATGAAATCTCATGTTTGAGATTATAGGAAAAGTGTTGCACAAACTTATCAGAAAGATCATCAAAATTTGTTACTAAGTTCTTGGGAAACTTTAAAAACCACTCCAAGGATTTTTTAGCTAAGCTCCTTGGAAACAACAACAAAATGTATATATCGCTATATGCCACTGGTTGACATACGACAAAGAACTCAGTTAAATGGGCCTTAAGGTCACCTTTCCCTTTGTATTTGTTGAATTTTGGTGGTTTATATCCTAGAGAAAATGGTATCTGTAAGTACTCCATGTTGAATTTATAAGAGCACACATCATCTAAATTAAACTTTTTAATCTATTTCCCAGCCTGAATGGTAGCAATTGCATCCTTCATCTGTTGTAATTCTTGGGATAGGAAACTGGAAGGAAAATTAGTTTGAGGGAGAATATTAGTTTGGGTAGATGGCTGAGAGGTCACAAGTGGGACACTTTGACTAGGGTATGATGGAGATATCTATTGAGGTATATTGGTTTGGTTTGGAAATAGACCAAGAATATGCATATGTGGATTATGATGTACTTGGAATTGCACATTTGGTTGTGTGATATTCTAGTTTGGGTTGTAAATGAAGGTTTGACTTGGAGGATTTTGAGGTTGGGATGGAGGGATATAACTATATTATGCCTACTATGGTTGAAAAGGTACATGTTACCAACTAATCAAACCTTGGTGATGAGTGGAAACTTGTGGACCAAGACCTTGTCTCTAAACTTGTGGCACATTTTGAACCAATGGTTATCTAGTAGGTACTTGAGAAACATGGGAGCCTCTTTGTTACATGAATCTGTATGGGGAAGTGAAAGTAGGTTGAAGATTCAATATCTATCACTAACCAATATTTACATGTTGTTGACTAGTCATTGTTTGTTTTTGGATTGGTATACTAGTCTGAGACTGAAGAGGTATGTTTGTCATTACTTGGCAAGGTGGAATGTTAGTTGCCCCTTGCTGAGGTGGCAATACATTTAAACTTAGTTGCATTGGTACATGAGATTGCACCTGATGTTGTGGAATACTACTCATCACTTGTTGAGAAGGATTTTTTACATTCTATTGTTGAGGTGTGACATTGGTTGCTGATTGACTACCTAATCCCGTAGGTTGCACACTTGAGGAAGTAGTGGGTTGAGGTTGGGAAATAGGTGGTGATGGTTGGGGTATAGAATCTCTTATTCTTTGGTATGATGATCCACTCATGGTATTAACTATGGGCACATGTTGTTGACTAGTTGTTTGTGCGTTAATACCATTTTGATTGGGATTGGATGTTATTTGCACATTGTCCACTATATTTGGCTCACTATTTTGTGTAGAAGAAAAAGACACTTCTTCAATAATGGGCATATGCATCAAGTTGTATACCAAAGTGTTTTGTATGAATGGGTCTAAACTCTAATTCTCTTAACCAATTGACTCTACTAAAACTCTTTTTGAAGGAATTAAGTCAATAAGAGGTTTGCTTACCATATTCATCTGAATAAAATTACATGCTAGATTTAGGTAGGTTTGATATGATATCTACATTTGATTAAAGTGGTCTTCTATGATGTTTTTTCCTATGTTAGGCATATTAGGGTCTTGATATGTTGTTTGGACTAGAGCCAAAGGATTGCTAGAAGAAGTTTGTTGATCGTAAATGATATTGTGGGGCATTCTTACTGGGCTTGGTAAATTATCATGAGGGAAGTCTACTAGAAACTTGGCCCCTAACTCTAGGGCTCTAACCAAAATCTTTTCTTTATTCTCTAATGAATGTCACTCAAACAAAAATGGATCATACATGGAAGAATTATTAGTAGAAAATGACTTTTGAATAATTGGCTTGTCCACTATGGGTATTATAGCTAGGTATTGTGTGATTTGTACTTGGTATTGTTCTAAATAAGGTGATGTGTTAACCAAATAGTTATCCAAGGGATCTTAGCTTTGTGCCCCTAATTGAGTATTATAAGAGGGATAATAATCCATTTCATAAGGAATATTATCTACATAGGGGTCCTGTACCATTTGTTCCTATGCAACCACATTATTAATCCCTAGATTATACATGAGTCCACTATGAGTGTATGATACATATTGGGGTCCATATTCAATGCCTTTGCAATAAAAAGGTCAAAGAATTCCATAAACTCTAAAAAGGACAATGCCTAAAATAGATGATGTTCAAACTTGGTCTAGATTCATCAAAAAGATCAAAAGGTTTATGCAAAGATTTAGTGAAGAAATAAGCTACTGTTAAATGTCCAATGTCTCACTGTTCATACAAAGATGAGCAAGTAAATAGGCTGAAAATAGAAATTCCAAACTCTAAGGTCAAAGTGTTTCAAATCAGTCTAATCTAAAAAATTAAAAGTTGCTAGGTATTTTGTCCAAATGCGACGTCAAAAGCTAGGCTCAAACAAGGCATGCACTAGGACTCTTGGCCAAATGGCATCAAAAGATAGAATTTGAAATAGATGAAAGTTTTAATCTGATAGATTTAGAACACTTCTAACAAAAACTAGGCATTTGATTCTTGGACATGAACTCAATCAACTAGGTATAAGGTATGAAACAAAAGGCACTTTAGAGATAGTTTATTTTCTCACAAATAATGGTATAAAACTTGGTTCTTTTGACAAATAAGCTAGACAAAAGTGAATGGTATAACTATGCTAGACAAAGGATCAAAAAAGTACACTCAAATTGGTCTAAAAATGTAGGAACAAATTTGAAATCTATACAAGAGGGTTTATGAAATAATATTTGAAATGTTTTGGGTAGCGTAATGATGCTACACTACCCAAAAATTGTGGCTAAATATTTGTTTCAAAAACTCTCTAAAGCAAAGATAGTTTCCCATAATTTTGACAATATAACACTACTTTTCTTGACTCAAAATGTTGTGGTACATAGACTCAAAGTGAACGTGTTTAGCACAAAATGGCTTAAGTCTATCAAGTGGTGATAATGATCTTGAGTCTAAAATGACCTTCAACCCAAATTAGAAATTAAACCTAAGTTCCCTCAAGTTTAGTGAAAATGGTGAACCCACTGAACATATCAACCTTATGAACTTATGAAGGTGAAATTTTGAATTTAGATTATAAATGAAGGACTTAAACAAACTTTGTCAAAGGTCTAGACTCAATTGGGCAATGAAACTATGCCAAAGTGGATGATATGACTCCCAAGTTTTGATGGACTTTGAAGCAAGGCAAATTTGATGACTCCAAATGGGCAACATAATGCCTATTTATTCAAAGGAAAATGAAGACCATGTATTTTTGTTTGTATAATTTGTTTACACCAAGTTTTGACTCCAAATTAGACTTTAATCTAGGACAAAACCAACTAATTAATTTCTCTTAGACTCTAAACTGACAAAGTTACTTGGTATTATTAGAATCCATCAATATACATCATTTGAGATGATTTTAAGTGTTACATCCAAAAGTAAATGTGAATTATATAGTAGGGTTTTTACACCCTCTCTCTCAAATGATATTATTGTGACATGGACCTTGAGGCACACCTTGCACCAACAATACTTTCATAGCAAGTGAGGATTTGTCTAAGATTTATAAGTTTTTGAATGTTTTAGGGGAATCAATTACACAATGAATTTCACATCAAGCAATGCAAAATAAAAGCATACATTTTGGGTATGTATCACTTGGCTTGTTACAAAAAGGTCTAGTCCTTTTTGTAACCACTACATCCTACCATTTGCTCAGTGTAGTGTGATGTCCAAAGTGCCACTATGTCCTGTGTGCAACTCCAATATGGAGCCAAATGAATTCAATGCCAGGAGGTGCAACCCTAGGTCAAATATTCCCTAAATAATTTTTGGGCGGAAATGACATCCCCCTCGCAAGCCAAGTTTACATGAAATAAAGAAATCATAAAATAGAAATACTTTAGGGTCATTGTCAAGGTCAGCCAATACTTTTATGAGTTTTTAAAGAGTGCTTTAGATGATGTTCTTTCTTTGCCTTGGACTAGGATTTTTACAATAAGGATAGTGATTTTGATTCCAAGGGTTCCCAAAAGGGAAAAAATGGAAGAGCATACATGCACAAACCTTCTCTTTTCCAAACAAGTTTTAATTAAACAACTATTAAAAACTAGAATTGACAAGTGTGTTCAATTTTAAAACCCAAATGAAAGATGTGGTGGTGTTATTTTGACCCCTTGGTCTTAAGTTATAAATTTGAAAGCCTAAATTATAAAAACATTAACTTAAACACCTAAATGTTTTATTAATCACCAAAAAAAATATTCCTCATTCATTTTAAAAGCATGCAAAAGATGGTCTAAAACATGTTTTAAAAAATTCAAAGTCTATCGGTTACCTATCTACCCTTAAGGCATCACCCCAAAATAAAATGTGTTAGGTTAGAAAATGTTAACACAAATATAAATAAAATATTAAAAAAATAATATTAAATATATGAACATCTGAAAACAACAATTTATAAGGCTAAAAATAAAATATAACATATAACACATAAAATCCTACACATAAAATATAAAAACTTGCAGTTAGTATTTTTAACATAACTTTTAAAATATAGATCAGTTTGATAAATTTTTTTGAGAGGTTTAAATACTATAGGTCACACATCTCTAAAATTTTTTAAGTCTAAATAGTCAATACTAAAAAAGTTATCAACTCTATTCTAACTATTTTTACCAAAAAAGAAAAGAAACTAAAGTGACAGTTACTAAAACAACGATAACTTCTAAAATATAAAGATTTTATTTGTAAAATTTTTAGAGAATATCCATGACATATTTATATATATTCATTGAAAAAAATATTAAGTAAATAAAAATTTATGACTTATTTATTGGCCATTTTTACTTAAAGAAAAAACAATAAAAACAAGAATCAAAACTATGAAACACAAAAAGTTTGTGAATTGTGCTCTCATGAAGATCATTCCACCGATTGTGCCATTATGTGAACTAGGAGTTTGACTAAGAATATAAGATTAGTATCATGCTAGTGAATGAAACTAAATAAAAAACACACTAAACTAACATCTTCATGCCTAGTTACTAGGGTGAGCTTAGTAACAAAAACAAATAACAAACACAAATAAAAATTAAGGAAAAACAAGAATTCCTTCACCTTCCTTGGATGCTCCAAATGCCTTTGTAGTAGTGGATTACTTGGTTTTGTGCTCATGAAGTCCTTGGTAATAGAATCTTGGCTTACTTCTATCTCTCCTTGGCACCTTTGGCTTTAGGTTGTCTTGGCTTGGAATCAATTTAACATGGTAACACTAGTTTGCATGAAGCTTTTAGAATCAATCCTGCATTAAAAAATTTCACAAATTAAGCTTTGAAATGATGTTCATGACCTCTTTATTTATATATTTTCAAGATTTACTAGAATCAACCATGACCATCCATCTCAAGATTGAGATGTGTGGTCATGGATTAATTGAATTATGTAATTAAAATCCATAATTATCCTCATCATGAATTTGGAATAAGGGACATTAATGAGGCATGGGAGGTAATAAAGAGGCATGAGAGACACATAATCTTGATATTTGTGGCATTTATGGACTAGGGATGTCTTCCCAAAAAATGAAGTCATCTAACAATGCAAATATTCAATATTCATTTCTAAAAACAAGTTTTTAATAAGTTTCCATGAAATTATTAATTAGGCCTTGATTTGGATTAATCAAATCTTAAGCATGATTAAGCACTTTGTGCACAAATCACTCAAATTGATCAAAATGCCTTGTTATTAGTCTAAAATTTGACTGGATTGGAATTGGAAGTCAATGTCAGATGCATGGATATGTTATTCAATTTAGGATGTTTCCAACACCAAATATCAAATGCATGCATCTCTTACAAGAAACTTGATAGAAAAGAGCAATCTAGAACACCTAGGTACAAAATTGGCATTTTGACTCGAAATGATCTGATCAAAGTTAGTTGACCCATAAATTACATTACCCATTTTAATAATACTCTAGCCAAAATTGGCACTTTAATAGGTTAATTTCAACTCATTTAATGTGCTTTAGTGTTTTTAAGCCGAATAGTACACTTTGGTAGAAATTGGTCAAAAGCCTAGTTGGAGGTCATTGGTGGCTAGATTTAGGTGTCTATAGGTGGTAACTATCACCACAACTTATGCTAGAGCTATGGAGGGGAATGAGGAAGCAATAAAGGAGATAGAGGTAGAAAGGAGAGGATTGGAAAGTTGGGTCTTCTTCTATGAAGGGGCCATTAGTGGGTTGGAAACTAGTGCCTCGATCCACTTGAGCTGATATGACCCAGGTATGAGGTGCCTAGTGGGTACCTATTACTACTATAAGGCCATGGCATAAGGGGGTAGGTATGATGGTCATGCCGATGGGGGCTAGACCACCATGGCTTTTGCTTTTTATTTTCTTGGAGAAGTGTTCCTTATCTCTTCTTTTGGGGTATCTTCCTCTTTATCATCTTTGGGCAACTCAATCTATAATGTGGACTCCCCTTCCATGATATATATGTTCTCTTTTGAGTGGGCCTCATCCCACATCTCTGCAAATTTCTCATCCAAAATATCTTCATACAAAGCAATGTGTGGCCTGTCGAGCTCATATCTATATTTTTAGAAGGCAACCTTCTTTTTTTCACTCTAGCCCAAAGTGTTTAGTTGTTGCTTCATAATTTTGGATAGCTTCTTTATGGGGTTGAAATATTAGACCTTATCATAAAAAAATCCCATGGCTTGGGGATGTCTTGAGAGATTAGGGCCAAGTCCATGTAATTTTGAGGGAGATATTCCATGGGTGACCTCCTTTGCTCTAGATATGGTCACGTCTAATGCTCAAGTGTGTTAGTAGGCTTTAATCCTACTTTATATCCTATTGGGTCACAATCCCATTGATCATCTATCAGGTCTAGGATTAGCTTTGCCAACGTAGCTATGAAGTGATGTTCATGGTGCCTTTTCTACACCGTGATGCCATCTCTTGAAAAAGGAATGTCATATAACCCCTTTTTCTTATTTTCTACCTTATAGAGGGAATCCACATAAGTGAGCTATCATGCCAACTAAGGGGTCAAGGCCCCATCAATTAGCATATGGGGAAGTTGAAAAGGCTCCCCCACAAACCCATTATTCAGATGAATGAGAAATGGTCCCCTTAGAACCAATTAAATGGGACTCTACTACCTTTGAGCCATGCTTGCTATTCATTTATCATTTGGAGGATGACATCTTATCTACTGAGATCTATGAGAACTAGAGGCATAAATTATTCTAGGAACTCATAGTAGTCTATCATGATTGATAAAATGTAGGTCTAAATAGTGATCAAGGTGATAATGTCAGGGAAAACATCCATGTCCATAGTGTTTAATTAAAGATATTTAGAGAATAAATTGGAGTTCTAGTATAATATTAATTACATGAGGTAAGATGTATACTGAAAGGTACTTGTTATAAAAAAATTTATAGCTCTTCTCTCATAGTGAAGGTGATAGCTTTGATGAAATCCGTCCAAAAAGTTTTCACATTCTCTACCATGGTCATGAGAAAGATAGATCCCAACTAGAATTCATTGATGTTGGCCTTAGCATATATGCCCAAAATATAAGATATTTTGGATAGGGTATCCTTTACATGTTATGTAGATAAATCCAATAGTATTAAGGGTATGGAAGGAACCTCTATGATCTTCTAGTTGAGAAGGGATCCAAGGAAATGTGCCCTATCTTCCACTTTAGAGTCCTAAATACTTTGGAGGATCTCAATGATATAGATAATAACATTAGGATCATGTGGTAGTTGGACCATTGCTCTGATATTATCTATACCAATTTTGAACCTAAGGTAGACACCTCCTATCATTATATTGAATTAGGCATCATACTTTTCTATGTAAAGAGTGATGATCTTGAGGCAAGGCTACACATAGGACACCATGTGCTGTACTAAGGTGCAATCCCAAATTTTGCATCTGAAGGAGGGATACTCCTTCCTACTAATTTTACCAAGATTTTGGGCATTAGTTCCCTCCTTTAGATTTTTAGGGTTATGGCCTAGGTCTAGATTGAAAATCTTGTTTATTGAGTCGATCACCAAAGATTTATCTTTATAGGGTCTCTTCATGGTCAACAAGGTATTAGAGACTTTCCCTTTTGCTTGGGTGAGGGCTGAAGTGTAGGATTTTCTCATGGTGTATGTAGGAGGGGATCCTCCATTGCTTGAGTCATGAGCTCTCTATTTCGATGGGTGCTTACCACTTCCTCAAGAGGATGTAGAAGCTTCCATTTCCCAAGAGGATGAAGATTGACTCTCAAGAAAATTCTTTACCTTTTCTAGGCAAACTAGGTCAATGCTTTTGCTAGTTCCCTTTAGTTTTTAGTCTTCCTTATGATTGCTTCAATTGTTCTATGCTCTCTTCAAACATAAAAATGGCAAGTGATTACTTTTAGGTGAGAAGAGGTGGATTTATGCACTAGTGCCACTAAGAAAATCATAATGGAGAATATAAATATGAGTACTACCATAAATGATAAAAGCAACACATACGCTTGAAGTGTTACCTTAGAATATTTGTGGTGATCCTTATGGAAAACCATGCATAATGGATCATATTGATATTAATGATAGGGGAAGTGGGTAGATAAACATCTTTTAGAGAGTGTTTTGAACATGTGAGATATTCAGGAGAAGACACATGGTGATCCCAATAGTCATTTGTATCAATGACACTTATTCAGGAAAGAAACAACAAAGAAAGGGAAACAAGGGGGAAAATAATGATGAGGAGGGGAAACACAACAAAGAAGAAAAGAAACTATCTAATATGTACAAGGGATGGTAGGAAGTCAATAAAATTCTTTAGGTTGATCCTGTTAATGGGGATCTCTAAAGCATTACCCTCTAAATCTCTTAGTTTAAAAGCATTTCCCCATAAATCATTGATGATGCAAAAGGGTCCTTTCCATAGAGAATCAAATTTTAAATGTTTCCCTAGTTTAGTATCCCTTTAGTCATATTTAAGGACTATGTCCTCAGGTTTGAATCCTAGATCTGATGACTTTTTATCAAACCACCACTTTACTACTTGTTGTTAGATAATTATTACATCGCTCGTTAGCTCCCTTGACTCTTAGAGTTTGATTAATTTGATGATTCAAACCTATAACACTCTATTATCTTTAATCTCAACAATATTTAAGAGTTGTTACATAGGGATTTTTAAGGACACTAACATCACCACTTTATAATGAAGGCTAGCATGGATAGGGTGTCTTTTAAGTGATGCATGGGAAAAGTCAATAAAGACATGGGCAACGAAGGTATCTCTATGACCTCTTCCTTAAGGAAAGATTTGAAAAAGTAGAACTTATCTATCAAGGAATCCTAGACACTCTATAAGATCTCAGTGCTATAAATAGTGGCCTTAAGATTATATGGGAGATGAAGCATTGCCTTGATGTTTTCTACACCGATCTTAACCTTTAGATGTGAATTGAAGTGATCATGCTAGTTCCAACATCGTATCTCTTTGTGTAGAGAGTGATGACCTCAAGGCATGGGTGTACATATGGCACCATGTATTGTGCCAATGTACAATGACATATTCTACATCTAAAAGAGTTATACTCTTTCCTACTGATCATCTCAAGCATCTAGGCATGGGTGCCCTCTATTAGATTCTTAGGATTTTAGACTAACTCTAGATCAAATATGTCATCCATGAAATCAGTTACCAAAATCTTATCCTTATAAGGCCCCTTGTTTATCTTCTTAGTATTTGGAACTTTTTCCTTCACTTGGGTAGGGGCTGAAGTGTAGGATTTTCTCATGGCATACTTAGGGGGAATATTTCCCATTCAAGGTATCTCCTAAGAGATACCTTTTAAATAGGGATAAGAGTAGATTTATCCTACAAGGAACAAGTGGAAATTTCCTTTACATAGAAGGCATTATTGAGTGATATTTTGAAATATTTTGTAATACCTTCAAGGTATCTCTTATGATATAACTTTCAAACATTCATAAAAGTGGATTTTCTCTTCAAATTATCTCCTAAGAAATACATTTCAAACATGCAAAAGAGTGGATTTACCCTTCAATATATCTTGTAGGAGATACCTTTCAAATAGGCACAATAATGGATTTGTCCTTCAAGGAACAAGTGGAATTTTCATGAAAGGTACTACTAGGTGATATTTTTAAGGCCTTAGTAATTACTTAAGGTATATTTATCCTTCAAGGTATCTCCTAAGAGATACCTTTAAATCAGGAACAAGAGTGGATCTCTCCTGCAAGGAATAAGTGGAATTTTCTTTTGCACAGAAGGCACTATTGAGTGATATTTCAAAGGATTTTGTAATACCTTCAAGGTATCTCTTAGGAGATACTTTAAAACATTACAAAGAGTGGATTTAAATTTCAAATAATTTCCTAGGAGATAGATTTCAAATAGGGACAAAAGTGGATTTCTCTTGCAAGGTACAAGTGAAATTTTCCTTTACATAGAAGGCACTATTGGGTGATATTTTAAAAAAATTTATAATAAATTCAAGGTATCTATTATGAGATACCTTTAAATAATTCACAAGAGTGTATTTCCCCTTCAAGGTATCTCATAGGAGATACCTCTCAAAAAGGCATGACAATGGATTTCTCCTTCAAGGAACAAGTCAAATTTTCCTTTACATGGAAGGCACTACTGGGTGATATTTTGAAGGAATTTTTAATACCTTCAAGGTATCTCCTAAGAGATACCTTTAAAACATGCACAAGAGTATATTTTACCTTCAAGGTATCTCTTAGGAGATATTTCTCAAATAGGTACAAGAATGGATTTCTCCTATAAGGAACAAGTGGAATTTTATTTACATAAAAGGTACTACTGGGTGATATTTTGAAGGCCCATGTAATACCTTAAATGTATCTTTTAGGAGATGAATTTAAAACATTCACAAGAGTGTATTTTACATTTAGGGTATTTCCTAGGATATACATTTCAAATAGGGACAAGATTTTATTTCTCCTTTAAGGAACAAGTGCAATTTTCCTTTACATGAAAAACCTTATTGGGTGATATTTTGAAGGTCCTTATAATAACTTAAAGGTATCTCCAGGGAGATACCTTGTAAGCACAAGAGTGGACTTCCACTTCAAGGTATCTTCTAATAGATGCCTTTCAAATAGGCATAAGAGAGGATTTCTCCTTCAAAGAATAAGTGGAATTTTCCTTTACATGGAAGGCACTGTTGGATGATAATTTGAAGGCCCATGTAATACCTTCAAGGTATCTCTTAGGAGATACATTTAAAACATGCACAAAAGTGGATTTCCTCTTAAAATCATCTCTTAAAACACCTTTCAAATAGGCACAAGAGTGGATTCCCCATTCAAGGTATTAGAATTAAAATGCACCACCCAAGAGCTCACTACAAATTGAAGGTCGCCAGGTGGTGAGAAATAGATGAGTCATCATGAAAAGCTACATTCTAATAATCCAAAAGGCAATAAAAAGGTTCCACATGTTTGGATTTTAAGCCAACTATATAGCTTAGTCATATTCATGGCATGTGAATACTTAGCTATATCTAAGGTGGTATCCACATGTTAAAAGGTGGCAATATTTAAATTTAAAGCTAAAATTGATGGAAAATAAAATTAAAATTAAAGCTAAATTGAATTCTAAAGTGATTAGTTGCTAAAATAAATAGTTTAAAGTTTGACAAGCTTACCCATTAATAGGGCACAAACCAAGATTTCCATCAATATTGCATTAATTAACTTGACAAAAAGGTCTTTTGTGCATTCATCCCACATTAAGATAATATACGATCTCATCAATCAAAATTTTAAATCCATGGTCAAAGCAAGAACATCTACGATTGTTAAGTTAGAACAGGTCCCATGTGTCTATTCATATGGGTCAAAATCTAGCTCAACCATTTCCTCCATCAATAGAGCCCCCAAGTGGTTCTTTAGACAAGACAAGGATTAAGCAGATGCAATTGGCTACAAATTCATACAAACAACACCACACACACACACACACACACACACACACATAAGGTTTTTGTAATAAATTAGGTGCTTTATACTTTTATATATAAACAAAGTTTGAATGGACTATAGTTTTGCTCTGAAGTCTAAAGCTTTAGATTCAAAGACTAGTGACTTAGCTCCAAATTTTGATAGTTATGCTCCTAAGATGAAAAATCATGAATGAGAAGAATCCACCTCCATAATTGAGAATCAAAACAATGCCATTAAAACAAGAATGCTACAATCCATAATTTGATGTGATGGTGTTTTCAAAAAATATTCAAAAGAATAGATTTAACGATATTGTTTGATGATTTTTCCAAATGGTCTTTTCCAACAAGATTGATGTAACTATGTTTTAAATAGAGTGTCTTTAAAAAATATTTGGTATAACACATAATTGATTGTGATTATTTCTCCCAGTACTGCCAATAATGACCTTTATGACACACATGCCTACTTGATCAGATAAAGCACCTTCCCATTATATCTCATATGATTTGAAGAGATAACCATAATTTAAACCATCATTCTCATCATAAACACATCATATAACCTAATTTGTTATTCACTTTTGAATTGTCACTACCAACAATTGATGTGTCATATCTCTAACCTATTATTTCCCCTATTCCCTATGTGAATTTGAGCTCTGTGTTTTTACAATATAGTCAAATTTGTAATTAAATATTTGCTTGCTCTGAAGATGGGTGGGAAAAATAAAAAAAGTGAACTAGAATCCTCTAATGCATTACTACAAGATGAAGTAGCCAAAGATATCTTTAAAATAGTAGGCTAGTTGAATTTCTTAAAAATGTTTCATGGATTCCATGAAGAAATTGTCAAAGGGAAGAACATTCTAGTGAATTCCTCTCTAATCAGTGCTCTATCTAGGATTCTTGAGGATGGAGTAGTTGACATTGAAAAGATCATTTTTTTTTACCTAATTTATATGTTTGTTGAAGGAAATGAGCCACACCCCAGATTGGCCAAATCCCCCTAAGGAGTGGCCAAGGGAATTCTATGAGAAAGTATTCCTCCACCTTAATAAAATGTAATGAAATATATCACTTGTGATGGTTAGTTTATAGTAGTGGGTGGAGATGCTATGAGACTCTTTCATTTGAGAAAAGGAGCTGTTTGAGAAGAATATAAGATTAATCTTCCCTCTTTCCTTCACAATGCTTTGATTAATATTTCTTAGAAGATAATATGAGGTATTGGGTCTACCCACCATCATGGGCTGGTTACATTCATTTTTCACCATTATTTTCTTAGTAAACCAAGGGGTGAAAAGGCTTGGTCTTATTTCCTTCAAAAATTTTCTCTAGCTCTTTCCAAAAAGACACCACACTCTACCTTTCCTCCTTCTATGATAATCTAGATTGAATAACCCACAATTGAAATTATAGAATGACTATCTCTGCCACTATTGGTTCTTAAGATACTACACCAGAGATCAAAGTGACAAATGGGACTTTATTTAGACACCCCTCATCCTCCTCTAACTAAACTCCAATGCATTCACTGACTTATCTTTTAGGATGAAGAAGAAGACAAAAATGTGCAAAGCATAGAAAAATTTGTATTTGCAGAGAGAACCCTAGTAGAATAAGTTGTACCTCAAGAAGTAGAGCATCATATGCCCTCTGTTGTAGATAAGGGTAATGCACCCTTGATTAAAGAAGATCCATCTTCTCCACATTCTATCAATGAAGAAAAATAATTACAACATGCCATGGATTTATCATGTCATGAGAAAATAATCAAACTAGAATAAATAGAGTTAGATGTTCTCCATTCAAATTTGAAAGATAAGGGCATGATGATTTTTAATTTGAAACAAAGGTGGGAAGAATATGTTACTAGAGTAAGTGACCAAGAAATAATTCTTCAAGGAATACAAGCTGAACATACTATAGTCCACAATGTAATATTTTCACAAACCCAAGAATTGAGTAATTTACAAAATTATCTTACTATCAAGGACACTTAAATTATTGATTTACAGAATTCTCTTGCTATCAAGGACACTAATATTACTGATTTGTAAAATGTCAATGTTGACAAACATAATCTAATTAATAATCTAAGAGAAAGTATTTATGATAGAAATATAATGATTTCCCAACATAATAATATAATAATAGATCTCATTGCTAAAAATTCTAAGTTACAAGCCTCTATTTAGGCCATGCAAAGAGAAACATGAAAGATTTTAGTTCAGATAGAGGGATCACAAGAGCTATTCCCTCTTTCCCTATTCCATTAAATGAAATAATCTATACCTAGCATATCACACAAAAAAATTCAAAAATTGAAGTATTAAAATTCCAAACTTAAGGAGGAATCTCAGAAGCAATTGGTAGAATCCCAACTGCAATTGCAAAAATCATAGTCTTCTATCCAGCACATTTGTGTTATTTATGAGAAACTATTAGCATGCAAGCAACCTTCATCAGTTTATGTTCTTTTCTTACATGATTAGTTTCATAAATTGTATAAATAATTAATTTCCATCAATTTTTCACATACCATTGAAGATGAGAATGTATTTATAGACATTTTTCTAAAGAGCACTAAAGAAAGGTAGGATGCCATTTGTGAGTTCTATATTTTCTATTTATTGTTAGGATATCACTCTAGTTTTATAATAAATTTATTTGTTGGAGAGACATAATTTCATGCCTTTCTCTCCACTCTAAGGAACCAAATGGCATGGCAATAGGCCAATTATAGATTTTTATAATTACGAAGCACCATTAGGCTATGCATGAGACCACAATTTACATAAGCAAAGAAAATTATTTCTTCTTGTCAACCACTGTATCATATGCATATAAAAAAAAGTATCATGAGCTATTTAGATCTAATATTTCTACTTTTAGAGATTTTTTAAACCACCATTATGCCAATGGTTTCAATGCAAGTCTTGCCAGGTGGAAGACATTACCTGTTGAGTTGAAGTGCAAGGAAGTCCTTAGCCCCACCAATATTAAATGGAGTCTAAGAAGAGCCAAATAAGTTTTCTAGATAATCACTCAGTACTTAGATGAAAGAGGTTTAGATGTTTGGATTGGGATGAGGTTTAGGCCTCATATCATTTTGTGTCCTTTATCCCTATGGTAGTGTTAGAATTCTCAAGCAGAAGTTGAATTTGAAGCTTAGATGCATACAGTTGTCAGAGATCTTGGATTTTTGCCAAGGGGCCACCATGATTGGGGCCATCATTTTGAAGTTTATGATCTAAGTCAAAGGTTTGAATCAATAAATTTGGATTAAGGATCAGTCATCCCACTTCTTTAGGAGAGGACTGTTTCTACTCATTTTCGCTTGTTTACATTTAGAAGAAGGAAAGAAACTAAAGTTAAATGGTCAGGGGTTAGATGATACCCAGATAAAGTTACACACCGTATCCAGACGATTGAAGGAGCTCTTCTTTGGCTGTGGAGGATGACACCTGTAGATAAGAAGAAAACTAAAACAAAGAAAATGTTAGATAGATATATGGTGGACTGCCAAGCAAAGCTCGGTCCCAAAAGTGCAAAGACTTCCTTGAGGGATGACAGTACACTAGTTGATAAAAAAATGTCATAATGGAAAGAAATAATGAAAGACTTAAAGAAAGAGAAATAGATAATGCGTACCTAATTCTTGTAATCAGTCTTCCACTATCACCGATGCCGATTAGTCTACCATCATCGGTTGGTCAAAGTTGCTGACATCAATTATGTTGTCGATGTCGGTAGGGGAAATGGGGCTTGATGCCAATGTCAGTAGGGGCAACGAGCTTTGGATAGGTTTCAGGGTCTATCTATGGTCAACAAGATGGTCTGAGAGATTCAAAAGGGTTGTGCAGGGATGCAGGACAATGAATATGGTCTGGGAAAGGGCCCAAGTAGAGGACAGGGGTGGAAAGGCAATAAGAATGAGAGGAAGGCTTTTCAGCCTTTCCAGGAAGAAAGTTGGGTTGTTATCAACAATGCTCAAGATATAGCCAATGGACTAATTACCAATGCACTCTAAAAATACTAAAATATAAACCAGAAGAATACTTAGCTCTTGGTGGAGAACCAGAAGTGTAGAAGACTTGTTTCTGTTATTGCTGATGTCGAAGACCTCATGCAATGTTTCAATCAGGTGCAGAGTGATTGATGTAGAGTTTCTTAGCTTGGAGAGTGATGATGGAATGTTGATGCCTGTAAAGAGTCGAGGAGCAAGAGAATTTGGATCCTGGGAGTAAGAGAATTTGGATTCGAGCCCAAGAGAATCAGGATTCGGGGTCCAGTCGAGGTTAGAATTTAGTTTTAAGCAATTGATGTTGGCGATACTGCTGATGTCGGTCGACTGTCGACCGACATCAACAGCTAGAGAATGGGTAAAAAGGCTATTTTTATCCTTTTACCTATTCTTCCATCTGCCAAGTTTAGTCGTCATTGTTTAATGGTCTAAAGGTGGGTTTAATAGGTGCGAGGATTAGTGGGGGAGTTGAAATAGGTCTTAGGTAATTATGGTTAGTCATAGGGTGATGTGTGGTATCCAAGGTGGGGTGTTTAAAGGGGATGATTAATTTAAAATAAGTAATGTATTTTAAATTAATTAAGTGTGGGTTAGGCATGTTTAGAAAGGGACCAAGGGGGGTTGACATTATTTTGGTATCTACATTTGCCCCTTTTTGTCTTGTTGGTTGTTCTTGATGAACTACAAGACAACAATAGGAGTAAGTTGCCCTAGGTATGGGATGAGGTGTTGGTTGCTCTGGGTAAGGGATGAGGTATTCCCCCTCAAAGTGGGAGTCAAGGGAAAGTAACCTGATATTAGGTGCTGATTTGATAGGTAGTGGATGGATATGGTGAAGTTTGAGTGTGAACGCTGTAATAGTTGAGATTGCGCGTATACCACTTCACGTGATGGTCAGGTCAAATTATCGTAGGTCAAGGTTGAGGAGTGCTAAAATCAAAAGAGCTAGTCCCCAGCATTTAGTTGTAGCTGATTGGGTTAAACGATCAAAGCTGTAGTTCCAATGGTCATCATGTTCCAAGTATCCTAGGCTCAGGAAGTGCTCCTAGAAAACACAAAAATGTCATAAGTAGTGGGGATCAACTAGAGTGCGATCCAATACTTGTGAGGGTCATAATATGATGTGCGTACAATTTCGCTAACCATTTGTGAGGTAGCATATATGCAAAAATAACTAAGGCAAAGTTGTCTCGAAAGTGGTCATGGTCTAAGGAGATAGTCGTGATCTCCAAGGTCATTAGTTGAGTCAGGATGAGATATAAGTCATCTGAAGTGGTGTGTGTTGTGGGTGAGGAGATGTATGCGATCTCTAATGTGCCCCATGAGAAATCTAAGGTGACTTTATAGTGGCAGGGCTGGTTTTTTGGTCATGATTTTGGGTTGGTATAGATAGTTGTTCTATTAGATGGATGGATGAGGGAATGGCTAAGCTAACCTCAGAATACCCCATGTCAACTGAGTGTTGCCTACATAGCCCCTGTTTGAAGGGCCTCAGGTCAATGTAGTTCTCCCCAAAGGGAGGAAGGGTCAAAGTGGTTGATAGGTTGGGTTGGTCATGTTAATGGTTTAGCACTTCCCATATGTGTGGTGGTACATGCTTGAAATGATGAGTGTAAGATGATATTACAACCTTTTCCATATTATGTGATGGTGTATTCTGTAACATTGGTTATGTGGTTTTTCATCCCTAGCAATTTTCCATATTTGTGATGGTGTATGCTAAAATGAAATGAGGATGGTTATGCTTCAGTAAGTAATGGTTTATGATTGACATAAATTGTGTGGTCGATAGTGTCCATGTGTATTGGTTTCCATAGAAACTAGTGTGAATATGATAATGTTAGTGGTCTGAAAAAGGTTTGGTTGGTTTGGTTTGATTTGGTTTGGAAGAACATGATTTGAATGTATGTGACAAAAGAAGTGAAAGGTGTTTTGCCCTTTCATTGACAAGGACCATAATGATAGCATAGATAGGGTTGTTGCAAACAAAAACCTCATTCATGCATTACGTCATTGACCATTGTTTGTGTTAGAGAAGTATTCAAATCACTTGATGTTAAGTGAGCTCAAAATCCCTTGGGTATGTTGGGGTAATAGGTGAGATGTGAAATGTGAGGATAGCGTAACCCTTTTTTGCAAGGATAACTTTGCCCCTTTTATAGGTGACCCTGAGAATGACTATAGGCAAGTCCATGACTCAATAATTTGTTAGTCAATTTTTTTATTTTTTAGTAGACTGATCAATGTGGGAAGTCTACATGGGGATGTT
The DNA here is from genome assembly GCA_037957365.1 of Torreya grandis. Classification (NCBI taxonomy): domain Eukaryota; kingdom Viridiplantae; phylum Streptophyta; class Pinopsida; order Cupressales; family Taxaceae; genus Torreya; species Torreya grandis. Next base: position 289,983 of record JARHVA010002917.1, on the reverse strand, counting down.
GTTTTGTTTTGTGGTCATAGGTGAAGCTGATCGATGTAGGAAGCTTTTGAGAGAGTGTTGTTTGTATCAATATTTGGGCATATCCATCCTTCGAGGGATTGGTCTATATTTTGCTTTGTATAGTTGAATGTCTTTGAATAGCTATCCTTCAAGGGAACAGTCTATCAATTACAACAATTATATAGTTGTCCTTCGAGGGAGCAGTCTACATTTATAGTTTTATGACCTTTGAATAGGCATCCCAGTTTTATATGTTTTTGTTTTGGACTGGACTTTGGTCATGGACTTGACTATAGAGGTTTAAGGGTTTCCCTTTTATTAGGACAAAGCATTCATGCTTGACAAAAGCATTGACTAGTGTTTGTAGGGTTGAGGGTTGAGAGGAATAAGAATGATGATGACGGGGATTGCTCAAGGGATGAGCTCAAGTTAAATATCAAGTGAATGAGTACTTGATTAATAGTAGAATGGTCATGGATGCAAGGTATTAAGGGGCTCAGGTTCTAGCTGGCCTTCAAGAGAAGATAGATGATAAGTTCTTGATCCATACTTGTGCGTTATGATATAAGGTCTGAGCCAATTAGGAGCAAACTTACCTTGTTTACTTCTTTCCATATTGGTCACGTGTTAAAGATGATCAAGAAGGTGGTTGATGCTTGGTTAAGGTCATTGTTAAGGATGAAATCTTTGATTTTGAAATCTCACTCTTGCAGATTATGGTTGTAGGCATGTTTTGATCGATGTTGGACGTGAAGTTGGTTAGGTTGTTGTTGGCATTTGATAAGGAGGCCTTCTTGACCTCGTTTGTAAAGAAGACCCCCTAGCATGGTGTAGTGAGCAGTGTGTTTGATAAAAGCTCATCGTGCATTGCTAAAGAGATTAGGAGGCATGATAGAATATGTCAAGTAGTCCACAAGTTGTTTATACCAAACGTCATGTGGATTAGAGAGGTTAGGAGGAATTTCCTTCAGTTGCTTTGGTGACAAGGATGATGTTTGACACCCATTATGGATAATCAATGGGTTGAATAAAGGAGACAGAGAGACCTAGATACCCCACCTAGTTGATAGGTCAGGAGTTCCAAGCGAATGGTGTTTATGCAAAGAAAAAACTAGGAGGGATGGAAACCACTGACTCCGTAGGTGAAGATAGAGGAATAGGCAAGTTTGGAGGTGATTTTTCTATGATAGGTTCAGGGCGAGGGTTATTAGAAGTTTTAGTAGGTTCTTCAAAACCTAGGCCATGTCACTTCTTGGCATTCATTATGGCCTCATCATTTGGTGGTTTGATGGGCTGGTGGGAGCCTTGTTCGTAGCGCCCAAAGCCAAAGCCCTTCCATGCACACCTATAAAGATAGGTATGAGCAAAGTTTGGGTTTCCAAGAAAAGAGAAGTTAGACGTAAATAGTTGGGGTGATGAAAGAGGATTCCCATCAGTGGGAGCTCGATCTAACCCTCCATAGATGAGATTTGTTTGAAGATTGGGAGGACTGTAAGGGACGACCATTTCAATACGATGGTCATAGCTAAGATTGTGATGAAGTTGTACATACTCTTGGGGAGTCTAGAACATGTCTAAGGTGAGTAAATGATACTCCCCAAGTGAAAGACGTTAGAAGGTATCTTCCATAGGGTCTTTTATTGTCACTTGAGGAGGTGGTGTAGGTGTAACCACCATTTTCATACTTGTTGAAGCTTTCGAAAGTGGAGGTGGTGTTTGGGTCGAGGTCTTGAAAGGGATGAGAACATCGTTGGGTCGATAAGTTGTGTTGCATGTCTTAAAAGGGGAGGGGTATGCGGGAATGACATGGACTTGACCGTCGTGTTCAAATTTGACACAACGGTGTAATGTAGAAGGGACACAGGCCATGGCATGGATCCAAGGTCATCCTAATAACATGTTGTATTGGAACTCTCCCTTGATGATGTAAAAGAGCTCTGGGATTGTTCATGGGCCAACATGAATATGTAAGATGACGGTGCCAATGGTAGTGGCAGTGGAGTCATTAAAAGATCAAAGAATTGCATCAGTCTTTGACATACAATTCTTTGGGAGGGCTAATTGGTCATAAGCATGGGTGGAAATGATATTGATGCTAGTGCCGCCATCAATCATAACTCGCTTAATGTGAGTTTGATCAATGTAGGCTATGATGAAAAGGGTAGCATCTTGATCTTCCAAGTTGGAGGTAGGAATTTCAGAATCACTAAAGGTACTAGAGGCGATGGTGGGTAATGATTGGACTAAGGCAACTAGTGGTTGAGGGTCCTTGAGTTGGACCTCCACTACCTATAAAGCTTTGATTAAATCTTGACAATATTGTGGAGAGATTTGAATGAGGTCATATAAAGTCATCTTCACAGGAGTTTGGTGAAACTATTTCACCATAGAATCATGGATTGCCTCTGAAGAAGGGGGTTGGGATGTACCCAAGATAGAAATCTTGGGTTTGGGTGGTTGAGCAAGTTTGACAAATGGGTAGGTCTAAGGAATAACAACTTTCTCTTTTGCTTTATCCTTTAAAGTTTGTGACCTAGTGGCCACATGAATGGTGTTAATCTCGAATAGAGGAGATGAAAGAGGTAAAGGGACCATAGTCTGATGATGGGATTTTGATGAAGGTGACGAGGTTTGAAAGACTTGAGACGGTGTTGGAGATTCATTAATGGTATCTTCAACAAGAAGGGTGTCTTTTTCCATGTATTGGCGAATGACAACCTTGAGGGCACAACAATTCTCAGTGTCATGTCTAGGTGTGCGATGATATAGGTAGATTTTAGTGTCATCGAACCAGGATGGTTTTGGTCTGAGAGGTTGAAATGGTTTAATAGGTGGAAGAGTGATGTTAGAAGTTTGCAAAAGTCAGTGTAGTATCAAAGCATATGAACCCACTAATGGGTCCGTGCTTGTTGATGCACTAGGTGTTGATGACTTTTGTTTGGGAGTTGTTGAGGGAGATTTCTGTACCACCTTTTGGGTTGGTGGTGTGGCCACTCATGTAGATGACACTTTCTTTGTGAGGGGTGCCAAATTTTTTAGAGGAGGTATGTTTTTGGTGGGTAAAGGGAGTAATGGAGGCAACTTGTTTTTATTAGGTGTTAGAGTAGGGAGCACTCCTATTAAGGTAGAAGGATGTGGGCCCAAAATGGAGGGCAATGATGATGGTGGGGGAGGAGTTCTTTGATGTGGTTTAGTAGCCTTATTTAATACAGTGTGAGGACTACTATTATGGGGGGTGATATTCAAATTGACCTTCACTTGTGGGTGAGTGAGGTTTAGATATGGGGCAAACACTGAGGGATTTAATTGGTTTTGGTATGGTGGATGTTTGTGAGGGTTTAGGTTCAGATATGGATGGTTGAGCTTCTGAAGATTTGGAAATAGAAGCCTGGTCCTTGTTGGAGACTTTGGAAGATTTTGTTGAAAGAGGGTCGTCAGTACGAGATGAGATGGGATGTGTGAGATAAAGAGTTTTGAGTTGCTCCCATAATGCCTCATGTTCTAAGTTCCTCGAATGGGGAAATCCTAAGTTTTTAGCTAGTTGAGAGAATGGTTTTGAAGATGTTAGATGAGGCTTTGGTTTTTTAGAAGATGTGGGTGGTTGTGAGACTAAAAATGTGTTAGATGCGGTAATCTCAGGCCAAAGGTGAGAGAGAGCCATTACTGGATCTTCTTCGGTCAAAGTAGGTGACGAGACAGGTTCTTCTCTTGGTAGAGAAGGAATTAGAGAATGTGACTCCTCAAGAGGATAGAGGGTAGGGATGATTGTACCTTCTACTTGTGGTTGAAGAGCAGAAAAGGTATGGTCTTCCATTGGTAGTAGGAAGGATGAAGGTGGGGCTAGTAGCGTTGGTATGGTTAAAGCATCCTCCAATATAAGAGGGGTAGACAGAGGACTATTAGGAGAAGAATGTTTTTCCACCTATGAAGGAGAAATAGGAGAAGAAGGCTCTTCTACCTATGGTGGAAAAATAGGAGAAGAAGGCTCTTCTACCTGTGATGGACAAATAGGTTGACTAACCTCTTTAGACTGTGGGAGAGGTTGGTTAGGCATAAGAGGAGAGACTATGTTGACCGTGCATATATTATGCTCTTGGGAGTCATCAACCATGGTCTGAATGTTATTTTGGCTAGGAGGATGGTTAGGGAATGGTTGTCTAAAGATGTCTATGCTTTGGTTAGGTGGCACATTTGGGTTATCCAAGACAAGATCACCTTTATCTAACATGTCCTAGATAATGTTTTTGAAGGTTTTGTAGTTATCTGTGTCATGGCCTTTGACACGGTGATAATTATAGAAGTCATTCTCCCTATACCATGTAGGGATGGCATGCGAGGGATCAAATTGAGGTGGTGGTCAAATTTGGGGGAGGTTAAGGACTCCCTGCTTGACTAGTTTATCTAACACGAACGCGTATGATTCTCCTATTGGATTATATTGACGCTGTATGTATCGTTGTTGGAATTGTCATGTAATGCTTTGAGATGTAGAAGCTTTGGATTGGTTAGTTGTGGTCGATGATGATGATCTAAGTACCACAACATTTGCTGACCCCTTAGATTTGGAATTAGAGGAAGAAGATTTGGATGAAGGGTCATTTGATTTTGTGTTGGGGTTATTACTACGCAATTTGATTTTATTTTCTTTGACAGCACGGAGTTCAAGATTCCTAGCCATGGTGAAAGATTCGTCAAATGTGCAGAATGTTTGGACCCACAAAGTAGATGAGATGTGCTTGGCACATACTTGTGAAAAGAGCTTAATGAGCTCTGGTTGAGGTAAATAAAAGGAGAGTTGGTTGATTAAGCCTCTCTAACAGGCAATAAAATTAGCTATTGATTCATCGTCGAATTGTCTGATAGAATATAGGTTTGTGATGGAGACCTTTTTAGTGATGTTGATTGAAAAGTGGTCAAGGAAAATTTGAGCTAGTTGAGTGAATGTAAAAAGAGAGTGATTGGTGATAGAACTATACCAATCGAGGGTAGTGCCATAAAGTGACATGGGAAATGTGAGTAGTAACAATGCATCGTCATGTGCTATAAGGTAACAAGCATGTCTAAATGCTCGCAGATGTTGCCGTGGGTCTTCTTTACTCTGAAAGTGAGTAAACTTGGGAAGTTCCCACCAACTAGGATATGGTCAGATTGGGACTGAAGGATGAATAGGTTCATTACAGATTTGTTCATATGAGAGAACATTTCTTGAATCTGAAATGGAGGTCTCAAGATTAGACATCTTATCCATCAACATCTTGATTAGATCGGTTGATGGATTTGTAGGTGGAGTGCCCCCTAGGTTGTAAGGCATTTGGAAGGTGTTAGGAGGGGCATATGTCATATTTGGTTTCACTTGTAAAGGTGCAACATATTGGTAACTAGTCATAGGGACTGATGTTGAAGTCAAGGGTGGTTGTGTCATAAAGCTAGAAGGCATAATTTGACTGGATGCCACCGGAGGTGGTTGGATGGTGGCAACACTAGCCAAAGGGTAGGTAGTTACTCTTGTGTTTATGGGTGCAAGAGTAGGTGGGATGGAGACAATTAAGTTCTGAAATGGTGTAGAACTTTGTTGAATGGTTTGTGGTTGAGGGGGTACAGAAACCCCAATAGAGGTAGGTCCAAAAATAGAAGGAGAGGCCACACTTTGAAGATTGGTCATGGTCGGGTTGTTAGTTGAGGCAATGGCCTGGGTGACCATGGGTTGGGTTACAGAGGCTGTTGATATGCTCACCATTTCAACTAAGGAAGTTGGCATCCCATAAACTGGGTTGCCTGAAGGATCTCACATTTGACTTCTCATGAGATAGTGCTGAAGAGCCTTGACGTTAAGGTCAAAGAACCTCTTAAAGTCTTGGTCCCCTTTGGGAATAATAGGGGGTTGAGTTGGGGTTGGTTAGATAGGAGTACGTTTAGTTTTTGAATTATACTCGATTTGGGGACTTGATATAGAAGGCGAAGGTGGGAGTGGTTGTTGGCTTGCGTGGTCAACAAGACTTTTGGTTTGACTACATGTCAAAACCATCCAATGCAAAATAGATTCAGGTTCTAAAAACTGTATGTTTCAACCTCAAAAAACCAAAATTTGTTTTTGACAGCAAAAAGATCAGGTGTTTAGCTTGCTATGTGAGAAGAAAATATTTTTACAGTGACCGACGTCGGTAGAAAAATTGATGCCAGTGAGGTAAGTTGCCGATGTCGGTCAGATAACTGATGTCAGTGAATATAGTTGCCGACATCGGTGACAAAACCAATGTTGGTGTCTGTGGATTTCCAAAAACTCAGAGAACTAAAAGTTTTTGGAAGAAAGAAGAAAGTTCTGAGTTGTTTTGGAGTTCAGAATAATGCATCCTTACTAGCTCAAAAAATCAGATAAGAACAAAAAAGGAGATGAAGGCAAGCAAACTCTAAACGTTAAATTCCTAAGAATAAATTTTAGAGTTGTGTTGGCTTATACCTTAGAAGAATATGTTTGGGAAGTGGGGCTTTTAGAATAGGTACTAGAAGAAGTAGTCTAAGGTTGGTTTCGGGTTTAGTTTTGGTGCTCAAAATCTATATTAGGTTCTGTACGTGGCTTGGTGCTAGGAGCTTGCTCCCCTCACTTCACGAGCCCAGAGACAAGCTGGGTAGCTTAGTCAATATATACTTCTCCTAGAGTTTATACTATGCCAGAGAACAGAGTGGGTTCTCCCCTTGGTAGTGAAGTCCAAGTGAGATTACCAGGAAGGGTAAGGTATCTGCTAGGTGATGAAATCCTAGTCGGGCCTTGTCTCAGGTATGTTTAGATGTTTGATTATGCAAGTGGTCTGGATGTGTAACATATGTGCACTATGATTTATTCATAATGCACTTTTAATTACTAGATGAGCTAAAAATGCATTCAAGCAGGAATGAGATGTAATATATTTTTTAGCCCAAATTGAAATGTTTGTTCATATGCAGACAAGTGAAGAAAAGGTTTAAGAGCATGAATTTTCACTACTCTAGATGCAGGGAAAAAGGTGACAAGAAGAAAAAGAAGATGGTTCTTTTTAACTTGTGTTTATGGTTTCGTTTCAAAATAAAGAGATAGAAGAAAAGGATGCAAGAAGAGATCTAATGCACCTATATGAATGTTTGCTTTTAGAAGAAAAATGATGAACCAAAGGAAAAATCTAGGGTCCCATCAGGCGTGCCAGAATGTTTCTACTCATTTTTGCTTGCTTACATTCAAAAGAAGGAAAAAAACTAAAGTTAAATGGTTAGGGGTCAGATGATACCCAAATGAAGTTGTGCACCATAACCAAACGATTGAAGGAGCTCTTCTTTGGTTATGGAGGACGACACCTATAGATAAGAAGAAAACTAAAACAAAGAAAATGTTAGATAGATATATGGTGGACTACCAAGCAAAGCTTGGTCCCAGAAGTGTAAAAACTTCTTTGAGGGATGACAGTCCACTAGTTGATAAAAATAATGTCATAATGGAAAGAAATAATGAAAGACTTAAAGAAAGATAAATAGATAATGCGTACCTAATTCCTATAATCAGTCTTCCACTATCGCCGATGTCAGTTAGTCTACCATCGTTGATTGGTCAAGGTTGTCGATGTCAGTTATGCTGCCGACGTCAGTAGGGGCAATGGGGCTTGACGTCGATGTCGGCAGGGGCAGTGGGCTTTGGATGGGTTTCAGGGTCTGTTTGTGGTCAACAAGATGGTCTAGGAGATTCAAAAGAGTTGTGCAGGGATGCAAAATAATGAATATGGTCTGGGAAAGGGCCCAAGTAGAGGACAGGGGTGGAAAGGGAATAAGAATGAGAGGAAGGCTTTTCAGCCTTTCTGAGAAGAAAGTCGGGTTGTCTATCAATAGTGCTCAAGAGATAGCCAATGGACTAATTACCAATGCACTCTAAAAATATTGAAATATAAACCAGAAGAATACTTAGCTCTTGGTGGAGAACCAAAAGTGTAGAAGACTTGTTTCTATTATGGCTGATGTTGAAGACCTCATGCAATGTTTCAATCAGGTGTGGAGTGACCGATGCAGAGTTTCTTAGCCTAGAGAGTGATGATGGAATGTTGATGCCTGCAAAGAGTCAAGGAGCAAGAGAATTCGGATCCTAGGACCAAGAGAATTCAGATTCGGGCCCAAGAGAATCAAGATTTGGGGTCCAGCTGAGGTTGGAATTTGGTTTTAAGTAATCGACGTCAGTGATACCACCAGCATCGATCGACTGTCAACCAACGTCGGTGGCTAGAGAATGGGTAAAAAGGCTATTTTTAGCCTTTTGCCCATTCTTCCATCTGCCAAGTTTAGTCGTCATTGTTTAACGATCCAAAGGTGGGTTTAATAGGTGTGAGGATTAGTGGGGGAGTTGAAATAGGTCTTAGTTAATTATGGTTAGTCATAGGGTGATGCGGGGTATCCAAGGTGAGGTATCCAAGGTGGGGTGTTTAAAGGGGATGATTAATTTAAAATAAGTAATTTATTTTAAATTAATTGTGGGTTAGGCATGTTTAGAAAGGGACCAAGGGGGGGTTGACACTATTTTGGTGTCTACAAGGACTTGTAAAACGTAAAGTGTGGGGGATAAATGATGAACATTTCATATAGCTCATCATAGTTATATAAATTATCCCTAAAGTTTTTCATTTGGTTATATATTGTATTACATTTAATAGTTAAAGTCTGATCTAAGTAGAATATGAATTCAATTTGTTCATTGTTTGTATGTAATTTATTGTTGAATCTTTACCTTGCTTTTGTGTCTTATTTGGATGAATAACACAATTTTAAGTACATCAACACATCCCATAGATGGGGTAATTTTGAGTATAGGAACACATCCAAGGATGGGGTAATTTTGAGTACAAAAAAACATCCCAATGACAAGTAATTTTGAGAAGGCAACACACATTTTTTACAACCCTCTCAACTATAATTTTGGGGATTTGACAAGTGAGCTCTGATTATTGAAGTCTCAAAGGACACTCTAAAGACACTCCATAATTGCTTCAAATATGCTCTAGGTGTGCTCCAAAGACATACATAGGATGCTTTGGATAAGTCTATGAATTCTCTAAAGATCTATACAAGATGATTGAAAGACTTGTAATGGATGCTCTGAAGATATCTAGATGTGCTCTAAAGACTACAAAAATTATGTGTAATACATGCTACTGAGAGAAATTAGGAGCATTTTACTACAAAAAATTTATTTGTAAAAAAATAAAAAATTGATTGGATGCAAATGATAGCTAGCAACCAAAAAAAGGAGCAGCCATACAAATATTCAACCCCCTACTACTTCCCACCCCTCAAAAACTTCTCCCTAAACTATAGCTACTCATATATAATAGGTGTAGATATTTTATAAACAATTTAAAAATATATAGTGATGCATGGGACCCATCTACCTAAGAATATTGATACATGAGGGAAAATTTTACCACCCCAAAAAATGAATTTTCAACTCATTTTAAAAAGGAAATAATTCAACTCAAATAATAATAACCTAGAATAGGCCAAAAAATGACTTTTTAACTCAGTCTAAAACAAAAATAATTCATACTATCCAAATAGAGCCAATAAATGAATGATGTGATGGGATAGAGATGGTGGAACTATTGAAACCCTCTCGCATCATGACACTTTTTTACACCGATTATTTTCTTATAATTGATAAAAAAATGTCTACTTTCTCCTCACATTCACCATTTGGGTCCCTATTGAATACAAGTAAGCACTAAACAATCATAATCTCTATCATTTCATTATCTTGGCCATTTCATTATTTACTTACAATTAATAATTTTTTTTGCTTTCCCCTCATATACACCATTTGGGTCCCTATTGAATATAAGTAAGCATGAAATAATACTAATCTCTACCATTTCATTATCTCCCATTTCATTATTTGCTTACAGTTAATAAAAAATGTCTACTTTTCCTTCACATTCACCATTTGGGTTCCTATTGAATATAAGTAAGCCCTAAAAAATCCTAATCTCCACCATTTTATTATCTGAACCAGTTCATTAATTTCTTACATTTAATTAAAAAAAATTGGATTTCCCCTCACATTCACCATTTGGGTCCCTATTGAATACAAGTACGTGCTAAACATTCTTAATCTTTGCCATTTCATTATCTAGTCCATTTCATTATCTCAGTCATTTAATTATTTGCTTATAGTTAATAAAAAAATGTATGCTTTTCCCTCACATTTAACATTTGGGTCCCTATTGATTACAAGCAAGTGCTAAACAATCCTAATCTCTACCATTTCATTAACAAAAATCCAAGTCTATCTGAATCTCAGTGATTTCATAACTTAAAGTAGTAACCAATGAATAAAAAATTCATGTCAAGCCAAACAAATCACACATTTCAAATATAGTAAAACAGTACATTACATAGATTAAATACCTGATAAGAAGCACCTACAAAAATGATAGTGAAAAATGGGGTCAGAGCTTCCACCACTAACACCATATCTGTAGAAATAATAGTGAAAAATAGGGTCAATGCTTCCACCACTAATGCCATAGTTAACCTAATAGTCAATAAAAGATTGCTTTTTGGCCTTCAAAAGGGAGAGAAAAATTGAGATAAAATAATGGAAAGAGAAAAAGATAAACTTAACCCTAATTTTGAAGCACATGGGAAAATTACTTTTAAAAAATATTTATATATTTAAACATATTAAACATTTAAACAATTATGTACATTATTTAATAAAAATATTTAATGATTTAAACATAAATAAAAATAAATAATAAACTCAGATAGTTTTTTAATATAAAAATATTTACAAATTTTTATTGTTTATTATAATTATTCTAAATAAAAAAGTTTATTCATATTTGTTCATTAAATTACATTATTATATTATGTAATAGGGATTTGACTCCTTAATTTTTAGCCCCCATAGAGTACCTTTGAGATAATTTAATTTACCAATTGAAATACCTGTAAGATGAGTCACCTTTCTTGAATTAACATACTATTAATATTTGGAGATGAATTTGACCCGAAAATGGTAATTAAAATAAATGACGTAAAATCATACTTAGTAACTCAAAACCTAGATTTGGGAAGGATTTTGTGAGGTTATCTAAATTATGGTTATATGAGGGCATAAACACCATACCAATATATAAACATTAACTTTTAATTCATGACAACAAGTCATGTGATGTCTCAATGCAAAGTCAGTGTTAAACATTTTGGCTAACAACACATTGAGTACTTTAACTTTGAAACCTACTATTGGGGTTGAAACCAAGGAAGTTATAATTTTGACGTAGAGATCATGCTAATGATTTAGAAATAATGGGATCTTAAATAATAAGTGAATTTTCATCCACATTTTTTGAAGATGTAATATAAGAAAATTATCTAATAGGGATTTGAATCCTTAATTTTTAGCTCCGCCCAGGAATTATACCTTTGAGATAATTTAATTTGCCAATTCAAAAACCTTTGAGGGCAAGTCACCTTTATTGAACTTAAAAACTAATATTTGGAGATGAATTCGACCCCATAATGGTAATTAAAATAAGTGACACAAAATCATACCTAGTAACTCAAAGACCTCTTGGGAAATGATTTTATGTGCATATCTAAATTATGGTTACATGAGGGCATATTAAACAGTATACCTCATAACACTTACTATATATAGTATTTATATATATCAACTTTGAATCCATTTATAAATTGTATCTAAATGTATGTTTGTATAATTTATTGGAATTTCATTCCAATAAAATAACAATAGAATCATCACAACAAATTACACTTTATGGGTCTCTTACCATGGGTTTTTAGATCACATCTAGGGGATCATAAAAATTAGAAAATATTCAATAATATGTTATAAGACTATAGTACAATAAAAATTATAAAAGTTCAAATATGGAATTAGAAGTAAAATTATCATCATGGAACTTTGGAATTGATGGTAATGATTTAGAAATAATTATTAGGATCTTTCATAATAAGTGGAGTTTTATTCACATTTTTTAAAGATGTAACATTATTAATTATTATGAGAAACAAGTGGTGTTGGTATTAAATTAGGCATACACATGGAAATAGATGATGTCTTTTGATTATATATGTCCACTTCAAATTTTTATCATATTTCTAAACCCAAAATTCTTCTTGGTTGCTTCTAATTTTTTAATACCATTGTAACAAAAGCAATTTCTCCATTTTAATCACCAAGACAAAACTTGATCACCCACAACTATGCTTCTTATCCAATGAATACAAATGCCCCCTGATCGAAACCAAGGGAGTTGTAATTTTGACATAGAGATTTTGCTAATGAATTAGAAATAATAGTCTTTTTCATAATAAGTGGAGTTTCATCCACATTTTTTAAAGATGTAACATAAGTAAATTGTCTAATATGAATTTGACTCAATTTTTAGACCCCCCAGAATTATACCTTTGAGATAATTTAATTCACCAATTTAAATACCTGTGAGGGTGAGTCACCTTTCTTAAACTTACAAACTAATATTTGGAGATGAATTTGACCTTATAATGGTAATTAAAATAAGTGACACAGAATCATACCTAGTAACTCAAAAGCCTCTTGGGAAAGGATTTTGTGTGCTTATCTAAATTATAAAATAGCAACAGACTCATCGTAGTAATTTACACTTGATGGGTCTCTTATCATGGGTTTTTGGATCACATCTAGGGGATCATTAGAATTAGAAAATATTTAATAATCTGTTACAAGACCATAGTATAATGAAAACTATAGAAGTTTAAATATAGAAATAAAAGTAAAATTATCATCGTGGAACTTTGGAATTGATGGTAATGATGTAGAAATAATTATTAGGCTCTTGCATAATAAGTGGAATTTCATCCACATTTTTTAAAGATGTAACATTATTAATTATTAGGAGAAACAAGTGGTGGTGGTATAATAGTAGGCATACACATTGGAATAGATGGTGTCTTTCAAATATATATGTCCACTTCAAATTTTTATCATATTTTTAAACCCAAAATTCTTCTTGGTCACTTATAATTTTTTTAACGCCATTGTAATAAAAGAAATTTCTCCATTGCAATCACCAAGACAAAACCTAATCACCCACAACTATGCTCCTTATCTAGTGAATATAGATGCTCCTTAAACGAAACCAAAGAAATTGTAATTTTGACATAGAGATTGTGCTAATGATTTAGAAATATAGGCTCTTGCATAATAAGTACAGTTTCATCCACATTTTTAAAGATGTAACATAAGCAAATTGGATAATAGGGATTTGACTCAATTTTTATCCCCCTTGGAATTATACCTTTGAGATAATTTAATTCACCAATTCAAATACCTGTGAGGGCGAGTCACCTTTCTTGAACTTACAGACTAATATTTGGAGATGAATTTGACCCCATAATGGTAATTATAATAAGTGACATAAAATCATACCTAGTAACTCAAAGACCTATTGGGAAAGGATTTTGTGTGTTTATTTAAATTATAAAATATCAATAGACTCATCACAATAAATTACACTTGATGGGTCTCTTACCATGGGTTTTTGGATCACATCTAGGGAATCATCAAAATTAGAAAATGTTCAATAATCTACTACAAGACCATAGTACAATGAAAATTATAAAAGTTTAAATATGAAAATAGAAGTAAAATTATTGTCATGGAAGTTTGGAACCGATGGTAATGATTTAGAAATAATTATTAGGCTCTTCCATAATAAGTAGAGTTTCATTCACATTTTTTGAAGATGTAACATTAATATTAATTATTAGGAGAGACAAGGGGTGGTAGTATAATAGTAGGCATAGAAATTGGAATAGATGGTGTCTTTAAAACATATATGTCAACTTCAAATTTTTATCATATTTCTAAACCCATACTTATTTTTATTCTCTTTTATTTTTTTAACACCATTCTAACAAAAGAAATTTATCTATTTCAATCACCAAGATAATATATAATCACCCACAACTATGCTCCTTATTCAATGAATATATATGCCCCTTGATCAAAACCAAGGGAGTTACAATTTTGACATAGAGATTGTGTTAATGCTTTTGAAATAATAGGCTCTTGCATTATAAATGGAGTTTCATCCACATTTTTAAAAAATGTAACATAAGTAAATTATCTAATAGGGATTTGACTCCTAAATTTTTAGCTTGCCCCCTCAGAATTATACATTTGAGATAATTTAATTCACCAATTCAAATACCTGTGAGGGCGAGTCACCTTTATTGAACTTACAAACTAATATTTGGAGATGAATTTGACCCCATAATAGTAATTAAAATAAATGACACAAAATAATACCTAATAACATTATTAATTATTAGGAGAAACAAGTGGTGGTGATATAATAGTAGGCATACACATTGGAATAGATGGTGTCTTTTGAACATATATGTCCACTTCAAATTTTTATCATATTTCTAAACCCAAAATTCTTCTTGGTCACTTATATTTTTTTAATGCCATTATAATAAAAGCAATTTGTCCAGTGTAATCACCAAGATAAAACTTGATCACCTACAATTTTTCTCCTTATTCAATAAATATAGATACCCTCTAACCAAAACCAAGGGAGTTACAATTTTGACATAGAGATTATGCTAATGATTTAAAAATAATATGCTCTTACATAATAAGTGGAGTTTCATCCACATTTTTTAAATATGTAACATAAGTAAATTGTCTAACATGGTTTTGACTCCTTAATTTTTAGCCCCCACGCGCCTCCCCCCGCCCCCCCCCCCCCCCCCAAAAAAAAAAAAAAAAAAAGAAAAAAAAAAGAGTTATACCTTTGAGATAATTTAATTCACCAATTCAAATACCTATGAGGGTGAGTCACCTTTATTGAACTTATAAACTAATATTTGAAGATGAATTCAACCCTAAAATGATAATTAAAATAAGTTACACAAAATAATACCTAGTAACTAAAAGACCTCTTAGGAAAAGATTTTGTGTGCTTATCTAAATTAATATGGTTATGTGAGGGCATATTAACTAGTCTATCTTAGAACACTTACTATATACAATATTTATATATATATATACATTGAATCTATTTATAGATTGTATCTAAATATAGATTTGTATAATTTAGGGAATTTCATTCCAATAAAATAGAAAAAAACTCATTGCAATAAATTACATTTGATTGGTCTCCTACCATGGGTTTTGGATCACATCCAGGGGATCATAAAAATTATAAAATGTTCAATAATCTATTACAAAACCATTGTACAATGAAAATTTAGAAGTTCAAATATAGAAATAGAAGTAAAATTATCATCATGGAACTTTGAAACTAATGGTAATGATTTAGAATGAACTATTAGGCTCTTTAATGCATAATAAGTGGAGTTTCATCCACATTTTTTTGAAGATGTAACATTATTAATTATTAGGAGAAATAAGTGGTGGTGGTATAATAGTAGGCATACACATTGGAATAAATGGTGTCTTTCAAACATATATGTCCACTTCAAAATTTTATTGTATTTCTAAACTCATCATTCTTCTTAGTTGCTTCTCAATTTTCTAGCATTATTATAATAGAAGCAATTTATTCATTATAATCACCAATAAAAAACCTGATCACCCACAATTATGGCACTCATCTAACTAATATAGATGCCCCCTAATCAAAACCAAGAAAGTTTCAATTTTAAATTAGTGATTATGCTAAGAGGCTATCTCTTTACACAAAGAATGCAAGCCATCGTAGACTAAAGCATTGCATGGTGATTTAGATCCTAAAAAGTTTACACTCATAATTATTTTTAAGATGAATTTATTTTGACAACAATGTGATGGGTTTGGAGCAACTAGTAGGTTTAATTGTCATTTTTCACTCTTTCGCTTCATATAACCCCTCTTACCCCCCACACAAAAATTATATTAGTTATTAAATAAATATAATTGATATATTATAATATAATAATATTTTTATATATTAAACTAATTTATTATATATAAATTATATATTTTGGTATAATATATTTCAATACATCTATATATTATTAATAGCACATAAATAATATTATATTTTAAATAAAATTAAATAAATTTTTATACCTTTTACGAAGTGTATAATGTCATGTAAAATGAAAATGGGCTTTAACATTATGGGGTCAAAAATATGATCACCGATATGGATCTAAAACTCTATGGTACTTCATCATGTGCACAACAGATTATGTTGAATAACAAATATATCAAGCATTAATAAAGTTTGGTAGGCAATGGGCATTAAATTGAAATAATCACGTATCAACAAGGTTAAATCACATATCCCTTCTCCATCACAAAAGGTGAATTTTTAGGGCCAAATCACATCAATTATCCATACATCTTATCAATTGGATATGTAGTGAAGTGATTTGAAAATTGTCATTTATAGGGCCAAATCACATCTATAGTAAAATCAAGAATCACAAAAACTTCATTTATCAAGATTATAGAAATTATAATATATCTATATATTATTGTTAATGTTACAAAAATAATATTAAATTTTTAACAAAATTAAATAATTTTTTATATTGTATAATGCCATGTAACATCAAAAAATGGGTAAATGCGATCACAAGTATGGATTTAAAACTCTACGGTGCTTTACCATGTGTGCAACAGATGAGGTAGATTACTTAGAAGAGAAAATATATAAAATATTATTATGTTTGGGAGGAATTAAATTAAAAATTTAAATCACATATCACCAAGTTATCACAAGCATTAAATTTGATGTTGCAGATGACACTTGGTATAAGACAGTTGGTAGTAAAGTATGCAAATTATTAATTTTCAATAGCCCTTCTAACTTTGTTTTAAAAAGTCTATGAAATCTTAGATTACATACAAATTATAAAAAGGAATTGAGTATTCTCTATTTTTATACAAAATTACCATCAAATTTTAGTTAACCATCAGGGATTTTGAGTTACAATTTAAATTAGTGATACACAATTCTTCTATTCAACATATTCAAATTAAGATAAAGCAAAAATGAATATCTATATTGGTGAGTTTATTTCTCCACTCAAATCCTTTGGTTTATTTCTCTAGTTTATAAGACTAGAATGATAATTTGTTCACTAACTTCAATTTTGAAGTCTGACTATGAGATGTGTTTCTTGGTGTTTCTAACTGCAAGTGCCACAAAGTGAGCTGGAGATGTGTTCACTAGTTTCTATAGACAAGATTATTTGGAATTTTTTGACTCATGTATACAATGACTTGTTCATGTTTTTCTATAATGCATAGTTATTAATATTCATGTATTCAACGCACCTATTTACAAAAGTAGGAATACAAATAAATGATAACCAACCATTGTAATAGACTAGGAGTATTGACAGTTAGCATCTTTCATTTTGTAACCTTAGCAAGTGCACCTCATGGATGTGATTCGATGCTTTGTATGTAACCTTGAGGCCTTCTATATCATATTATCCATCTATGAGGATGTAATTTTCTATGTTATTTGCAGTGGAAAATAATCTCTATCTGCTATTTATTTTATTTTATAGTTTTGGTCTTTGCTCACATAATAGACTGTAGTTCATGCTTTATGCTCCTTTAAGGTTTGTGATGATTTAGGATCTAATCTATTTAAAAAAATAAAAAAGATTTCAATAGGATATGTTGGGTGCATATCTAATTATGGTGGTGTTTCTAATTAGATTTGATGTAAACCAATTATGGTGCTCTATGCTCTAATAATGAATTGGAATAGATGGTGTCTTTGGAACATATATATCAACTTCAATTTTGACTTAGATATTACATGTTAATAGTCTCTCTCTTTACACGTAGAATACAAGCCATCATAGAATAAATCATTGCATGGTGATTTAGGTCTCAATCAATCTACACCTATAATTATCTTTAGAGATGAACTTAATTAGTATTTTGAAATTATTAAGGGTTTGGATTACTAGGTTTAACTATAAATTATAATTTTACCCCTCTCACCAATACATATATACATATATTATATGTCATGATATGTGTGTGTGCATGTGTGAAGAGTTATGAACATGGACAAGGGTGATCTTTTAGTGAAGCACAATAAATTTTTAAATATGTATATGTCTCCACCTTTTTTGAGCACCTCCTATGCACATGAGAAAAATAAACCAAGTGAAACTCTACACATTTCTTAGTTATGTGGCATAATATAATAAGTTGAAATCATAAAAATTTATTTGATTTTATTGAAATCTATGTGGTTCGATGGAATATCAAGGCTGGCTTGGGCAATAATAAATCCTATTGGGATACCGAGTATGGTTGGACCTAGGGCACCCTTGAGTATTCTCTGGGATGTCTTTTTGCAGCATGTGCATAGGGTATGAATGCATATATATATATATATATATATATATATATATATATATATATATATAACTAAGTAATATTATATATAACTTATATATTTTATATTAAATATATTAGAGGAAAGGTCTTAATAGTTGTGCATGGTCCAATTACTGAACAGGGCTTTTGTTAACATGTGCTCCATCGATGGATCATATTGGTGTGTATAAATATTAAAATGTACTAAAAGCTGAACATGTAGTATATAATACTTGTTCAAAAGTTATTCTATAAAATTAAAAGTAACCAATCGCATCTTGACAAGTAAGACTCAAGTATTGATACTCTTATGCACAGCTATTGGTACTCCAAAGGTCAAGTTTTGGTTATAGGTTTAAAAAATACATTTTATGACCTCTCATGATAAAATTGGCTGTATCATAAAATGTATAATGTGTTAGACCTTAAAACCTTAGTTATACGTAGTTAAGATGACATATTAAAAATTTCAAAATCTAATGTGATGTTATAACACCTTAATTTGATGTCTAAAGTTAGGGTGCACGGTTACTAGGACCTTTCTCCTATACTAAAATATATAATATCTAATTATAATTTGATTTATAAACTATATTAACATATATATTATATACTAATAATAAAATATATTATATAATATTATATTAAATTATATAATATATATTTTAATATAATATAATATATATATATATATATATATCATTTTACTATATTAAATATATCACTCACCTTCAATTTGACTTGACTACTCGAGGTGCATTTGCATTTAGAAATAGGTTGGAGTCCCCAACGAATTTGAAATTCAAATTTACTTTGCAAAATAGGGTCTATATAATTTTCACACATTTTTAAGAGGAACAAAAACCATCAAACATATCTGACCAGATATATTCCTATTCTTACATATTCTTAGTTTTTAATGAATATATAATGTAGAGCACTGATAAATCATAATAGAGCAGGTTGTAGAGTGTCCAAAGTGTTGACCATATTTATTACTATCATTTTTGTAGATCCTTATTTTCAGGTATTTAATATTAATAGTGTTCAATATATATTTTTTACTCTATTTAAAATGTGCAAATTTCCTAATTTTTAGGTATTTAATCTTAATAAAGTTTAATCTAAAATGTATGATTTATTTGTGTATACTTGGCCCTTTTATTCATTGTTTATCACCTTAATATGTTATGACATCGCTAAGATTCAGATAGTCTACCTAGATTATTGTAATATTTTTTGCCCTGCTAGATAACACCCAACTATGATGTCATCGAGCCTTCTACTGAAGGAACACACACATGTCTATTGTTCAAGTAAACATGGTTTTTAGATTGCAACACTAAAATTTTATAAAACAATACAATAAATATTATTCTAAATGCTCTACCTATACATACTTCAATCAATTTTTAATAAAAAAAATAGTATACTTTTTAAGAATGTGTGTTGAGCTCAGGGAGGCCCTGGATTGGTCTAGGTAGTAGTGAGCCCTATTGTAAAGCCTCTTTCAAAAGGAAAAGAGGTAAAAGGAGTCAAGTGGATGTATAAGACAAAAATGGGTAGACTCCACCAGTTGTAATTCAATATGGGTAGACTCCTTGTTTGGTTTAAATTCTTTGGAAAATAGTCATATAATAATTAATTTGCACCTATTTTGATCATATTCATCATCTAGTGAAAACTAAGTGTGTATATTCAGACAATAAACCATGAAATTCAAATGTCCTTCCTTCTAAATGAATGATCATGAATAGTTCCTCAAAATTCATCTCAATTATGCATAAAGTGGTGATCCATTATAATCCAAAAAAAATATTAGTCCCATCCATGATAATAGAAAACATAAGATAATATAATAGGTAATCTCTCATAGCTTTATACTATGGAATTTACCAAAAAAATTGACTATACCCCCACCTATAATTAGGATTTGAAATTCTAGAGATGAGTAAATGAAATAGTCCAATTGAGTAGCCAACTTACTGTTGATGAATTTGTGTGTACTCTCAGAGTGAATAAATATAGTCAACTTCTATTTCTTGAGGAAATTGACCACCTTAATATTTGGAGTAGTAATACCTAAAAGTGCATCATAGGAAATAGTAGGTTGAGAATATTCAGATTTGTCCTCAGGTCCTTCCAGACTATTGATGTGTGTCTATGTCAAGGATGTAATGTGAATAACATAATAACATTTCTCAGATTATAAGGATAACAAGAATATGATACTGACACCTTTGGGCTTCACTTAGTTTTGATGGAGAGATTATGTGGTTACAACTTACCACCTTCTAGTCTTCAAGTAGACCCTGCTATAGGGACAACAAGAATATGGTAGTGACACAATCTACCTAAATTTTTTATGATGTAAATTGCTTTGTATTTTCAAATATAAGCCCAAACTCTAAAGAAAATAAATGGATATACACAATGAATATTAATGTAAAGTGATTCATATCAAAAAAGTTCAAAAGGAGGGAGTAAGGTAGGGAAAAAAAAGTTCCCTTACAACAACAAAGACTAACAGATCTCCTTTGATTTTTTTTAGCAACCCAGATAACACTTAGATAACAACAAAGACCAAGAGAAGACTACAAACAAACTTTTAAATTATTTGGAACCTTGTATTAATTATGATAACAACTATATTCTAGTTAAAATGAGGGGAAAACTATTGGAGGTTTGTCAATGATGTCTCTAAGGTAACCAAGGATGTTGATGAGGTGTCATATGTGCTAGAATGACAATGACAAAGTGTGCTTCAATGAGCCTCAATATTCCTACATGGTTCTTCAGTGTTTGACTAAGGTAGGCATTTGATGGATGATATTGTTGGTATGGTCATGTTGCAAGGACCCTATGGGGTGTCAAAGGTGCTTAAAATGAGTATGAAAGTGAGTGGACTTCATTTGGTTGATCATTATTTTTATCTTCACATTTTAGTTTAGTGGTAGGAAATTTAAGTAGGTAGTTTGTTGATGTCACCATTTCCATGTATGGATGAGTCTGGGGGAGTTGATCATATGGTTTTGATCACACCCTAGTTTGAATTTGAATATTCAAATTTATAAAGGGAAAAATGAGTGTTATGTATTTCATCCATTGATCCAGGACAAATTTCTTGATGAACTAAAAAAAAGTTGTAGAGGGCTCTATGGCACTTCTAATGAACCTAGTTAGATGATTTGAATGTTTTTAGAGTCAAAGATATTGAGATCTAAAGTTGATTATGTGTTTGATTGTATTATTTAAGTGACCTAAGAAGGATATTTGAGCTTGTTTTAATTCTATTTATATGTCTCATGATGAATTAGCTATTGAAAGGTGATCTAGACTCCATGAGTATGATCTGTGTGGCATTTGGAGGTGGGACCAATCCATATTCACTATGAACAAAGATTAATAAGTTGACTATGTATTCATTCATAGTGTTCCTATATATAAGGTCTCTGCTAGAGTTGATTGAGAATGCATAGAGGTAAGCAAAGGTGATTGTGATCATTTGATGTTAAAATAGTGCTCTTGTAGGTTGAGGATGAATGAATAGTTTTATGTTCATCCAAAAGGATGGTTTGGATGCCTTATGTGTGAGTGAATAATTGATGATATTTGAATGATCTTGGTGGTTGATCTAAGAGATAGATCAATGTGTGGACTATGTGTATTACCATTTGGTCATGTTGTAGATGTGGTGACAAAGTTATTACTGACGATTGAAGAGTGATACAAAAGGTGGATTTGGATGAATTGAGTGTACAAAGTTGAGGAATGGGGTTAGTTTGGATATTTAATTTGTCCTAATTGATCTTTGTGTGTTGGTTCCAGTATGTAATATGCTTTGGCCAATAGGGTGTGTTGGGTGATACAGTTGTTGCTGAAGGTGAAGAGTGATAATCATAGTTTTATCATCTAGTGTTGAAAATATAATTTCAAAGGTGGACTTGTTCATAGGTGTTGTTGTGGTTGCTCAACATTTGAGGTGGTTGTTTTCTCCTTGCAAGGTGAAACTTGCTAAAAGTCTATTTGTTGTGGTTGCTTAGCTAGATAAGTATAGTATCACCTTATAGAATTATAGTCTCACTAAATAAGGGATGGGAGTTCCTTTATTAGTTACAATTGGTTTATATTTTTTTTTGTTATTATAGTATAGTAGTCCAATTTTAGGTTCCAATGGGTTTTATTCCCAAAGAGGGATTCAAGCATATAACTAACTTTATGTGATTGATCTTGCATTGTCTCTATTGTTCATTTCTATAAATGATGTGTATGCTTCATGAATTATTGTGGTAATTTATTAAGAGTTTTAAAGGGTTTGGAAATTGAAGTTGGATTATTTAGGCTCAATAATTCACCCCCCCCCCCCCCAATCAATGATTGTAGCTCTAACAATTGGCATTAGAGTGGGTCCTTTGGAGGAACCTTAATAGCTTGAAAGAGATTATGAATAGGTACAAAGATGGCTAAATAGTTGAAGAAAGAAAAATTAATAGTGGAAGGATGTGATCAAGGCACTTGGAGATTAGATATGTATTTTGAAGAAAGATGCCAAAAAGGATGAGAAAGTTATCATCAAGGTTCCGCTAAAAGATGCCAAGACATGTTTGTATTCAAGGGTATAATTTCTTTATAAATAGATCAATTAACTTTTAAAAAATTATGCAATGTGTGCTGGTACAAAAAAATATAAATTCAATTTTACAATTATTTGATCCAATTACAAGGAAAATCTAAGTATACGAGCCACTACAAAATTTTTACATGCATAAGGATTTTAGCCTATCAATGTTGAGTTATCTAGATCACTACATGAACTTTAGTTGTTCAATTTCTATAGTTAATTCCTACACCTCTTCCTCTATCTCTTGATGAGCTAACTTAATGCCTTGATGGATGGCCACCACTACATCCTTGTGCACTTGAGCCAAGTCTGAGAGATTTTCTTCATATACAGACTATCCTAGATATCTATTCTAGCTCTTTGTGAGGGATAACACTAGTTGCCATTCCTTAAAGATGATTCTAATACCATGGTCATCTTCTAGTTTCCTTTTCCTCACCCTTTGGGTAGTGACAGTTAGAGGATCAAATAAAGTGGACACTAAGGGGAGCTATGTGATTGTTAAGATATGCATTTGAGAAGGTGCTTACTCCTAAAATCCATTGCCTAGGGAGGGATGTCTAGTTGGGATGCATCAAAATTTGTGACAACAATCTCCATTTTAGCTTCCTTTTTGACCACCTTATACTTCTTATGGGCCTTTGTCAAAACATCAGTTAGGGAAGGCCATATTTTTTATACTGGTCCACTCCTCCTAATTGAGGGAGTGGGTGGACTACAACTATTTTACATTTTGTGTGTTAATTGACCTTAATTATTTTAGGGAGTTGTGGCAGACCTAATTTCTTTAAAATTATTCTATCAAGGAAATTATTGTAGACATTTTATTCAAAAAAATTCCCTGAAGGAATTCTTAGAAATAAAAATCCAATCATGTGCATGTTCAAGGTATCTCTTAGGAGATAGCTCAAAAGAAAATTCCAAGTCTACATTAGGGTTCTTGCCAAATAAAAAATTGTCATTGTTATATCAAATCCTTTGTAAGGACATTTATAATAAAAATGGAAGGTATTCCAAGGCCCTTCAAGGTATCTCCTAGGAGAGATACCTTGAAATAAAATTCAAATCATGTGCATGTTTAAGGTATTGCCTAGGAGATACCTCCAAAGAAAATTTCAATCATTTGCATCATGATTCTTGTCAAATAAAAAGGTTTCATGGTTATATAAAATCCCTTTCAACTACCTTTGAAATCAACATGGAAGGTATTCCAAGGCCCTTCAAGGTATCTCCTAAGAGATACCTTGAAATAAAATTCCAATCATGTGCATGTTCAAGGTATTTTTTAAGATATATTTAGAAAGAAAATTCTAATAGTGTGCATCAAGGTTATTGATAAATAAAAAGTTGTAATGATTATATCAAATAATTTACAAGGACATTTGTAGTAAACATGGAAGGTATTCCAAGACCCTTTGAGGTATATCTTAGAAAATTCTAATCATGTGCATGTTCAAGGTAACTCCTAGGAGATACCTCATGTGCATCAGGGTTCTTACCAAATAAAAAATGTCATGGTTATATAAAATACTTTGAAAAGACCTTTTAAATAAACATATAAGGTATTACAAGGCCCTTCAAGGTATCTCCTATGATATACCTTGAAATAAAATTCTAAATCATGTGCATGTTCTAGGTATCTCCTAAGAGATATCTCAAAAGAAATTTCCAATATTGTGCATTAGGGTTATTTCCAAATAAAAAGTCATCATGGCTATATCAAATCCTTTGAAAGAAAAATTTTAATAAACATGGAAGGTATTCCAAGGCCTTTTGAGGTATCTCCTAGGAGAGATACCTTGAAATAAAATTCAATTGTGTGTATGTTCAAGGTATCTCCTAAGAGATACCTTGAAAGAAAATTCCAATCGTATGCATTAGGGTTGTTTCCAAATAAAAAGGTGTCATGGTTATATAAAATAACTTACAAGGACATTTGAAATCAACAAGGAAGGTATTCTAAGGCCCTTCAAGGTATCTCTTAGGAGATACCTTTGAAATAACCTAAGCATGCCCATTGAACCTAAGTAAAAACTCAAGAAACAATTCATAGAAACATTGGAAGAGGTAAAACCATGATCATTTGAAAACATGTCCATTAATACAAATGAGAGTTTTTAACAATGTAAAAAAAACATGCATGGATATGCTCATGATCATGTGATGATGGAAAAATTGATCCTCTAGCTCGGTGGGATATTTTCTAGTTATCTACGTAAAGGAAGATCTCATAAGGGACAAAACAAAACTTTGTCCTCTTGATATAAAATGTCCCTTTCCTATCCTCATGATTACACAAAAACTAACTAAAAGGGATGTGTCAATAATAGGCCAAGTACAATGGTTTCTTAGTGAGAAACAAGAAGAAATAAGAAGGGAGGGAAGGGAAGAAAGAAGTGGCGTTAGCTCAAAAAAACTAAAATATCTAATTATACTCCAAAGTCAATCTAGATGATGGAATATTTATCCAACTTGTTTTTATACTTGGTATATCCTTCCAGCATAAGGGCAAGATTCCCTTGGTCTGGGCCTACTTGGTATTTGAATTTTACTCAATACTCTTCAATCTAGGTAGAAATCTTCTAAAGCATGGTCTGCTTTCATCCAATGAGTTATCTAAGATGGTCACAAGACTTCTCAAGTGACAAACTATTTTATTTTATCAACATCAAAAGACTCTTATGGTACATCAATGAGGTTTTTCAGATCAATGTGTATCATCTCTTCTTCTAAGTCACTTGTACCATCAAGGCTTACCATCTTCCTTAATGCAACATCTATCTCTTTTGTTGTAGTCTTGATCGAATGATCTTCTCCTTTTAAATTGAAGATGCTATCTTTGAGCATTATCAAACAATGCTTGATTGTTAATTGACACTCCTTGGGATTTTTATGATCATTGGGAATAATGATCCCTTCTACAATCAAAGTATATGTGCCCATCTTGTAGGCCTCATCCATTTTACATTGGACCTCCTCTCATGTCTTGATAGCCATCTCATAGAAAAGCATTTGAACATCACACTCCCTATTATTTTCCACTATGTTGTTTAAGCATTTAAATGTTGAGTGGATTATTTCTTCTACCCTAGTACATAGATATTCTTTCCATTTTTTGTTGCTCTTCCTCTAGACTTAAAATCATCAATTCAAACAAATTCAAATGAATCTTAAAAATAGAAGATTCTCTGAAACTATATTGGTAGTTGAAGTTAATGCCTTGGGTTCACTCAGTATATTTTTCAAGGACTAGATCATAGCCTAATTCTTTGCCTTCAACTATTCCATGGTGGCTTTATTTTTATCCATCTTATCAGCCACCATGTTTGCTAAAACTTGTGAGTTGTGCTTCAACTCATTCCTTGATGGCTCCCCCAGACTATAACTATAAATAGTGTAACTCTCAAGGGGAACATATTTATTCAAAGCATCTGGTGGGGGAATGACTACCTCCACATTCCTTTCTCCTATGGTAGTGAATGTGGTCTTGGAATGTGTCTTGGCCTTCTTGGGTGGTTTAGCCTTATATGCCTGAGTGATCTTCACTATGTCAATATCCCAATTTTCCTCTTAATGTCCTACTTGACCTATTCCTTGACCCAAAGAAGGGGTCTATTCTAAAATCCCATTGATGTATTAGACATAGATGCAGGAATCGAGATAGTAAAGGGTGGTGTCATCAAATTACTTGATGTCAGAAGTGCCATGAGAATGGGCTATGGACTTAACATGAACTGTTTGACTTATTCATCACTTTCCACCTCCTCACCACCCTTGTTTGCTCTAGGTTCCACTTCCAAGTTTGGCTATATCTACTTCAAAACTTCAAATTTTGGTTTGAATTGGTGAGACTCCTTGAGAAACATTTCAATGGAGCTTCCTCATCTTATTGATTGACTAGAAGGTTTTGCACCCACTTCACCTTCTTTATTTGTCTAAGCCTCACGTATAAATGAGGCTATGGTGACCTCCTTATTTCCCTCAAGAAACTCTTCATCAATTATAGCCTCTAGAACTTTATTTTGGGTTAGACCATGGACCTTGATGTGAGGAAGGAGACCTTAAGGTACTTTAATTAAAGAAACATTACTTGAATCACACTCCTCAACACGTTTACTATAATGGTCCAATTCCTTATTTATTTTTGCATGGGTGGGGGTACCCATTTATAGGTTTGCTCCCCACCTTCCTCTGTACTCACCTTCTCCTTTAGTGTTGAACGCGACACCTTTGGAGGGGAAGGGATAACTTGTGATGCCTCTGGAGCTATCTATAGTCTATGTGCAACCACCCCTTCAGGATCAATGGTGACTTGAGTATCTTGCTCTGGCTCCACTTTATCCTTCTCATTAGATTTATTCATTTCCATAACTTCACCCTGATTATCATGACCTAGTGGATAGGTGATGGTAGTCTCAACAAATGTATTTATATCTGACAAGATCATTTACTTTTATTGAGGGGCCTAAACTTGAGTGGCCACCTCAACTTTAACCTTCAGAACATCTTCAAAAGAGAGGGGATCAATTGAGGCCATAACTTCCTCCTTATCACCCTTACTTTCTACACCTAAAGGACCCTCTTTTACAAATAAACTAACCATTGGGATCCTCATTGGGTTATGGGCTCTTTCCCTTAGAGTTATTTGCCTAGTTCTTACTTATGGAGGAATGAATACTCACTTCTTATTCATCATCTCTACAATGGTCCTATCTTCATCTAAGTCTTCTTCATCACTGATATCTCTCGATATATGAGCATATGAGGATTGATCCTCTTTCCTATTCATGGGGAGTTCTTTAGATGGAAATTATTTGAACACAACCTCCATCCTATTCTTAATAATCCTAAATGGAGGCTATTGAGCCCTTTTGACTCTTTTTTGCTTGGGATGTTATACCTCTTCCTCACCTCCTCTCTTCCTTAAATAAATCTTTGGGGGAGGGACAATGGATAGATATTGTGTTGGTAGATCAGGTGGGACAATAACTAGATTAACCATTGGGATGGTTACTAGTATGGTTGGTATAATTTGAGCCCCTTCTAATGTGATGGATAATTGGGTGGTACTAGCCAATGTAACCTCCATAGTAGTAATTTTATCCCAACTTTTATCCATATTTGTTAACTTTGATAAGGAAAATCCTAACTTGGGTTGTGATGTGATTATGGATTCCACATCAATTGGATTAATGAAGTCAACATCACTAACCTTTATCTTCCCTTTGCCCTTCACCACTGGTGGTGAAGCCAAGGGAGCACCACTGTATTCTAGGAGGAAACCCTTTAAATCCCAAACTTGTCTAAGTTCTCAGAGGGTAGGGGTGTCATAAGTATTGAGATCAACCCCATGTTCCTTCAGCCACCTAAAGGTTCTTCTCATGATTGTTTTGGCCCTCCATGGAATGGAATCATTTTCCTTAGTAGGTAAATCTACTTATGACATGGCTTGGGCTTCAATATTAGACTAAATATATATTGTAGATAGTGTCCACTTATCATCTTTCATGTCTTTGTGGATGGGAGTGATATTATAAGTGATAACTTTTTACACTATCAGTATCATATAATCTAACTTTATGACATCTTCCTCGGCAGTGAAAATGAACTAGATGTTTTAAAAATGTGATTGATGTAGAATTACATTGGTCACTGTGTTTACCCACTATTTGATATCATAGTTTAGCATGGGTGGCATCTTGTCAGTGACATACTGGCTCATCTCTTACTCCAATCCCATAGCTTTGATAATAGAAGGACATGAATAATGTCTAATTTCCATTATAAACTTGAAAGGGTTGTTTAATTTCTTCATCACTATCATCTTATGCAAGGGAATCATCTACCTACTTAACTCCATCACTGCTAGTCTATCACTCAGGTATCTTGGTAGTTTGTATGGAGACCCCAAGTAGCCACTTACCTTGATATAATTAAATTATTTTAACTAAATATATGAGGCACCATATTTATCAATTGTGTCTCTGCCCCCCTTAGAAATCCTGTCAAGGCTTCTTAGAGGATAAACGACACTAATCATAGTATTAAATAAATAATTGTGAACTCTATAATTTTTTTTATTTAATCCATCCAAAGTTATTTTGGGATAATCCTCATATATTCTCATCCCATTGAGATTCTTAGTGAGCCCCTAGAATGTCCTATTATGCACCAAGTTATACATCAGGTAGGAGGACATGTAAAATATACCTATGAATTCCTCATTCAAGTGGATTTCAACCTAGAGTTGCATCATCTACCTATGCATATTATCACTTAGAATGGTAGCCTAGTCTATCTTCTTTTGTTATTACAACACACATATTAAGATTATGGACATCCAAGGTTCAAATTTTTCTATAGTGGGCATCTCATTAACTCTTGTCACCATGGAAATCACACACTAGGGAAATTCCTTGAATTTTTAAAGTTTTAAACTCTTAGACATTCTTGAGACATTTTGCCTTTTCTTGACTAGCCAATAAGAGTTGATAATTTCCCATATTGTCATGTCATTCTTGTTTGCATGATCTTGACATTCCTCTAGAGAGAGTGTGATACTTTTAGGCTAGGTAGGAATCCTAAGCACAATGCTGAGGGCTAAAGGAGTGAAAGAGTAGATAACTAATTAAAATTCCATTGATGATAGTCCTGGTGTCTAGTTGGTATACTTGGGCACATGCAATCACTAATTCTAGGTATGGGGTATCCAAGGGGAATGTTGCCCTAAGGGATATATAACTCATTCCAAAATTGGATACTACTGGGGGAGGGTTTGGATAGTGTAATACATTCAATAGGGATGCAAAGTGTAACCCTTAAACATTTGTATCTTTGAATTCATCTAGCATATAAATAATATTGCTCTTAACAAATGTTAAATTAACCACCATTATTCCCTAGCTCTTTTAGTACAATACTTTTAACTCAAATTAATTCCTCACTATGATCACCCTTGAAACACATTCAAACCTCCTCAAAGAACACAACACAAGGAAATAGAAAAGCACTTACTGATAATCCAAAGGTCCACGCATAATTGAAACTGAAGACCTTTAAAGAATTTGCCATAATCACTCTTTTATACTACACATATCTAGGGCACACAAATGGATCAAAGACACAAGTAGAAGATCTGAATGTAAATGATAAATGTGAATGAAGGTAATTGCCTTAGTTATAATCCTTTGCATTCTAAAATTAGGGTTTCCATTAATGCTTTAAATCTTAACAACTTATTACTAACTACCCTCTTTAAGTTGTTTGAGCTTCTTTTTGATGGAGAGAAAATGTACAAATGTTTCTTTTATGTTGAGAAGTCCTCCTTGCAACACATGGATGTATATAATAATTTTTTTTCATTCTAGCATTTGTTAGGCTTTTAGGGACGTTTTGCACCTTGCCCACCCAAAGGTAAGTGAGGAAATTTTAAAAAAGGGCTTAGAGCTTGAAAATACTTGAGGATTTACCATATGTCATCACTTCTCTTTTCAAATCTAGGCATTTGGGCCATCGATTACTCTTTGGACCTTGCCCACCAAAATATAAGTGTGGTAATCTCCAAAAAGGGCCTAGAACTAATGAAACCCTAAGGACCCATCATGTGTCTAACTTTGATGCTAGCTCATACCCTCAACCAAATATCCACTTTTTCACCATCCTTATTAATATGGGTAAGGGTGTAAGATTATTTTGATCCCTAAAAATAGTCTTAGGAGTCCCCTGAGATAACCATGTGTCTTTCATTCAACTCATTAAGTAATTCCTAACCTCAGTCACTAAAACACATTGAATGTGCAACATGGTAATTTCACCCAGGGCCCCAAAATATTTCTTCTTCAAGCATAAGGTAGCAAATAAATGTATGAAATAAGACCTAGATATATTTATATCTTGTCATAGTGAATCTTCATATCCTAGACTGCTTCATCTAAGGCATCTAATAGTGCTTTCTGTGTAAAGGAAAAATCCACTCTTGTCCCCATTTGAAATGTATCTCCTAGGAGATAGATACCTTTAAGGGGAAATCCACTCTTATACATGTTTTAAAGGTATCTCATAAGAGATACCTTGAAGGTATTATAAAGGCCTTAAAAATATCACCCAGTAGTGCCTTCCATGTAAAGGAAAATTCCATTTTTTCCTTGAAGGAGAAATCCACTCTTGTACCTATTTGAAATGTATTTCCTAGGAGATACCTTGAAATTGGAAATCCACTCTTATGCATGTTTGAGAGGTATCTCCTATGAGATACCTTGAAGTTATTATAAGGGGCTTCAAAATATATAATCCAGTACTAACTTTTCTATGTAAAGTAAAATTGCACTTAGAGAAATCCACTCTTAACCTTGTTTGAAATGTATCCCCTAAGAGGTTTGGCTTACTAAATTTCTCAAACTCTAAGAGGTGAGGGAATAGGAAAGTGATGAAAATCTCATCTGATAATAAGTAGATAAGTGATGGTGTAATAAGAAGTCATTAGATCTAGGATATAAACCTAGAGATTTAATTTTCAAATATTAAATATATCTCCTAGGAGATACCCTGAAGGGGAAATACACCGTTGTTTTCAAAAGTCATTTGGAACATTTGTTTGCACAAAATATCTGATGCAAAAAAATTGAATAAAATAGTCCAAATACCCAAAGTATAGAATAATAATTTTGAAAACTTGGCTTGGGCTTGTGAATTATATTAGGTGGCTATTACACACACATAAAAAACTACACCAATGAAAGAACTAGTACACATCTAGAGATATGAATCAGCTTGAACTCAACTATCTTAATCAACACATTCACCAATCTTGAATTCAACTATATTAATCAACACATTCACCAACATTGAATCCCTGTATGTGCCAATCTTGGGGTCCAAAGAAGAAATTTTATTAGTTGGAATGAGAGATTTTTTTGATGATGTCATCTTGATTATTGAATTAAAAAAAATACACACCTTACATTATCATGATGATTTTTTTAAAGATGACACAAATTTAGATCAAGAGATTAAATATTAACATGTGCAAGGTAATTATTCCTAAGGCCTTGCACATTTGAGGCTCTCTGAGCTTACATCACATTATTTTATTTGGATCTTAGTCCCATAATCTATCCATTTCCATTTATAAAAAATTAAATAATGAAGCTTGTGAACTTTTTTTTGCAAATTCATAATATGGGTGGGAACCAGGATTAGTTTGAACCAATTTCATGCATTGATGTCAAGGAAAATGAATATGTTTAGAATAAAATGGTCGAAGGTGGATTGGTTCCCTTCATGGAATAGATTACTGGGCATGACATAGGGATTTATAGGGAATTTTATTATGGACAAAAACATCATGAAGTTTGTATGCATGGCTTCAGAATTTTGGTCACTGAAGAGCTCATAATAAAGATGATCGAGATGCATTATTGTAACATTAAAGCATTAAAGGACAATAAGATAAATGAGCAACTTCTTAGAATTTTACTTAAGAAGGAAAATAAATAACTCAAGATTTCATCCCAAAAAGGTTTCATGAGGTTAGAACTATTGAGGAAATGGCCTAAAGTCTACCTCTAGATAATGAGGTATATTACCTTAGAAGGAAAACTTACTGTGATTTTTCCCCATCACTTCTTATTACTAAATCATTTCAAAGGACCCACCCTAGCATTCCATTTTTTATTCTAAAATATTTGGAATCTTTAGTACTAAACTTTAAGAAGAATCCTATGATTTTACTATTGATTAAGAAAGAGGAACCACAATGGTCTAAAATTGTCACTGAAGTGATTGATATCCCTAATGAGAAGGAAGAAACTGAAATGGGCAGGAATTTCCCATAGAGTCAGCTTCTGATCACAAACTGGATGAAAAAAATATTGAGGATTCTACCAAACTAATGCATGAGGATCCCAAAACAAAAATGAGGAGTCCTACCTATGTCCATTCATTATCTACTAGAGGTAGAGGGGTTCCCAATTCTAATGCCAAGGTAGATATCCTGAACTCCCTTCAAAATTTACACACAAAGATTTTCATTTAGAAATTTCTATGTAATGAAATCATGGATGAATTTAAAATGTTACAAGGGCTCTTGGGTCACGTGTTAGTAGCCTCTGAATTTGGAAAGGATCATCTTGAATGCATTCCCCAAGGTAACAAATCAACTCATAATAATGGAAAGGAGGATGCCAATAGGGATCTTGAGGAGGAAAAAGTGGAGATCCAGTCTACCATCCTCAAATTAAAAAGATAAGAAGAAGATAAGGATTAGTTCATGGGAAGTCATACCAAATGAAGGAACAAAAAAGGTGATAGTACTGTGACTAATAATTTGGTCTTTTATTCTGATTTGAAATAGTTGGGCTTGCTTTGTCTCTTTTTGTTTGGTCTTAGGTTTTTCTAGCTGATACTTTACATAAGTTTGGTGGCATGGGGATTTAGGTACTGGCTTCATCTATTTATCCTTTTTTGTCCTTTGGATTTGTCATGTCTATCTTTCAAGTTTATTTTGTCAAGGGAATGGGCCCCTTTAACCTAGCTTTTAACCAATCGAATAAAATAATAATATACATTGAAGGGTATTGTAATACCTTCATGGCTACCTTGAAGGTATCTCCTAAGAGATACCTTTATGCATAGAGGAACCATTAAATTTATTACAAGGCCCTATTATCTTAAAATAATTCCAATCATGTGCATTTTCAAGGTATCTACTAGGATACCCATTGAAAGTACTATAAACACATGTTTGAGACTCTCTCCTATGAGATACCTAATACGTTAAAAACATGCATTATGGTACACTCAAAGGTACTACAAATCCCTTTAAGGTATCTCCTCAGATATACCTTGAAATAAAATTCCAATCATGTGCATGTTAAAGGAATGTTAGAAAATTTTCATGGAAATTATCTAGATCATGGAAATTACAGGTATAGCTTTCATAGCAGGAAGTGGAAAAGAATCATAATAGCATGAGTAAATTTACACAATAATCAATTTTATACACCGTAATAAATATAAAGATAAACTAACATGGTGTTAAGAATTATAGATCATAAACAACATAGCACAAGATAAAACAAGCTAAAATAAAATAGAGTAAATACTATGCACCATGCATAGGTAAAAAACATCTTAGGAAAAAAATAACATCAAGATAATATTACATTACATCATAGCACTATATATAGATTTTTACATAGCTTTGTCTATTCAAATTATAGCTTTTTGATATATAAAAATAAAAGAGACATGCCATTCTTATATTTATCACTTGCCTAACAAGGCCAAAGACATCCAAAAGATCATATAGATGATAAAAATACCCTGTGCACATGTCCCTACTCTATGTCCAACACTTTCACAAAGTTAAACTATTGTTTCATCCCAAGATAAAATTTAAACTTTGATCTCGACTAAAGCTAGAAAAGATTATGATTTCAAAAAAGTTCCAGTAATTACTCCAAGTTTTCTGATTTTCCATACTTACCTACCACCCTTTATAGTTCTTAAACTACAAAACTTGAATTGCACATTTACCTATTGTGTAGGTTGCAACTACCTAGACTGTGCCTTTATATCCAACTTTCTCTTCTAAAAAAATACATGGAGATTCTATGGTGGAATGAACTTAGGTTCATCTATGATATGTTCAATAGCTAGTTTAACCTATGAGAGTTCATGCTTGAGAATTTTCCAATTATCAAGTACTTTCCACAACATGGTAAGCAAAATGTGTAGTATAATCTGAATGACCATCAAATTTTGCACATATACTTATTTTAAAATTATAAGGTCTCTTGTATTTTATAGCTTAAGATAAATATCTAACACAATATTATCTAACCTAACTATAGTCCTTTAGGCTTGAATTACCACAAATGTGTTGTGCATTGTCTCATTCTGCCAGACTTGGAGCTTCTTCATTATGGTATCCCTAGATTCTAAAATCTATTGAAATGTCCTGTTTAGTGTTTCCCTAGTAGCCATTCAATCATTCACTATAATTTTAGATTTATCAGCTATTGTGAACTCTAGTTTAGTAAAATCTAAGGATTTGTTAGGATGCTACCTACAATCAATCATTCCGTCCATAATATGCTTAACTTGATGCACAGTTGTATCTAGGACCTATACATATTCCTATAAAAGTTCACAAATGCCTTCCATCTCAATATAGATAGTGTGCCCTTGGGTACATAGTTTATGTACACTCACCCAATCCTTTGTTAACTAAGTTAGTAATGTAGTGATTTGTTTGTCCTTAGACATTACTTGATCACCAAGGATTTACACAATTAGAGTAGGACAAGAGGCATTGATGAGCTGCTTAACCTTAGTAATTTTATTTTATGCTTCCACTTTCTTCTCGTGTAGCTAAAAAAACCATATGTTCCAAGTCAAAAGATTTTCATGCAATGGATTTTTGGAATGCATCTGATCCTTCAATTTCCTTGGACAATGGTAGTTGTGAAACATCCAAAGACATCCATAGAAGTGGAAGCAAGTGCAGTGGATCTCATTCAGCTAGTGGTATATGGGGATCCCTTCATTATATATAACTTATCTATTTTCATATCAGATTGTGAGTGTTCCAAATATTTGGATTCAATAACCATGACACTTCTGCACACTAAAAAATTTCTTGATTTAGCTGGAGGGATAAGTGTATCCTTATATCTCATGGTGCCTCTAGAATTCATCTGATGGGCACTACTTGTTATGGCCAGATCTCCAAAAGATACCAAATATTTCAGTATGATTATTTAAGGACTTGCTCGATGAAGACTATGTTTTTGGTGTATCAATGGTTGTACCAGTCTCCCTTCTTATGGTAGATTTATAAACTATGTAGATGATGAACTAGATTCTAGATATTTTTTGAAAATTTCTACCACAAGTTCATGCTGAGCTTCTTCTTGACCTATAATATCCATAATAATAGTGGGAGGGGGTTGTATAATGTTGACCAAATGGTCACTACTTACTTTATTCCGTACTTGGCAAGTGTGTACTACTTTTTATAAAAATAAATCCTCTTCCTCCTTATTGTAGACCTTTTGATTGATGTCTTTGATCATGCATTAAAGAACTTCCTATTCATCAAACCACAACATTGTGAGATCATACTCCCAAGCTATCATTAGCACATGTGGGTTATCCAACTAAGACTTGATTTGCTGTGATCTCTTTTTGGCTAGTGGTGGTGAGGCTCTTAACACAAGTCCCTTTCATTTGCATTTTTCTTTCTATGGAAGAGCTATAGACTGCTAGGGTGAGGGCTATGGTTGCACAAATGATTGCAATTGTTTTTGCTCTTACTAGATTTATTATGTGACTAGGGATCTTTGCCTCCATACTTTGGCTTGTGATTCAACCATTGTTATGAAAAAGGGCATTGGAGTCATAGTTGGCATGGCCAACTCATGCACCTTGATTTGAATACCATTGTATAACTTGGTTACCGATGCATGTTACCACAAATATTACATGACATCCTATGGAATTTAAGGGTGAGACCTGATCAAAGCTAGAGCCTCAAGTCACCTCTTGTTAAACTATCTTATTTTCTCATAATATTTCCATATCTTAGTCTAAGTGATGCTTGCAAGGGCAATAATAGGCTAAAAATCCATAGTAACATTAACTTGGCCTAATGGGGACTTCTATTGGGTGAAGCATAACAAAAAAACTAGAAATTGATATTGGAAATTTTGTGAGCTACCTAAAAGTACCTTCTTGATATTAGTGGTAAGGTTGGATACAAAAAACTCAAGATAATTGAATTTTTGTTTCTATTTTATCATATGATACACAATGTCAATTATTCCTTTTGTTTCCTGCTTGGCCTACTTTGTTGTCTTCTAAAACCTCTTTGTAATACACTCTACCAAAATACGTATTGCAACATCATCAATGGAGTCAATTTGGGTTCCTTTACTTGCCCTATTGGGAAAATTATCCCAAACATATGGATGAATTGGTGATGTGATGGACTTGTATCACAAAAACCATTTTACATGATTTGAGAGGCCTATGGTTCTCACCTTGGTCTACACATTGATACAAATGGTGATATCTCTAGACAAATTAATAGCCCCTTGGTTGTATCTACTTAAAAAGGTATGTATAACCTCATCTAGTTACCCAAATGTAGGTAACTTTATTATCCTCTCTGCATCAAAACCTCAAAGTAGATGTTGAAGTGTAACAATTCCTACTTGTGCACCTAGTTGTGTTGATAGGGAAAAGAGAGTAACTTTGACCATTTCCATAAAGTCAAAGGGATCCAGGTCATTGAAGTTGGTTTGTTGAAGACCTAGTCCAATCCCCATTTCTACCTTCTCCACATTTATGAGTAGGATCAACAACTTACTCCTATCTATTACTAAACTTGTAATCTACATTTTTTGATTGATTTATTCTACTAAAATTTGGGTATCAATTTTTTCACATGGGAGTATATCGAGAGAAGATAGTAGAATATTATTCTTTTCCAAAGTCTATAATGTTTTTGCATTGTTCCTCTACTTATTTTTATATCTTTAAGCATCTAATTTACTCTTACCAACCTCTTTAAATGCATTGACTACTTGTGTACAAGCATTCTTCCTCATCTTTAATAATTTGGCTTTGATGGTGACCTTTTTTGTCTCATAAATCTTGAAATTACCCCATAGCCTACCACATCATAACTCAATCTACCTTGAATAAGATGCAATATTTCAAAATACCATGTCATCAATGGTCTTGCATGACCATTATCAGCCTTCTGCCATACCTATCTTGTCATCACTACTTTTCCAGACTTAATTTGAGATTGATGTACTTTTTTACCAGATTGTTCCTTAATGTCCTTTCTTTAGCAAATTACAAACAATGATATTTTACATTTTAGAATAAATTATTAAATTCATTTAATAAGTTGTATTATGCATACCCATAAGATCCTCTTGGACTGTTTAAGTGTACAAAAACATATGCAGCTATAAATGGAACAAGAGTCCTTGGCTAAAGACCAATAAATTTAGTAGTTAAAGAATGACCTCGCCACCCACTCCTAGACCATAGGTTACCCTATTGGGAGAGAATAAATAATGTGACCATAAACTTGAAGCCACAACTTGGGTTCATCATAGATTCACAATGATTGAGTGCACATGTGAGTGTGACCACAAACTTGAAGTCTCTGTCCCTTTTGCTGATGACACATGTCATCATGACACTCCTAAAAAAACAAAAAAAATATTATTTAAATAAAAGGCATGCCATTAGCTTAGGGAAGTGGGCCCCATTTTTAATAAGAATTTTAGAGGCAATTTAGAGGGAGACATGCATCACCATAATGCTTCTTACATATCCTTAAGATTTTGTAAATGAAGTTCCATCTGTCAGTCTTTGGGTAAATGAGATGGAGAAACTTGGAATAATCATAGAGAGTCACTCACCTGATGAAATTTAAATATTTTTCAAGTGTTGAAATGTAATGGGTTCATAGGTGCATGCCACATGTCTTTGACTATTGAAAGATGAAGTCTTAAGCTTAATGTCATGGGTACCATTAAAGGTATTACAACACCCTTCAAGGTATCACCTAGTACTGCCTTAAAACCTTGAAGGGTACCATATGCATATTTAAAAGGTATCTCCTAAGAGATACCTTCAAAATTTTGGGTTCATAATAGAGGTTAAAATCAAATACAGGATCCCAAAATATAAGAAGGTAATTGTTTTCCATAATTTCACTCAAAACCCCCATTGAACATTATCATTTTATATTGTAATAAAATACATGGTTAAATATTGACTTAATTAGCTATTTTTCTCTACATATCTATTTCGTTCTAATGCGAGTTTGAAATGTATCTCTTGGGAGATACCTTCAAAAAAGGATGAAGCAAAAATTGAAGTATGCAGTATATGATATTAAAATCTATTATTTTTTTTGGATTGACATAAACCATGTCATTAAAAAAAATGTTATACATTACCTTTTTAACATTTTTAGGTTTTAACATATCTCCATGCCTATGTTCTAGTATAAATATAGTTTTATCTCCTACATACATGTATAAATTGGATTGATTTTATAAATAACCTGATTAGAAACTCTTCTCATGTCTTTTGCAAATGTCTAGGTTGAAAAATCATACGTCAATGGCTTTCTAATGTGGAGACTATGTTTCTATCATAAATAATGGTAAGGTCATTAGTGAAGGAAGAATACACAAAGTGGTAGGTCCAAATGCTAAATATATGGAACCCATAAATCTCACTTCCACATGCCACAATGAGGAAATAGCTTTTGGATGTGTAAGTGTTAATGTGACTAAAGCTTTTGATCCAACTCTACTACTTCCATTTCTTGTAACTTTTTTGGATAATTTGGGGGATGTAGTTGATATTTTTACTATATGGATCACAAGAATGATGTAACACATCATAGACAATTTTTCTATAGATAATGGCTTGGAAAAAAGTTTAAATAATTTATGTCTAGTTTTGCATATATGATCATTGCAACAAGAAAACCCTTCTTTGGGTTTATTTGTTTGATATATCAATGATCCTAACATATTTCAAAGCCTAAGAAAAAAATTTGTTGGGAAAAGGGTACATTTGTTGCATAAATGTATAGCTCTTGAAAATGATGAAAAAATTTCTTTTGGTTACATTGAATTTGCAAAACCAGGGGAGATTTTTGGTTACATTCATGTCCTAATGTTAGAAAATGAATTGAAAATTTACATAAGGCATGTTATAAAACATTGTGAGACTTTTAGTATAGAGGAAATTGAAACATCTATCATTAGATTACCTTCCAATAAAATAGTAGACACTGAGACTTGTAGAGAAATCAATTTACCATGCATGAAACCAAATGAGAAAGAAATTGAAAACATTTTGGACATAGTGGATAATGAAGTCACTCCTTGCCTAACATTCCTAGCACAAAGGCATCCAAAAAAATTAGCTCATTCCTATAAATACTTGGGCTGAAAAATAAGTCAGCCTAATAATTCACTTAGCCAAGTGGAGTTTGATGAAAGCATAGATAGTGAGATTAAAACAATGTATGCAGATAAATATTACACCAAAAAATGTTTTTAGTCAGGATTATCATTTGAGATTCTAAAATCTACAAAGATGAAGTTGCTTGATTTCACCATAAAAAATAGGAGGCAACATGTCTTAGATGCCCTTTCTACTAGTTTATTTAAGAAAAATAAAAACAAAACTAGCATTGATTTTCAGGGTATAGAGATCTATTTGGAAGCTTGGCTTAAAATATTTAGATTGAAGAGAATTAACCTTTTTGAAATTCAAAATTGTCACAACAATGGGCAATGAAATGCATTCCATGTAGGGATATTTTGAAAGATGCCATAAAAGAA
The DNA here is from genome assembly GCA_037957365.1 of Torreya grandis. Lineage (NCBI taxonomy): Eukaryota > Viridiplantae > Streptophyta > Pinopsida > Cupressales > Taxaceae > Torreya > Torreya grandis. Next base: position 249,596 of record JARHVA010002917.1, on the reverse strand, counting down.
GACAATGGCAGCTAAATATTTTTTGGACCAATTGGTGGATGATTTTATAGATGTTTCTCCATGACTAACATGACAATTAGATATAGATGGTTCATGAGAAAATGTTTGACATCTTGTAGAATCTTTCACTCAAGAATTTATGAGGTGCCACATCAATGCAAAACTAATAGATATGGAATATGAGTCAATATCCCATCCAAAATTCAATAACATGTGGAGAACTAATTTTCATGATGTGACCATTGACACTACTAATGACTTCACTAGGTGTAAAACATGCATCTTGTTGACTCAATCGAAATGCTTTGGGTCGCTCTCTAGAGATCAAGAAGAGTGAATCGATTAAGAATTCATGATTCACTCAAATCAAATACTTTCTACAAGATAAATGTATTACACACATAAATGAATGTCAGAGCAATACCCTAAAGAATGCCTCAATGTCATTCATGACAAGGTGGAACATCAAAAAATATTTATATCAAGGATGATGATAAAAAGCAAAGCAGTTACTGACAAAATATTAGAGTTGTCAATGGTAGGGATTCTAACACATGGTCATGGTGTAGGTAGATATGGGCATTTTTTTATCATACGTTCTTGGAGGGTCTAACTTTACTATCACCTCATTAAGCAAGTGCTTTAGGGATATGGAAACAACAATGCTAGATACTTATGTATCTTTATTATATAAATTTGGATCTTCAAAATATCCATTATATGATAAAATTTTGTCTAAAAAATGATACCCTATTTACAAGAAATATAGAGAAGAAACACAATCAATTGGTGCCTTCAATAATTCCTTCTAGGCTATACCTTCAACTATACAACTATTTTGGGGATAATAAGAATAGGTACTTCCATCCATAATTATATTTAAAAAATGTCAAACCTTATATGTAACTAATGTTACATTTACAAATTCACAAAATAATGTCTCTTTGTATAGGTATGTGTTGCAATATTTATCTCTCCTTATATACAAATGTGTTTTCCACGATGTCAAGGTCATATTTATGTCTATAGGACATACCCATGAGGACATCACTAACACATTTGGAAACCTATCTAAATGTATAAAGAGGAAAGATGTATGGAGTGTCATAGAGATGACAGACACTTATAAGATGTGTGAACATATAAGAAACTTCATGCTATATTTGATTGAAGAGGTAGTGGATTTTAAAGAGTATGTTAATAGTTACCAACTTAAGGGAAGAAATGAAATATTAGGATTGACAAAAGGTCAATACTTTCTTCTATGCATGGAGAAAGGTCAACCCATTATGCATTACAAAAAATCTATAAGAGATAGAAATTAGTCCCCCCTGAATACATTATGGGGAACAAAAGAAAATGGTGAGCTAAATGTTGCATAAGGTCATCCAACAAAACTATATTTCAAAGACATGAAAAATAGATAAATGTCTCAAGATTCCATTATTCTAAAGACTCAAATAGAAGTATAAAAAGAGTGAAAAAGAAATTAAATATAACTTGAATAAGTATGTACAATAATTAAATGAATTTGGTTTGATTAGAAATAGTAAGTGGAAGGATCTAGCATATTACTTCCAAAACATCCATGACATAATGAAAGAAGACATGCTCCCTTCTGAAGTTGAGTGCATAGGAGAGTTTCTGCCTACAACTCATCATGACATACCCCTGTATAGAGATTTGCACAAAATGATTCATGATAACACCCTTCATTTTGGAGTGGCATCTACAAATATATATGTTGGTTTAATAAGCAAAAGAATAAGAATTACATTTGATCCAATTCAATATGTGCAAATTAGAGATATGTTATTTGTCATACCTGATGATTTTATATGAGTGAACTACATAGTATGGGTTGCTAGAGCTAAAAGCAATATTGAGATACTACAAAAAAATAGGGATATAAAATAAAGGGTAAATATAGCTTGGTTCATCTCAGTTCATGCAGGGAAAAAATATGTAAAAGAAGCAAAAATTTATTCAGACTATTTGGACAAGAAATGGAAGCCAAACCCTAATGACACATCTTTATCATCCATACTCATAGATAGCATCATCTATGCTCATAAACCAAATAAAAATTGGAGAGGTCATACACTTGTTTTCATTGATTTTTTTGAAAGGCATTGTAACAAACTATTTGAATGCATTATCTCACTAGGCACTAAGAAAAATAGTGATAAAAATATTGGGAAATTTGAAATGGTGTTTCCTTAATTTTGGAATGAGAAATATGAATGTTTTTTTTCAAAATTCAGTTGATTTTTTAAGAATGTATAATGTTTTATTATTTAATTTAATTTTATTTATTTCTAGTGGCACTTCACATTTTAGGTCTTGAAAAATACACTTTGGTATTTGAGTTTTATATTTTCTACTACAACAATTCAGTATTTCGGTAACTATGCATCTATTTAATAGTATTTGATTGTTGGAACATCCATTTTGCATTTTTGCATCCTTCAAAATGGTCTTCTGAAAAAGGTCTTCATAATTTTCACATCTAAGAATTTAGTACATTGTGGCTTTTATGTTTTGTAAAATATAATTTGGCATTTGCATAAAAGGTCTTTGGGATTTACACCTCAGAATGTCCCACTTGTGCATCAAGATTTGTTCTTCAACATTTGTGTATCGGCAAATTTTATTTATATTTTCATGTGGCACTTGATATTATATGAGATAATACAAGATAAACTTTCATGGTCATGAGGATGTCACTCGAATAAAATTAAATAGATAGTTCATGATCTAATTAATCAATGACACATGACATCCCAATCATCCCAGGTGTTCTAAATCACATATTGATCAAGTACGTGATTAATGTATGAATTATTTTTCATTAAGAAATATACCACCAAGTCTTATAATATCAATAAATGCATGGTTTGTGAACTAGTTTGAACAGTCACATAATTTAGACTTATTGCAAATATATAATATAGATGTGATTTATTTTTTATAAGTCTAAGTAATTTTTGATGAAGTCCAATTTATTTATGATAGTTTTCAACTACTAATAAATAAATTATTTGTGATCATTTGAAAAAATTTGGACTTATCACAAATACATTAGATAGATATGAGTTATTTGTAATAAACCCAACTTAATCTCAATATAGTCTAATTTAATCTGGATATAGTCCAATTTATTTTTGATAGTTTTAAAAAATTTGGACTGTTGATAAGTCCAAATTATATGAAATAGTCCTTTATATTGTCTACTTAATTAAACTCTAGGATACTCTTTCAATTAGTTAACATATTGTCACTATATACATGGATGCGATAATAGTGTACTTGAATTATTATTCTTAAGATGAATTAGGAAACTTGAACAAACTGTATAGTTTCATATATCCTATAGTATACTTAAGTTGTGGTTGTGCAAAATATGGTATATGCACACTTGTGATTAAAATTTCAATAAATTGTTGTGATGTGTATGTGTTTATGAACTTGGTATGATTCATGTCTAGATGGTATGATCATTGGATAGTATTTGCTTATATTCATTATATGTGTGAAATTCATTTAATGCATTTGACAAACTAAATGCATAATTATTATTATCTCCCATAGTTATCATGTTTGATTATCTGTTAATAAGAGTAATCTATTTTAATCATTAATTTATATTATATGTTATATTTAACTAGTCTTGCATTGATAATGTCAAACAAGTAATGAGATGGACTTTACTAGCTTAGTTGATATCATGAATGCAAGATGAAGGTAATCTGATCAAGTGGTTTGTATGAAATTAATTAGTCCTAGAGATCATATATTATTTAAAAAATTTGGCCAAAGTAATGTTAGATAGAGATTGACATTTCATATGTTTGATTTACATAGTTATGCAATATCATGTTAGAACATTTTTTTTATGATACACATCATGTAGTATAAATCATACATCACATAGAGTACTAGCATGTCTCTTTGGATTCTCACACCATTAATACATACCCATACATGAAAGGAGGGACATTCCCTAATGGAGATTTGTGTGGGGAGTTGATGGTCTACAATTAGTGTGTAAAAGTGCTCAGATGATGCTCTCCCTCCCTATTTTAGTATTTACTTAGATACTACACTTAAGATTATCAGATCTACATGAGTTAGTTTGACTCAAGCTCCATAGACAATTGTATCTATATATTATATTAAGTCAAAATGACTAATGGAAATATAATTGTACTATTTATTTTACTTCAACAACAATAATTGTATTATAGTACCAACCATTAATCAATTTCAAAGTGATTACTTCCCTTACATTTATGTTATGTCACATGGAATGCTAGTGATTATAACTTATTATTATAATTTTGCTTTAGTCTATTATTCTTTGGTAGTATGTTAAAAATCACTAATTATATTTTGATGGTGTAATCTAATGAAATAATAAATTTTAAGTAATTAATTTACAAAAAATTATTGCATTATTCTAATACAATCTATGAGGGGTTGTTACATGTGGTATCAAAGACAAGGATTGAACTCTAGGACTTAATGAGTCTAATAACATGTTTATATTATTATATTCATAGAGAGATAAGAATGGTTCAAACAAGAGCATTGGGTGAGGGTCCTTCAAATTTCAATGATAATAACCCTCCAATTGATCGTAACCTATTTGCCTCTGAATAATCAACAAAAGTTGGATCATATTCTCACAGCCATGAATGATACTAGGGATCAAATCAAAGTGCCAGATCAGGAAGTTTATAGACATTGAGAGAAAAACATCAGGAATAACCTGATGAGCATCCCACTAAGAAAGAAAAATAATAGGATGGAAGAGCTCGACTAGTTTTAAAGTTATCTAGGGACATGAAAAAGGTGATTCCACCTAATTTCGATGGAGCTATTCTAGGTGATGGAGTTGAAGCATAGATTACAAGAATGTAGAAGTATTTCAAGATTAGAAACTTCTCTAAAATGACAAAAGTAGTTTGGGCAGCATACTAGTTGGTTGGTGAGGTAGATACATGGTGGGCCAATAAGAAGTTAGAAATGAACCTTAATTTGACCACCACTACTTGGGATTAGTTTATGACATTATTTAGGTCATGGTGGCTTCTACAACTTTATTTTTGTTAGAAGTTCAAGATTTATAGAATCTAAAGCAGGGAGAATTTTTAATGAATGAGTACTAGGATCAATTCACAAAACTTTTTAAGTACATACCCTAGTACCAAGGAGATGAGAGGCTTAATATCATTAAAACCCCAGATTGGTGGTGACATAGATGTTCATGGAACTTCTACCATAAACTAGGTCTTCGAGAAGGTAGTCAAGTAGGAGCATAAGTTGAAGTCTCTTTCTTAGGCTAGGGAAAAATTCAAGAAAAAGTTTGGGAGTTATAGCCAGCTATAAATAAGAAGAATTCAAAATAAAGGAGTGGAGACCCCAAGGGTCAGTACAAGAATTAAAAGGCCAAATTCAACAATAGATCAAGAAACAAGACACTAGGCAATGGATTCAAAGATGGTTTCAAGGGAAACCCATAGACTGATAGGAAAATACCACCTAGAGGTTATTTAATTTATGGAGGAGACGATTATGCTTATGAATGAACTTAGGAGAAGTCAAAGAACAAAGGTCTTAATTCTTAATAGGGCAATCTTTAGCAACATATTCATGCAACAACTAATAACCAATAAGTTGATTTTCAAGCATCACCCATAGAGCTATTAGGCATTTTATTTGAACATCTAGTTTCTATTTTGACAGATACATGGGCTACTAAATGTTTTATAGCTCTTATAATGCATAATAAAATTCATAGAAGAGCTAGATTTATGGCATATGCATGGTTAATATAGTATGGGAATGGTTCAAAAGTCATGGTTGACAAGTGTCTAGTTAAAGTAGAGATTAGGTTATCTGAATTCACAACTATATTAGATCTATATATAGCCCCACTAGGGTCATATGATATGATCTTAGGAGTCAACTATCTTGAAAAACATAAGGCCAATGTTGACTTCTAATTGAAGAACGTTGAGTGTTTGATGATTTTGGAAATCAAACACAAATTTAAGGTGAGAAAAGAGATTTGAGGATCAAGCAAATTTATTCATTGCAACTCAAGAGGGCTCAAGGGAAAGGGTTCAAGACATTTATCATCAAGATAAATGAAATGGAGAAACCTAAAGAACCATCTCTCAAAGATTACCCATTTCTTATAGATTTCCATGATGTGTTTTTAGAAGAATTACCAAGATTTCCTCCTAAACGTGAGTTTTATTTCTCTATAAAAATCATACCTAGATCAGAGCCACAATTTAAGGCACCGTACAAGATTATAACCACTGAGCTAGTTGAATTGAAGGCTTAACTCTAGGAATTATTATCAAAAGGGTTGATCAAGCCTAGTGTGTCACCATGGGTGCACTAGTTGTCTTTGTGAAGAAAAAGGATGGTATTATTTGAATTTACATTGATTATAGGATGTGGAACAAGTCAACTATCAAAAGTAGGTATTCACTACCTTGTATTAATGATCTTTTTGATCAAATATGGGGAGCAATGGTCTTTTCTAAGATTAATATTAGAGAGAGAGATACCATCAGTTGAGGATTCAAGATAAGGATATTACAAAGATAGGTTTTAGAACTCATTATGGGCATTATGAGTTCATAGTGTTACCCTTTGGATTGACTAATGCACTAACAACATTCATGAATCTCATGAATTATGTGTTCATAGATTATGTAGATCACTTTGTTTTGGTATTTTTGGATGACATTCTTATATATTCTAAGAATGAGTAGGATCACCTTCAACATTTGTAATTGGTTTTACAATAGTTGAGTAAGCATAAGCTATATGTAAAGTTATCCAAGTGCCCATTTTCCAAGAGAGAGTACAATATCTAGGGCACATTATTTATGCATACAGTATTTTTGTAGATCTGGTTAAGATAAGATCCATTATGGAATGGACAACACCAATAAATGTGCACAAGGTAAGAAGTTTCATAGGATTAGCTGGCTATTACAAGAAGTTTATTCCAAAATTTTTCAAAATAGCTAATCCAATTACCTCTTTTTAATGGAAGAACCAAAGATTTGTTTCATCAAAAAAGTATGAAGTAGATTTTTAGGAATTGAAAAGAAGACTTAGTTTAACACTAATGTTGAGAGTTACTGATCCCAATGGTCATTTTTTAGTGATAAAAAATGCATCAAGAGAGGGAATAGGAGGAGTCCTTATGTAAGAAACTATAGTAGTGGCTTATGAATCAAGGAAGATACAAACTTATGAGGTGATTTACACCCCTTATGACCTAAAACTTATAGCAATTACTCATGTTTTTCAAGTTTAGACACATTATTTGTTAGAAAAATTGTTTGAGTTCAAGACTGATAACTTGGGCCTCAAATATATTTTCACCCAACCAAATTTAAATGCTCTTCAAAGGCACTGATTAGAGTTTCTGTCTGACTATGACTTTGATATCAATTACATCAAAGGTAAAGAGAATAGAGTAGATGATGCTTTGAGTCATAGAAGGTACATATCATTCATGTTTACTATTAGGAGTACTTTTAGAGATCATGTGATTGAGTTATAACCAAGAGATGAATTCTACAATCAAGTCTGAATAGCATTGTCTAAGAATGCTTAGAATCCTTGATATAAAGGATTTAGTTTTGAGAGTGATGGTACTTTGAATTACAATGGAAGGATGTATGTGCTATATTGAGAGAATATGTGGAGCATAGTTCTAAAGGAACTGCACAATGCCCCATATTTGGGACATTAAAGAGTAACCAAGCTCATGAAAAATCTTAGACCTCTATCTCAATGGAAGGGAATAAATAAATATGTGGAAAATTTTGTGTTGTATTATCTAGAATGTCAATGACTGAAAGTTGAGAATGTGGATTATTATATCTACATGATATACTAGAGTATAAGTGGTAGGTGTTCATCATGGACTTTATCCAAGGTTTACCAATGTGAAAGAGCAAACATGATATGATCTTGGTAGTTGTTGAGAAACTAACCAAGGTGGCTCATTTTATACCAGGTAATTTGATAGATGATGCATGTACCCTTGCAAAGAGGTTTGTAAAGGAAGTGTTTAGGTAGCATGTATTCCCAAAGAATATCATTATAGATCATGATCTAAAGATGACTTCTAGGTTTTGGGTAACTTTAAAATCAACTTTGAGTATGAAACTAAATTTTAGCACTACATATCACCCAAAAATTGATGGTCAGACTGAGCGAGTTAATCAAGTGTTAGAGGATCTTCTTCATATGTATTACATGGATAAACAATAAAAATGGGAAGATTATCTTACATTAGTTGAGTTTACATAAAACAACTCATACCAATCAATTTTTAAGATGTCTTCCTTTGAGGCATTATATGGGAGGAGGTGTAGAACACCAATCAATTGAGATAAGTTAGAGGACAGGGTAGTCTTTGGATCTGAGATGCTTTTAGAAATGGAAGAACAAGTCAGATTAATCAAGTAGAGATTGGCCAAAGACAATGATAGATAAAAGAGTTATGCTTATATAAAGAGGATATATTGGTGGTTTTATGTAGGTGATAAAGTGTTCTTATGGGTTAAGCTACATAAGAGCTCAATTAAATTTGAAAATTCACCAAAACTTTCACCAAGATTTATGGGACCCTTCAGGGTGTTATAAGTGGTCAATCATGTAGTGTGTAGGCTTACATTTACACCATTCCTAGCTCTTTTACATAATGTTTTTCATGTATTTTATCTTAAAAACTATATAGCTGATCCTTCGCATGTTCTGGATTGGAATTCTTTAGATGTTCTAGATCCCAAAATGGTCATGATGGAACCAATCAGAGTAATTGACACTCACAAAATTCATCTATGTAATAGAGAAGTGTCATAGTACAAGGTCTTGTGGGACTAATACTATAAGGATAATGATGATTGGGAGGACTATGATGAGTTCTATAGGATATTTCTATATTTTTTTGAATGATTGATACTTGATACTATGTTATTATGTTAAACTCTGTTTATTATTCAAAACTATTATTTGAATAAGTGTCATTGAGATGATGACCAATTTTAGGAGGAAGGATGTTACAACCTAATTTCACCCTAAGTTTTATCACCTTTGAATTTGTGGATTATTATGTTTTTCATTTTATTGTTATTGCTTTGATTGAGCTTTATGACATATACTAGTTATGGGATAGTTATATTTTGATTAGTTTACCTAATGAATTTATTAGGTGACAATTATACTTTCTTATTTTTGTACATTATAGATGTATATTTTTTAGTTATACATCATTAGTATTGATATATATGATGACTCAGACTAACTACCTACTTATCATAAGATGGCTGTAGGATTGATTCTTCCCTCATACCATGATGAAGGAAGAGCATCATCATAGAGGGTGGCCTAGATGGGATGGTTAGGGAGTTGGTAGAGGAATTTCTAGTAACCCAACACACACCACATTAGAATACCTTATTTAACTCTATGTTTGATTTAGATAGTTTATTTTTAAGTTCTAATATACTTTTACAATGATCATATTTCAATTGATGCTTATGATGATTTGATTGTGTGATCTAATGTATGTTAGTAGTTTATGTATTTACTCATACAATGTTGTTTTATGATTATATTGTCAGTGATTACACTAAGTTGGATTGTCTAAACATGGTGACTAGTTTAAATGATATTCAGTAGATAACATTGTCTTGATTTAATTTCTTTATGTATATGAAATAGTCAAGGCATAAATATAGGTCTATGATTAAAAAAATGATATATAAATATAGATAATCTATACACACTAGTATTTAATTAAAATAGTTATCTTGAAATAATTGGGTATGAATTAGTTTGAGTATATTTTAAATAGAGTTATATTTTTATGTTTAAGTTAAGAAAATTTAATATCCTAAATACTAACTTAAAGATCTATATGCATAGTTTACATTGAGCATGGAAAATATAAAATCACAATTTATTATGACTTAAGCAGACTTAGTGAACAACTAGGAAATGCACAAGTTATGATATTAAATGAAACTCAAATTGAGATCTTAGAAACTAAAAAGGGTAAGTGAAAATTTATGTGTGTTTATAAAATTATTGAAAGCCCCAATTAAGTGTTGGAAATTGTTTGGAAACTAAATAGTAAATAAAATAGATTTTTGCATGAAGAAAAAGAAAGGAATCTAAAAGAAGGGTAGATGATAATAAGAAGGGTGAGATAATACCAATTACTAGAGAAAAGGTGGAGAGTATGGTAGTGATTTGGGAGATTATATTAAGAGAAAAAAATTATGGAGACAAAGGAGAAAAGAGTGAATACAATGAAGGAGATAGAATAATACACAATGCAGGAGGATGGAAGAGTACGGTAGGAGGACAATGAGAGAGGTGTAGGAGTGAATTAAGAAGGAAAAGAAATCTAGCTCAATTCAAGCATTGAAATGTTGGTTAGTAATTAAGATTCTTTTTTTATAGTGATATAAATGAGTTGATCTTGATAAAATTTGGTTATATTTTACTAGTCTACCATGTATAGTGACTCAGTATTTAGCAAAATTTAGTTTAGAAATGAGTAAATTAATAAAAATATTTTATTTTAGTTTAGTAAAATCATGGAGTTTAAGATAAGGGGTATATACAAACCTGATATATACATGTTTTTATCCTTGAGGGAATAATGGTCGATGATTTGGGAATGAAATAGTAAATGTATGAAGTAAACTATGTTTCCTCTTTCATGTAAATCAAATTTTAGGTGAAACATTATTATTACCTTGGATTTCCATTAAGTCGACTTAGTTCACTTATATTATCAAATCGATGTTATAAATCAAAATAAGAATAGAATTTTAGACTTATTTTAATGGGGTTATATATGAGATAAAGTTAAAGTAATTTTGTATTGGTTGTGCATTTTATTTATAAGCCAAAAATATGAATAGTTATATAGATGTGTATTTTATTATATTCAGAGGATAGGGGGAATGAACTACCTAATTTTATCTTCAAGTCACTTATGATTAAAATCTGGGGATGGTCTTGAAGTTAGTTAAAATATTTTTATTATCAATTAGTTTTCTCATAATGAAGACTTATCTATGTATACATTATTGGTTCATAAATAAAGTTAAGTTGAGATTGGAAAATCAAATGAAAACCCTTAGTTATTTGTTGAGTGTTCTTAACATATGTTTTAGCATTGTAACTATTATGGAAGCATAGAAAGTTGCGTAAATAGGAAAATCTATAGGTATGTAATTATGGATATTTATTTATTTAAGTAAACATATATGCTTTTAATGGTCCATTACTCATCTTTAAATAAATAAAAATTATGATTTGAATCGATAAGGAATGCTATAAAAATTGTTTCCAAGTTAAGACTGAATTTCTTAAGTCAGTATGACTTTACTCATTAATATATGTATATGTTCTACTTAACAAAAATCTAGGATACTCTTTTAATTAGTTGACATATTGGCACTATATACATGGATTTTAAAATAGTGTACTTGAATTATTATTCTTAAGATAAATCAGGGAAACTTGAATAAACTATATAGTTATATGTATCCTATAGTATACTTACATTATGGTTTTACAAGATATGGTATATGAAAACTTGTGATTGAAATTTCAATGAATTATTGTGATGTTTATGTGTTTATGAACTTGGTATGATTCATTCCCAGATGGTATGATCATTGAATAGTATTTATATATATTCATTATATTTGAAATATATGTGTGAAATTCATTTAATGCATTTGATGGACTAAATGCATAGTTATGATTATCCCCTATACTTAGCATGTTTGCTTATCTATTAATACGATTATTATATTTAACCATCTTTGCATTGATAATGCCAAACAAGTAGTGAGACAGACTTCACTAGCTTAGTTGACATAATGAATGCAAGATGAAGGTAATATGATCAAGTGGTGTGTATAAAATTGACTGATCCTAGAGATCATATGTTATTTGAAAACTTTGGGTAAAGTAATGTTAGATAAACATTGTAATTTTATATGTTTTATTTACGTGTTTGTGTGATATCATGTTAGAATGTATTTTCTTTATGATACACATCATGTAGTAGAAATCATACAACATATAGGGTACTAACATGTCTCTCTAGATTCTTGCACCATCACCATCTACCCATCTATGAAGGGAGGGCTAGTCCCTGATGGGAGATTGTGTGTGAGATTGATGGTCTATGGTTGTTGTCAAAAAGTGCTTGGATTATGCTCTCCATTTCCACTGCAGTACTTACTTGGAGACTACACTTAATATTATCAGAGATACATGAGTGAATTTGACTTGAGCTCCATGGAAAATTGTATCTATATATTATATTAAATAAAAATGGCTAATGAAAATGTAACTATACTATTTGTTATACTTTAATAGTAGTTGTATTATAGTACCGATCGTGACTAGTTTTTAAAGTGATTAATTTCCTTACATTTATGTTATGTTACATGAAATTCTAGTAATTATAACTTCTTGTTATAAGTTTTATTTAGTCTATTATGCTTTGGTAGTATGTTAAAAATCACTAATTAGATTCTAGTAGTGTAATTTAATGAAAGAATAAATCTTGAGTAATTAATTTAATTTTTTTACTACATTAATCTAGTATAATCCATGAGAGGTTATTACAAGAAAATACTTTATTATCATGTGAATGTATGTTATGTAAGCTATGAACATAGGAATAAGAGTGTGTGTTTTTCTTAAAATGTGACCTAGCATTTGTTTGAACAAGATAAATAGGTGAAGTAGGAGGAGAGCTATATGGTGTAGACTCCATCTCTTCTTCACCATTATCATAGTAATAATCATTATTCCAAGATTCATTAAAATTAGAGTTTAATTTACTTGTATAATTAAGAGTATAAGAAGTATCATTCACATTCTTACTAAGATAGAGAGAGAGAGAGTAAGAGAAGATTTTAACTTTTTACTAGTATGCAATGTGTCATCATGTGTAGATGTAATGCAATGCATGTATTTTGTAACTCTGATTGGAATTCATGCATGATCATTATTTTAAATCTTTGAGTCAAAGGTATAATAATTAGCAATCATTTTTTCATTTGGCACATTATGACATGTAAGAGAAGAGTTAGATATATTTGAATTATCTACATTTTGGATAGAAACATTTTGTTGATATTGAAATGTAAAGGAAACTGATAAAATAATATCATCAACTTTAGTTTATGCATCGATGAAAAGTGAAATATAATTTGTACATGCTTTTTCAAATTGAATTAAAAAGGGTAAAAAATGTACTTGTTACTTTTCTATGATAGGAACATTAGGTATAATGTTACTTAAACTATGCAAAGGTAAATTAATTTTATTGTTCTTGTATTGATTTAATTTGAATAAGGATATAGTAAAATTTGTTGAAATATAGGATCAAATTAAAATAAATTACTACCAACAAAGGTTTCTTTTTGCATTATATTGTTAGTTTGTGTTAGCCAAAATTGGATACCATGAATGAGGACAATTTTAAACTTTACTTCTAGACTTGTTTAACCTTGTTAGTATCCTTTTGAGAGTCTTGGTATATTGTTAAAACGTGGTGTCATATAAAGGATATATTTTTATGTATTTTGGATAATCTTAAGGTCTATTTTATGGTATAAACGAGTGAGTCATTTCCTTAGTCTTATTATTTTTTCCTTCATGAAGGTCTTACTTTAGTTTTAGAGAGATTAAATTTTGAAAAATATAAGGTTAATTTTCAAAGGTCAAAGTATGTTTAAAAATGGTGGAGCATTGGTGTGTTAATATCCAAGGTGTTGTTATTGAACCAACTCATTATGGCATGCTTCTAATGAGAGGATACAATCATGTAAGTAGACATTTCAAGCATGAAGAAGTAATTGAAAAGACAAAAATGGATTTGGTATGGTATATCAATTGGATATTACTTCTCACAAAGAATTTAAATAATCTACACCATCCATAAACCATATGATTTCATCAAAATAATTTCCAAGAGGCAGTTTGAAGATGTTATATGCCTAAAACAATCACATATAGATCTATCTATATGATATAATGAATAAGGAAAAAATTTAAGAGGAAATGAGCATAAAATAACTTAAAAGATATGAGATACCTCATGAGAAGGTTTGATAAGGTTTAATTTCCATGATAATCACATGGAGCACTAGAATATGCATACACAATCTCAAATGTGCACTTACAACCATCAAAGTCAAGAAAGAAGGTCTTAGGAGCAGTCACTTTTAAGGTTTTGAGAAGAAGTGAAGATAGAATATAGAATTTATTCACTTAAATTAATATATTTAAGACATAATATAACATTAAAAAAATAAAAAATACTCCAATAATCACTCTTGAAGTGCACTGATAGGGTACATGCCTAGGCAAAAATAGTCTAGTGTTTGCCAACAAAGACTAAGTATGTGAAGGTATTTTGAGGTGTTTAAGAAGGATTTGGGCCTTGAATTTTTTATAAAGGTTAAATAATATTAATAAATGGATTGAATTAAATAAAATTATATCATCAATGACATAAAATATAGATAATACAGACCTACAATTCTGCAGACTTGTAGGTCTATATTCTCATCTAAAGAGAGCAAGACCTTGCATGAATTAGTGGTTTGAAGAGAAAAATGAAGAATTAATAAAATTATCAAGATTATATGAGATTAAATGAAGGTATAAAAATAAATATCAATTAATTAAACTCTCCTTTTGATCCTTAACAAACATCAAACTCAGACTAGAGCTTTCAAGCTTGCCAAAGAGCCTTTTTCTAGGCATATTTTCAAGTTTTGAAAGAATTATGAAATGATTTGGATTGGGATGATGATTTTTATGGATATATGAAGTTTTTTTTAATCCATTAATGTAATTTTAATACTCTTTAAATTCACCAACAGGGTATAGGCCTAAATAAAATTAGTCTAGTGTTTGCTAACATAGACTAGGTATGTGAAGGCAATTTGAGGTGTTCAAGAAGGATTTGGGACTTGAAATTTTTTTTAAAGGTTAAATAATATTAATAAAGAGATTTAATTACCTAAAATAATATCATTAATGGACTAAAAATATATAAAATGTATACCCATAGGTCTGTAGACTTTTAGGTCTATATTCTCATCTAAAGAGAGCAATACCTTGCAGGAATTAGATGTTTAAAGAGACAAATGAAGAATGGATTAAATGAGTGAGTTGATGAGAGAGTAAATTAAGTTATTAAAATAAATATAAATGAATTAAATACCCCATTTCATCCCTAACAAACATCAAACTTAGACTAGATATTTCAAGCCTGCTAAAGAGCCTTTTTCTAGGTCTATTTTCAAGTTTTGAAGGAATTATGCAAGATTTTAATTATAATGATGATTTATATGGATAAATTAATTATGTTATAATACATTAATTTAATTTTAATTCTTATTATTTTTTAAAATTGGATAATAACACCAAAAAAACCTACAACCATCCATACAGTCCAAAATACACACAAAATTGGGAGAAATTGACATGTTGGAGGGTTTTAAAGGTTGATATTACAAAAAATATATATTAAATAAGTTAAAATATGATGGTTAGGACAAAAAAAAATCCTTATTTTTATTTTAAACATCCTATAGATCTCTCCATGCATTTAGTTTAGCTCTCATCCTACTCAAGCCTGCATTTTTGCCAACTAGGGCTAAAAACCTTACAACTCACCTAATTTGAATTCTAACACATGAAATTTATTGAGAATATTAATTAGACATATTTTTATGTGAAATAAATTATTTTTGTGGTTTTTAGGTGGTATTTTCCATATTTTTATGGTCTATAGGACTGTAGGCTTGCATTAGGCCTAATTTTTAAAAGTGGGTATTGAAAAAAGTGGATCTACCTTGGGAGTTGGGACCCAAAATTTTAGGTGAATCTGTAAGGGGATAATGAGTACCAAAATATTATATTTTTTTTGTTGGAAGTTTTATATATCTCTAAAAATAATAATCTTTAAACCAAAACAAGGCTACAAGGATTAGGCCTCTAAGAGAGCAAATGGGAGAAATATGAAGAAAACTACATAATATAGGTGGAGGGATGATTGATTATGGATGTTCAATAGGTTTAAAAGGTGTTTATATCCTAATGATTTTAATGGTAACTTAATTATAACTTCAATATTAAGTTCAAAGTGATCAAGGGTGAGTCACCAAGCCAAACATAACTCCAATGCCACTTTGCTCAAGTTGTCATCAAATAGATCACACACTTATTATAGAGGGACTTCACACCTATCCTTTGGTAGTTGAATATTTATTTTAAATTTTTAAATGATTTATTCAAAACCATTATTGGATATTGAAACCTCATTTCTCTCTTTCTCTCTCTCTCTCTCTCTCTCTCACACACACACACACACACACACACACACACACACACACACACACACACACACACACACACACACACACACACACACACACACACACAACACACACACACACACACACACACACACACACACACACACACACACACACACACACACACACACACACACACACACACACACACACACACACACACACACACACACACACACACACACACACACACATCTTCCTTTTCCTATATGTAAGCCTAATTTTGGCATTATTTGGAATCCTTTTATTGGATGTGGCATATCCCTATCTAAATGAATGATTTTTTAACTCTTAAATTAATAAAGTTGAGTTTTATCATTCTCTTATGCTTTTATCTAGTGTATACTTCATGATGGTTGATGAATCTTAGTGATGATATACTAATTCATCTTATTTATCCTTTCATGTTTACCTTTTTTCAAGTGATTGGTCATCTTTGTAGGTCATATAGATTTGTTTCAAATATCCTTGTATGGAATGAAAGTGGAAGCATTAAATAGTGAATTTTATAACTCTTTATCAATCTCTTAGTCTAGGCATCATGATATAGCCTCTATGTGAAACATTCATATTGGGAGACTCCATTTGAGTTATGCAATCAGGTTTAGTCTTAGTTCATGTTCTTAGTGCATGATAGGTAGGTGGAGGAGATAAATTTGGTGCATCACCTCCCTATTTTAGTTTTCCTTCATTTTTATTTCCTTTTTCCTTTGAAATTTAATAGGTTTAGTGATAGTTCTTAAGTGATGCACCAAGGGAGATAACCTTATTTAGAGGTAATCTTTAGCTATAAGGTCACCCAAAAGATTTAAATAATTCATATGCTATCAATTAATGTAGGAGGATTTAAAAATCTCCTCAAGGGTGCAAATTTTCATGATAATGGTTTTATTTTTAAGTGTAAGAAGAGAGAGAGAGAGAGAGAGAGAGAGAGAGAGAGAGAGAGAGAGAGAGAGAGAGAGAGAGAGAGAGAGAGAGAGAGAGAGAGAGAGAGAGAGAGAGAGAGAGAGAGAGAGTAGATCCTCATCAATATTTTCATTGTCATGCTCATATTAATCCTCATATCCATCATTACATTAATAGTCATCATCATAATTATAAATGAAAACTTTATCATGTGCTAATATGCAATCTTAAAAATTTGTTCATTCTTTTTTATAATTATGAAAATAATTTAAAATTCATTAATTAGGTGAGGGATAAGAGGCTTCCTAGATGCCATTTTAAACTTGCCAAAGAAGATAATGTAAAAAATGAATAACCAACACATAAGAGGTAGAATGTAATCAAACATAGGTAGATATGCAACTATGATTAATATTTAAGCTAATGTGTAGAATAAACTAGATTGTAATTGAAACCCTAATTGATATTATTTAGATGTATAGGGACCTAGTATGTGGATCTAGGGTTTGAATGAGGTTTGTGTTGAAAAAATTTAAATTATAATAAATTAACAAGACACTAATATAGGATTAATTTTAATTAGCTAGGTTGTGCCAAAAATCAATAAAAAAACAAAACTTTTAAACCCTAATTTAGTGTAAAAAAATTGGAAGAAGGAAAATCCTAGGCAAAACTAGGGTTTTAAACAATATTCAAAGTAAGACAGGCTCACCAAACATTTTAATCTTTTAGGAATTAGTGTATGTAAATATTATGTTTGTTAAATAACTAAGTATACTAAATCAGGGTAATATTATGTAATAAATATAGCCACTAATTTGTTATAGAATTGGCTAACTTTGACCTTTATAAAAATAACAATAAATAATGCAAGTAATAACTTCTATAAAATGATTGAGATAGATGATCTAGAGGATAGAAACTAAGGAAAATATTGGTCTAAGTGTTGAAAATAAGATCCTAGTGTCAGAACCCCTTTTGGATAATATCACCCTAATTGTATAGTAGTGCCCTAATTGAATATGTGACACTAGTGTCCCTATTTTAGTGGTAGTGACCTCTATGTAGGACTATCTCCAACTTCTGGGTGTACTTATGTCTAGATATATGAGGTCTATTCTTACATGCACAAGTTTTGAAATCCTATATATTACTTATTTTGAATAAATTTTTGATCAAACCTTAATCTTCTATGTTGTTAGGTCATCTAGTTGATACAACCTGAAAAGTATGTTTGTTAGTGGGATAGGTTGTACATCCTCAACACCCAACTATGATGAGAGTTGCCTACATACCAACACTTTGAAGAGGGATTAAGCCCAATGTAGTTTTCCCCACCTAAGTGCTGATGAAAATGCAAGTGAATCTAGTATGATAGTTGACTTGAGTTATTTTAATGTGATTGATGTAGATTAGGATTACAAAGCAAGTTAGTCAAACATTAGTCCATAAATCCAAGAGAAATTCATAGAGACCTAACTAACTAATCCTATCTATTCAAGGGGAATTTACAAATGATAATGAAGAAATAAATGAAAGAAAGCATACTAGTTACCTTCCAAAATGGATTTCATCATCCAAAAGTGGCTCAAAAATATGTTCTCCCCTAATCAAACATCCTTTTTTGTCAAAAATGGTGGCAAAAATCCTCCATGGTCTTAAGAACACTTCACAAAAACTAGACTCAAGATGTGAAATCAATAAATTAGCCTATGAATGAAGATTGCAACTAAAATCAATGGTCGAATGTAAATGATTGTGGAGACAATTCAACATAGTAAATTTGCACAAATAAATCTTAAAAATAATGTCCATGGCCTCTCTATTTAAAGAGTTTTAAGTATGACTAGAATCAACCATGATCATCCATCTCAAGATTGAGATGTGTGGTCATGGATTAATTGAATTATGTAATTAAAATCCATAATTATCCCCATCATGAATTTAAAATAAGGGAAATTAATTAGGCATGAGAGGTAATAAAGAGGCATGGAAAACCCATAATCTTGATATTTCATGCACTTATGGCTTGATGGATGCCACCCCATAGATGACATCACCTAATGATATAGATAATAGAAATCAATTTACAAAAAGAAATATTCAAAAACTCTCATGGAAAATCCACTTGAGCTATTGATTTGGATAAATTATCCTTAAACAAGGTTAATCAACATTTGTGCAATTTATTTAGAAATTAGCCCTCAATTAATCAAAATGGTCAAAAAGTCATTTTACTGGGTCATGACTTGACTCAGGAAGAATTGGAAGGTGACATTAGATGTGTTGGAACCATATTCCCATTGAGGATTTTTCTAAAAAAAAATAACAAAGGTATATGATGTGTAACAACAAATTATAAAAAAAAGTGATCCAAAACACAAAAAGGCAAAATCGTCATTTTGACTTGAAATGAATTGATCAAAGTTAGCTGGCCCATAAATTATATTGCCCCATTTAGGGATACTTTAACCTAGATTGGCACTTTTAATGAAAATTTCAAATCATTTAGTGAATTTTATGGATTTTGACCTAAAATGTGCATTTGAGTGCAATTCAAGTAAGATTGACAATTTCAATATAAATGGTGTTAGGAATTAGATGTCTACATTTTGCCCCTATTTGAGAAGGTATAGTGAGACATTCAAGTGAAACAATATATTTTAAATAAAATATTTTTCAAGAATAAATTGGAATAGACCCATGATGTCCCCTCGAGAGGACATACTAGGATGGAAAAAAATGATGGAATCTTGAAAAGAGAGAGAAAGTGAGAGATTAACCCATGGAATATATCAAATCTAGACGAGCTAATGCTTGCACATGTGATTACCATTAATGATAAAAATATAATTAGAAGTATAATAGGCCCCAAATATAGGGGGAATGGGAAAGATACAATCCATAAATGTAAAGTACACACTGTAAATGTACCCAATTTGAGAGTACAAGTTACATGCTTATGACATTAGTCAATCCTGAGACAAGTTACACACTAAATATTACCATCTTGGGTGGTAGTGTGGGGAGCTTGTAATTAAAGGAAAAGAGAGAATGTTCTACTTTAGGAAGGGAAGCACCACTAGAATGAGGTCTCTAAAGAGAAGATAATAAAAAGTTCCCCAATAAAGCAAATGTGATTGTGATAAAATTGTTTGCCCCAATAGGGAAAATTTTGATCATGGATAAAGAATAAATAATGGTTTGTCCCTGTAGATCTAATTTGATTCAGATGTTGTTTAGATGTTGTACCCCAGTGTGGGTAGTTGGAAAGAAAAATAGATCAATGATATAATCCAAAAGATAGGTTAAAGTAAGCAGGTGTAAATGTACATTCCATGGTGTAATGTCTAAAAAATCCATATAAAACCAAGCATATGAGAATGTAAAAAGTGATGGGAGAGATCAAAATAAGAATGGAGATAGTTGCGCTAACCTCAATACAAATTGAGCATTTCCTACATAGTTCCATGGACTCATGTTCAAACATGAACTTCAAGCCAATGTAGTTCACTCATGTTTGGGAGAAAATAGAATGAGGAATGATGAAAACTGACCAATAATTGATTAGACTCATAATTTATGGAAAGAGATGGACATCTAAATATATATTTGAGTGCTAAAATGCATAATACCTAGATTATAAATTCCATATCATGAGCCTAAATTATGCGAAGTGTTCTTGAGAACTATTCATTAGAGTGATGTTGATGTTAAGATTTTGAGACCTGAGCACATAGTGCTTGTTATAGAAAAATAAATTAGGCATCATAACTATGAATAACTTAGAATGACATAAGATTCCAATTATATTGAGCTAGTTCAAATGTGAATACCTATAACTAAGAATAATGGTAAAATAATGACCAAAACCAGAGTTACAACTATTCACATTTAAACAAAAAAGTAAATATAAAGAAAAAGATAAACATAAATGAACCTAACTTAAAATCAAGATATGATCAATCAAGAGTTAAGTAGGAACAAAAATGTTTAAAAAAAAACAACAAGAACATCTGAAAAACATGACACCAAGATATGAATAATCAAGATCGATGTGGACCATCAAGGCTTTCTTAATCACAAAAGAGAAAAGCAAAATCAAAAAAAAAAAACAAGACACCATCAACACTCACATAAAAAAAATGGTCCAAGAACAATGTAATAACATAGTATCAAGATATAAATGATCAAGATCCATGTGAATCATCAAGAATTTCTGAAACACAAAAGAGATAAGTAAAAACATACAAGGAAACACAAGACCAAAATGAGACAAGAATAGTAAAAATAAAAAAGTAGAAGAAATAAAAGGAGAGGTATGAAAGAAAAACAAAACACCAAGAAAAATCAAATAAACACACACAAAAAAAAACCAAGTTAGTATGGTTTAAATATAAATGTTCATGCACGTGCGGTAGAGGCATTACTTTCCACCACAACATAACAAAGAACAATGACACAATAATTATTCCCTAATTAAAGAGGAACAATGATATAAGAAATGGGGGAAGAGAAGAAAAGGAAGGGGTTGGCTGAGCTGACTCTAGATGTACAAGACAAGTGGATGCTACCTACATAATTTCATGGATGCATGTTCCAACATGAACTTCAAGCCAAATGTATCTCTCCCAAAAAATGGGATAGAAGAAAAAAATGATGATTAGACTAGCATGCTTAATGTTTATAGAAGAAATGAAATATATGACAAAAAAATGAGAATGGTCTATAAAATTAGAACCTAATGAAGTGAGAAAGAATGATCTTGAAAAATGGCAAGTGCATGGGACAAGATGAAATGGTGTTTCCATGCTTGTAAAATGACAAGAGCGTAGTATGGTGGAAGGGAATGTACAAATGTACAAAAGTGTGAGACAATGTTTTTGTTCTTTTGTAGATCATGTTCTGATGTTTTTGGTATTTTCAAAATATTTATAATGTTTTTGGTGTTTTTGGATAAAATATGCACAAGGTGGGACCATCTAATTAGGGAGATTAATGTTCAAGAATAGAGGTTCCAATAAAATAGCTAAGCTAGTTGCAATAACCCATGCTCACAAATCTGCTAGAGTGAAGATCTTGATATGTCAATAAAGAGTAGCAAATGTGATATAGAATAATGTGTATCATGAAGTATATTTGAAGAAGTAGTTGTGTTCACGTATTTGTAATAGTGTAGTAAAGGTCTAAAACTAAAAAAGATGTTCTTGTTTACTTGTCTGTTGAAGAAGCTTCAAAATATTTTTCTTAATAAACTACTTTCTAAAACCAACATTGAAGAGTTTCATAATGTTCATGAGACATAATTAGGATCATAATTGGTCAAGGGATAAAAAGTGTTTAAGCTTACAACATACCCAAGACATAACAAAGAAAATGATTCTCAAGGAGAATGGTCCAAAGAATAGGGTCCTCAAAGAGAATAGTCTAGGATAGGATAAAATGTGTTCAAAGTGCCAACAATTCAAAGCCTTCAATATCTAGACTCGTGAAGAGTGGGCCAAGGTAGTATAAAATGCATTCAGGGTAAGATAAAAGGGTGGGATAAAATTACTTTAGCATAAGCTACACCCAAGTCAGGGGTCTTATAGACAATGGTTCAAAGTTGTTCATGCATAAAACCTCTTAAGGTGTATGATGTTCATGAGCTCTAGAAGTTCTTCACCATTATGTTTATCTAGTTGATATTCTCTTGATCCATAGTTCACCATAACAATATATGGTCCCAACCAATTAGGTTGAAACTTACCTTTATTTTTACATTCAACATTCATGTTCTTTTAGTTATCTTTCAAAACCAAGTCACCAATCTCAAAATTTCAAGGGAGAATGTACTTGTTTTATCTTCTCTACAATCTATTTTGATAGGCCTACAAATTTTCTATGGTAGTTAAATGCTTACCATCAAGGAGTTCTAGTTCTTGTAGCCATGAGGCTCTATAGTTTTCATCATCTTCAATGTGCTCTAGTGATATTCATAATGATGGGAATCTCAATCTCAATTGGAATAATAGATTTGATGCCAAAAACAAGGGAGTATGGAGTGGCTTTAGTTGGGGTTCGATGATTGGTTCTATAATCCCAATGGGTAGGAAAGAGTTATAAGTGCCAATTATAGCCAACATCATTGATAATATTCTTTAAGATGGATACAATGGTTTTGTTTAATGCCTAAACTTGTCTGTTGCCTTATGAGTTATATGAAGTGAATTTATTATGATTGATCTTGAATTTTTCACAAAGAGATTTCACATCATGGTTCACAAAAGATCCTCTATTATTCGATATAATACAAGCTGGGATGCCATATCGATAGATGATATGGTAATGAATAATTTTGACTATTTGCTTATCAATAACATATGTGAGAGGAATGGCCTCAATCCTCTTGGTAAAGTACTCAGTTGTAGTCAAAATGTGCTTATGTCCATGTGAATATGTTGGGTTAATTTTCCCAATGAGATCAAGACCCCATGTTGAAAATGGCCAAGATGTTGTGATCGGCTATAGTGGTAAAGAAGGTGCATGTATCAAGTTGCCATGCTACTGATAAGGAACACACTTCTTTACATAATTAAAAGCATCTATCTCCATTTTGGGCCAATAATAACCTATTCTAAGGAGTTTCTTTTCTAGGACTACACCATTGGTATGGGCCCCACACATTCCTTCATGAACCTCCTTTAGTGCCAGCTTGGATTCTCCCAATGATAAACAATGAAGAAGCATTCCATCATAGCCTTTATGATAAAGCATGTTTCCAAGGAGATTATAATGTGTTAAGTGATGAATAAATAGTTTTTGTTGATTGTTGGAAAGGTCAGCAGGGAAGACATGACTATAGAAATAGTTATAAAAATATTGGTACCATGGTAGCTCAAGTGGGGGTTAGGACCAACAATGGTGCATACCCTCTCTAAATATTTTATAATATGTGATGGCTAAATAAGATTTTCAATCAAGAACTGATATTCTTCATTAATATAATTTATTTTAATCATGGAACCAATTATTTCCATTGCATTAGTGGATCTATTGTTAACTCTTTAAACTTGTTTAAACAATAGAGATTTGAAATGTGTTTTGAGGTTATCGATAATTTGCTTGTAAGGAACAAGATTTTCATCTCTTTTTTGACACTAGTTAGTGGTCTATTTTATGATTAAATGTGAATCTCCATATACCTCTAATCTTTAAATATCCCACTATATGCAAGATGGAGCCCTGCAACCAATGCCTCATATTTGGCCATATTATTTGTATAATGAAATTGTATATGTAATGCTTTGGGGATCAGATCCACTTATGGTGTAACCAAAAATATGCTAACTCCAGATCCCTATAATGTGAAGGATCCATCAAAATAGAGTGTCCACTAGTCAGGCTCCTGTGTTTCCTATTTTATCATCATGATAAAATCATTGAGAAAGTCAAACTTGAGAGGCTGAGTATCTGTAAGAGGAACTTCCACAAGTTGATCAACAAGTACTTACCCTTTGATTGCCTTTTGATTCTGGTACTCAATATCAAACTCATTGAGAAGCATAACCTATTTAGCCATGCATCCTTGAAGATCTACTTTAGATAACAATAACTTGAGAGGATCTACCTTGGTGATAACAATAGTTTTATTATTTAGCATATGATGTCACAATTTTTGAGTGGTGAAAACCATAGCTAAACAAGCCTTCTCAATAGGCATATAATTACATTCATAAGCTATCAATGTGTATCTTAAATAATAAATAGTGTGTTCCTTACCACTATCATCATACTAGGCCAAAAGTGCCCCCAATGCATGTTCTATGATTGATATATAAAGAAGTAGTAGCTTTCCCTATGTTGGTGGGTTCTATAACTGATATATAAATAAGTAGTAGTTTTCCCTGTGTTGGTGGTATTAAGACTGGTGGATTGGCCAAGTATGTCTTAAGCTTTGTAAATTCTATCTAAAAATATTCATCCCATTGAAATGTTACCCCTTTCTTTAAGAGATGGGTAAATGGGTGGCACTTATTTGCTAATTGAGGAAAAAACATGCGTATAGACTAGATATTTGCTTGTAGACCTCATAGCTATTTAAGATTGTTTGGTGGAGGCATTTACACAATAACATTGACCTTTAAAGGGTCTAATTTTATCCCTCATTATGATACAATGAACCTTATAAATTTTCCTAACATGACTCTAAAGACACATTTCTTAGGATTCAAGCAGACTTTATATTCATGATGCCTCTCAAAGATTCTTTTTAGAACATCAAGATGTCCAGATCTTGTCCTTGATTTTGCTAGTATATCATCAACATAGTCCTCAATAGTGTCATGCATCATGTCATGAAAAATGATAGTCATTACACACTGATATGTGGCTCCAGCATTCTTCAAACCAAATGGCATGACTTGGTAACAAAATGTCCCCCATATAGTGGTGAACGTAGTCTTATGATAATATTTAGGGGCTATCTTTCTCTGATTGTAACTAAAAATCCATCCATTAAGGATAAAATCTCATACCCAGTATTTGAGTTGATGATCATGTCGATGTTGGGTAGAGGAAAATCATCTTTGGGGCATGCTTTGTTGATATCTTGAAAATCACTACAAATACATATACGTAGGGTTTTTTTACTCACTACGACTATGTTAGAAACCCATTCAGAGTAATCTAGTGGTCTAATAAAATTGGTTCCTCAAATTTTTTATAATTTAGCCTTAACCAAAAAGGTGATGCATGGATGCATCTTTCTCAAAATTTTATTAACTAGTTTATCATTGGGATGAACAACATAATAATGCACAACTAAATCTAGGTCCAAGCCTAGCATATTTGAATATTCCCATGCAAAGACATCTATATAATCCTTAAAAATGGATATAATATGTTCACATTCTGCTTCAATAAGGTAATCTCTGAGATAAATAATTTTGAGATCCTCATAGGTTCCCAAGTTTACTTTTGTTGTGTTCTCCACAAGGAGTGCAAATCCATCTTCTAGAATTATAGGCAATGTATGGTCATGATCATCTTCCTCTAATATATCTTCTTGTTGTTCCTCCCAAATATCTAGATAGTATGAAGAATCATAATCTACCTTCTCAAGTAAAGGCCAAGTAGCAAAAACCTCTAGAAACTCAAGAGCAAGATGCTTAAATATCTGATGTTATTATAAAAATATTCTTGTACTAGCTATGGAACTTGGGATAGATGGAAATTCTATGTCTTGATGGGATGGGAAAACTCTCCCACCTAGGATCACCTGAAATAGGTTTTCACTCAAAGGCTTTTCTTTTTCTTTACTTTTTACTTGATTAACAAGCACCTCAAAGAGGTTTTCACCCAAAGATCTTGATGTTTATTCTTTATTATGAATAATAAAGTTTGACTACTCTCCAAAGTAGGTACAAGGATCCAATGAAAAATTAAAGCCCTATTTGTGATCACCAATGGGAAATCCATCTCATAGGCCCATGTATTCTACAATTGATTCTTCATTTTGAAACTCATCAAAGAATATGATCAAATTTTGCTCATCCCAATCTATGAGTTCAAGATGGTAAAGGCATAAGGCACAATGAGGGTTTGTTTTAAGATGGGAAGATCCAATGTTAAATATATAATGTCCTACTTTAGGAAGGGAAGCACCATTAGTATGGGTTTTTTGCTTCAAGATAGGAAGCTCTAGTAGGCATTATGGTCAATATAGTGTTTAAATTAAATAAATTTGAGTCAACAAGCTCATCAAAAAGTCTATAATCAGATGTTATGTCACTACTAGGAGTTTTGTTGCTAGTCACTTTGGAGGAGTCACTATCAAAAGTCATGAGGTCATCTTCTGGTGGTTTAAATCCAAGACCATGATTTTAATTGACAACTCTAGCTGATAAGGGTTCTAAAATTCTTTGCACTTGTGGGCCAAGGCCTTTCCCTATATAATCAAGATGATCCATTATCCAATTAGGGATAAGATACTTTAGATTCTAAAAACAATTAGTAAGGCCTTTAGAATATAACCAATCTCCCTTGATAAAAGCCTCTCGATATTTCTTTAGTGCGATTAGAGGTACAAAAACTAGAGGTGGTTTTGGTTGTTTCTTCTTTGGCTACCAAATCTAATTGGGTCTATTAGGAGTCTAGGAGGTTTTGGGATTACCAAATGATTTACGAGATTTAGGCAATTTTTTAATATGGAGGACATCCTTTAGATGGTATATGGAAATACCTATGTCTTTAATAATAATCTACTTGGCAAGAGCTACTAGAAATGGATCAGCTGAAGTGGAGGCTAGATCACCAGGGTCAATATAATTAGATGGAGATGGATGGGAAATGATAGATTTGTTCTTATTCATAATGAATTCAGAACCTAGGAAATAGTTATAATTATGAAACTTAGCTTCAAGATGTTTACAATATTGATATAACTGCTAATCAACAAGAATAGTAACTTTGATCCCATCATGGGGAAGCTTAAAGCATTGGTGAAGAGTGGATTGAACTACTTGTACTTCATGTATCCAAGGATGACCAAGAAGTATGTTATAATGAATCTCAATATCCACAATATGGGATAATGTGTGATTTTAAATATACCCAACCATGACTGGCAACCAAATTTTACCAGATGACTCCCTCTCTGTGTTGTCATAAGCTTTGATTGTAATAGTTTCTAGCTGAATGTCTTTATCCATGTAGCCCAATCATCATACCAATTTAAGAGATATGATTTTCAGACTTGAACCATTATCTATAATAACCCACTTGATTTATGATCCATAATTATTATCTCAATGTATAGTGGGTTATTGTGGTTTGGGCCAAGAGTGGACATGTCTTTTTGATCAAATGTAATTTGTTGAAATGAAGACAAATGTCCAACTAGGTTATAAAATTGATTAGGGTTTATATCATTATGCATAATAGACTCTTTCAAAATGTTTTTTGATAGATTTCTAATATGTAAATTTGTGTAGGGGTTTTGTTCAATTGGTCTGCAAGACTATAAGGCTTTTCAATTATGGATTAAGCTAATTTAGTCTTTGTTGGGACAATATTTAGCTTTGGAACCATCATCACAATGTTATCATTGGGTTTTATGGAAGAAGTGGGTGAAGGGCCCTAGATGGTAACTCGTGAGCATCTAGTTATGACTGTACAACCTAGAGGTGGTAAGGAGTTATTATAATGATAAGAGGAAGGCAAAGGGCCTTGGATGGTGACTCATGGGTGTCTAACTATATTTATATAGCTTTGAGTTGATGAGGAGCCTTTCTAATTAGAAGAAGCATGATGTTGTTCAGAATTAGTAACCTATGTAAATGAAGTTGCAACATGATTATGTGAATTTGACATGGTATTACTAGGGGGAGAGGGCGTTGACCCTATAATGATGGGTCCCATGTTATGAGGAACATGAGATTATCTACATGGTTTCGTAGTAACAATGGTAATGTGGGAAAAAAATGTTCCCCAAAGTATTATTATAGTCATAGGGTATGTTGTTGTAAGTCACATTATTAGTATGGGTATTATGATCCTGCTTATGTTTATTACGATTCTGACCCTAATGCTAGTTTTGATTCTACCTCTATCCTTGATTTAGACCTTGGTTTTGATTTTTTCTTGGTGGTGGTGGTGGATTATGTTGAGGAAAGGGGTCTTTATATATTCCCATATCTTGATTTGTGTCTTGGTTAGGATCTAACTTTATTTCTAGTTCACCACTTTCAACAAAGTCTTCAATTATGTGTCATAATTAGACATAATGATATGCTTTGTGACTAAAAACATGATGGAAGTTTCACCATTCATTCTCCTTCTACCAATCTAGTTTTGATTGATCTTGAGGAAATGGCCTTAGTATTGGCCATACAATTAAATTAGCAGTGACAAGCTTTTGTAAGATTGTTTCAACTGATTCTCCTAATTTGCTAAAGACCCTGAAATTGTAATGAAATGTCCTTAGTGGAAGTTGTCTTTGAAAATTAGGTGATGGATTTAGGGGAGTTATTTGTAAATTTGGGGGAGGTTTAGCCTACACCATTTGTATAGGCCTTGTCTCAATCACCCCATTTCCATCCATGTTCTTATTTTTGTTAAATCCCTTTGGTTTATCCTGCACAACCATTTGAGTTGGTGATTGAGTTTGATTAAATGCTTAACCTTACACAAAATTTTTAACAAGGCCCTTAGAAATAATATCCTTATCAATCTGCACTCCTTTGTCAATAATTTATTCAAATGATTTAGCAAAAACTAACTATAGATTATGTGTAAATTTAGGATGCAAATTCTATGCAAAGATATTAGCCAACTATTTATCTAGCAAGTTATGTTGAAAGCAACCTGACA
Source organism: Torreya grandis (assembly GCA_037957365.1). Taxonomy (NCBI): domain Eukaryota; kingdom Viridiplantae; phylum Streptophyta; class Pinopsida; order Cupressales; family Taxaceae; genus Torreya; species Torreya grandis. The sequence continues at coordinate 219,867 of JARHVA010002917.1, read as the reverse complement.
ATGCTCTCCACCTTTGTAGATATGTGGCAAAACTTTCACCATCATGTTGTTTGTCTTTACATAAGTCAACAATGGTTAATTCATGTTCTATGTTATATGAGAAATGGTTAACAATTTTTTTTGATAAGTCATTCCAATCTGTAACTAATCCCTTGGGTAGTTTAAGTAGCCAATCAAGAGCTTATCCCACCAAACTTTATGAAAATAGTCATAGTAAGTACATGCTACTATAAACAACCTCTTGACATAAGACAAATAATTCTTGTATATGCTCATGTGGATCTCCCTTTCCTTTGTACTTGTCAAATTTAGTTGCCTCAAAATGAGGTGGAAAGGGGTTTTAGAGAATAGATAAATCAAATGGATATAGACATATCTCATTGAATTTGTACTTTTTGACTCTATTATTCATCTCCAATATTTGAACAATTTCCTTCATAGAATTCCACTCTTTCATGTTTGATGCATGTATATATTGAATAAGATTTTGTTGGGATGGAATGTGCCCCTAGTTTTATTACTATTGGGGTGGAATGTGACCCTGGTTTTATTATTGTTAGGGTAGAATGTGCCCCTATTATTGTTGTTGGAGTGGAATGTGCCCTTATTGTTGTTATTATTGGGGTGTAATGTGCCCCTATCATTATTTTTATTGGGGTGTAATGTGCCCCTAATGTTGTTGTGTGGGTCTATATGGAGTGTATACCTTTCGATCCATGACTAAGTTCTAATTTTCTCCTTGAGTCAAGAAAATAGGCCATTGATTCTTGGATTGTAAAACATTCCTTGAATTTTGATATTTGGTACCTTATTGATTTTGGAAAATTTTGTGTTTATTTACCAATTTTTGTGTTGGTTGAAAAGAACTTGCCAAATTATCTTGAGGGATTTCCTCAATTCAAACTAAATGTTTGGGTCTTTGAGTTTGTAAAGTAACAAGAGGTTCTTGATGATTGAATAATGTATGTTTTGTGTCAAACAAAACATTTTTTAAGGTCTCTTATGACTTTAACTATTTTTTTAGATTACCTCGATCCACTATGGTTATGTTCTCATCAAATATTTGTTGTGTCCTTTCAACCACATTTCCTTGTTATTTTGAAGCATCATTATGAATTGAAGTGGCAACTAATGAGTCAGTTAAGTCTATGACAAGTTTATCTGCATATCATTGACTTATTATCTTGATCTTAGCTTGATGTGTGGGTTTTTACTCTATTTTTATTTGTTTTCCTTTGTTAGAATAAGGCATGTCTATTTGTGTAAAAACTTGCTCTTGTCATTGTTCTTCTCCTTCTCTAACTAAGGTATGCAATTGTTCTATAGGAAAGTTTGAAGGTAGTATGGCACCTAATTCTATCAACCTAAGAAGTGCTTCATCTTGATCTTCTTGGGGTTGATATTCATTGTAATCATCTTCAGATCCTACTATTATGGGGATGTCATAAAAGAGAATGGGGTTATCTTGACCATCATAAAAATTCTCATCCTCATAATTAAGGCCATAAGAAGCCCCAATATGAGTGAACCTTTGATTCATGTCTAAAAGAGATATTCTACATGTTTAACTAAATTTGGACCAATGCTTGGCAACCGTTCAAACAAAGCATGTTTTGGTTCTCTTTCAAACAAATAACTAAGGTACCATAGAGACTATAAAGGAGGGTGGTTTGGAACCATGCACAATTATAATATTTGGTTCATGAGTTTACTCAACCTTTGGTAAAGTTGAATTTGTATATATTGGAAGAGGGTAAGGTAACTTCAAAGATTTAAGGTAAAAATGAATACACCAAAGCCTAGATTTTTGTGATATGCCTATACCCTAAAATCTAGGTATAACTTTGATGAGTTGACCCTAGAAAATTAGAGGAAAGCTTTCCAAATTATGAAGAATACAAAATGGACTTAGAAAATTAAGATGTAAAAACACACATGAATCACTAAGTACAAGGCTATAATAAAATGGGTCGCACAACATCACTACATGGCTCTAGTAGAATAAAATATGTTCTAGGACTCAAAGCATAAGTCATACATAAGATGACTTGAGTCCAATAAGATGATAATGTGATTTTGAGTCTAATAAATGGTCCTTGATCCAAATGGAAAATTGAACCCAAGTTAGAACAATTTTAGTGTGCAAATGGCGAACCCACTTGGACACACCAACCCTTAAAACTAAAAAAGGTTCAATTTTAAATGTGGATTATAAATGAGGGACTTAAAAAAATTAGGTAAAATATCTAGACTCTATTGGGTAGCATGAATATTGCAAAGTGAGTGATATGACACAAAGTTTTTTATAACAATTCGAACAAAGAAAAGATAAATTTTATAATTAGACAGTGTAATGCCTCCCTTGCTCAAGAAAATTGAGGACAATGTGTTTTGGTTAAGTCAATTGATTTAACAAGTAGTTTTAGACACAAATTAAGAACAAGTAAGCTAATGAAAAAAATAACAAACATATTAAGTCTAAACTTATAATGTATGGCAAAGTGGGGTCAACCAAACTAGCAAGTTTTTGAATGTTTCTAGTTGAATCAATTGCACAATGACTTTCACATCAAATAATGAAAAAGAAAAGCATGGATTTTGGGTCTAAAACACTTGGATTGTTATAAAAAGGTCTAGTCCTTTTTAAAACCACTACATCTTACTATTCACTTAGTGTAGTGTGATGTCCAATTATGCACATTACATCCCATGTGAACTCCAACACTAGGTGTTTTAACCACTCAAACCTCTGATCCTAGTGTAAGCAATTTGAAGTCAGTGATAGAAGATGAAACCCTAGGTTAAATATTTTATAAATAACTTGTGGGATGTAATGAATTCCACCTCTCAAGCCAAGATGTAATGAAATGAAAGACATAAAAAAACACTTTAGGGTCATTTTCAAGATCACCCCAAACTATGATGAGTTTTTGGGGAGTGCTTTAGATGACATTATTTTTAAGCCTTGGACTAGGCTTTCTTGTAATAAGGATGGCATTTTTGGTTCCAAAATTCCCCTAAAGGGGATAGATTGAAGAGCATACACACAACATCCTTCTTTTTGCCAATCAATTAATTAATCACCTATTGCATACAAGCTTGAAAAATGAGTTCAATTTTAAGCACCAAATAAGAGATTAGGAGATGTTCTTTTTTGCCCTTGGTTAATCACTAAAATGGTAAAATATTTCATAAAAAAATCCACATGAAGCAATAAAGACAATTTTATTTTAAACCCAAATTGAAGATTCAAGACATAGCCTGATTTCATGATTAAAACACCAAATTTTAAAATGTTGCAAGATTTATGATGTGTTTTAAGCACAAAATGAAATGTATCTAAGACTTAGCCAAATCTTAGGTTCATTTTAAGCACTAATTCAAATGTGTGAAATTAAGTATGTTCATTTTAAACCCAAATGAAAGTGTGTTTGGTTAGTCAAAAGAATTCAAACCAACTTCCAAACTACCCCCTCAACTTACAAAAAAATAATTATAAGGGTCTGCTTTGAAGCACTTAAATTTTTGAGCAAATAAAGTTAAGAATTTTATCTCTTAGGTTGATAGTCGAGTTGAGTTAGATAAGTGAGTTGTGTTGACAGATGATTTAGGTTGGATAGGTGAGTTGGGTTGATAGGTGAGCTAGGTTAGATAGATGAGTTGGGTTAGATAGGTGAGTCAAGTTGATAGGTGAGTTGGGTTGACAGGTGAGTTGGGTTGAACACATGAGTTGGGTTGATAGGTGAGTTTGGATGAACCAAAGCCAAGTTGGGATGAACCAGAGCTAAGTCAGGCTGAACTAGAACTGAGTTGGGATGAGTAAGAGCTGAGTTGGGTTAAACTAAAGTTGAGTTGGGATGAACTAAAGTTGAGTCAGGCTAAACCAAAGCTAAGTTGGGACAAACCAGAGCTGAGTTATGTTAAACTAGAGCTAAGTTGGGCCATCCTAAGAACAAAAATATGGTTTATAAAAATGGACTTTTTTTGCTCAAATTTTTTCTTTCTTTGCTTCCATACTCCAAGAGTCTACATGGAAATAGTTAGTAGGTTACTTGTAAAGGCTTTATGAGAAAATTTGTGGGTTGTGGTCCCACTGGGCATGCCAAAATGTAGATTAAGATTACAAAGTAATTTAGTCAAACATTAGTCCATAAATCCAAGAGAAATGCATAGAGAACTAGCTAACTAAGCCTATTTATTTAAGGGGAATTTGCAAATGATATTGAATAAACAAATGAAAGAAAACATACTAGTTACCTTCCCAAATGGATTCCATCATCCAAGAGAAGCTCAAAAACATGTTCTCCCATAATTAAGCATCCTTTTATTTATCAACAATGGTGGTAAAACTCCTCCATGGTCTCAAGAACACTTCTCAAAAACTAGACTCAAGATGTGAAATCACTAAATTAGACTATGAATGAAGCTTAAAACTAAAATAAATGGTCAAATGTAAAGGATTGTGGAGACAATTAAACATAATAACTTTGCACAAATCAATCTTAAAAATGATGTCCATGGCCTTTCTATTTATAGATTTTCAAGAATGACCAGAATCAACCATGACCATCCATCTCAAGATTGAGATGTGTGGTCATGGATTAATTGAATTATTTAATTAAAATCCATAGTTATCCTCATCATGACTTTGCAAGAAGGGACATTAATGAGGCATGAGAGGTAATAAAGAGGCATGGGAGACCTATAATCTTGATATTTTATGCACTTATGGCTTGATGGATACCACCCCATAGATGGCATCACTTGATGATGCAGATAATAGAAATCAATTCCAAAAAGTAATATTCAACCACTCTCATGGAAAATCCACTTAGATCTTGATTTGGATTAATTATCCTTAAACAAGGTTAATCAACATTTGTGTAATTTATTTGTAAATTAGCCCTCAATTAATCAAAATGGTCAAAAAGTCATATTATTGGGTCATAATTTGACTCAGGAAGAATTGGAAGGTGATGTTAGATGCATTAGAACTGTATTCCCATTTAGGATGTTTCCAACATAAAATAACAAAGGTACGTGATGTATACCAACAAATTAGAAGAAAAGAGTGGTCTAGAACACAAAAAGGTGAAATTATTATTTTGAATTGAAATGAATTGATCAAAGTTGGATGGCCCATAAATTATATTACCCCATTTAGGGATACTTTGACCCAAATTGGCACTTGTCAGTGACAAGTTTTAACCATTTAATGTGTTTTATGGTTTTTGACCTAAAATGTGCATTTGAGTGCAATTCAAGTAATATTGATAATTTTAACACAAATAGTGTTATGAATTGGATGTCTACACTTGAGTCCATAAATCTAGGTAATCTAAGCTTAGGAATGTTGTAGATGGTAGTATGTAGAAGTAGGGTAGAATAGGGATTGATAACCTTAATTGTGTAAAATGTTTTTTGAGTTTGCATTGTATTTTGCATCTGATTTCTATCTAGTGGTTAGAGGGATAAAAATCATGTATTTATATTATTTTGATACTTGTGTGGGTGTTAAAAAAGGTCTAGACCAACCCTAGAAGGTATTATATTTGAAAATATATCCATTAGTTAAAATATGAGGGAAAATATAGTAGCAGCATTATTAAGACATTAGCACCATGTGGCGCTATTGTCCCTATTATAGTGTTAGCGTCCAAGTGGCAGAACACTAGGCACAAAGGGCCATGATGAAAGAAGGAGGGTCTAAAAATATTTTATGGATGATGAGGACCCACACAAAGGCTAGATAATTTTGAAAATATGTTATATGATAGGTATAGGGCTAAGCTAGGGATAGGTGGTCTCAAGTAGCACTCTTATCACTCAAATTCCACTTTTAGGTGATTACACTTGTAAATAAATTCTAAATATGATAATTACTATGAAAGAGTCTATAAAGGAATTCAAAAATAAAATATGTTAAAAGGTTACATCATTTGAGGATAATATTTAACATCTAAAACATACTACATATGCTAGTGTAAATTACATCTCCACCTCTACATTCAATAAATTTTTACCTCAAACTATTTCATCTCAATTATGGGTTAAGAAATAACAAGAGTTTATAACTATTGAATCAATAATTTTTCATAAGAATCATAAGAATCCATGTGAAATACTTAGGGACATGCTTTGGAATAGCTTAATCACTTTGATTCCTACATGTCCTATTAATGGATCAAAATACTATTTTTCTTATCATAGAATGCATGGACATCATACAAATAATTTTTGGGTTTTGAAGATAAAAAATACAAAATATTATCGATAGTGCTAATCCTACATTATATATATATCTATTAAAAAACCAACATATTCAAGAATACCTCCTATAAGTGAAAAAACTATGAAAAATTATAGTTACATATTCTAAAGAGTAGTAACATAAATAAAAATTGCAAGAAGAACAATTGGAAAGGGAAAGGTTACCTAAGGAATATATATTGAAAGAAAAGTTACATCAAGAAAAGTTATAACTATCAAAGTTAGAAAAAGAAAGAGGAAATTGAAAATCAGATTTGACTAAGAAATAAGTTCAAAAGCAAGAGGTACCTCAGAAGACCAATGTCACAAGCATGACTTCAAAGGGGATAACCAAAAATCATTCTTCATATCTAAAGCCTTTGATTATTAGCCATTATATAGATGGATAAAATACATTAATGTTTATATTACAAGATGTTGATGGATTATTTAGAATACCAAGTTATTTACAGTGGAAATACACCTAATCCCTCTTCAAATGAGAAAAAATCTCCCCAAGATCTACTACTACTAAATCTTTACTTATAAGCTAGTTCAGTAGCTGATGTAAAATTGTTCCATTTCAAGGGACCTATTTAGAATAAACTCAAATAAATGATAAGTATGGTTATAAGGATCAATTTGTTATACAATTATAAAAAGTGAATTTTTTATTAAGATATACCCAACTCAATAATTATTCATTACATATATGGATTCAACAATGCATTAACAACAATTACAATATTTGCAATCAAAATAGAGCTTGTGAACATAGATTGAAACTTCAGATTTATTCTACTTATATATATATATATATATATATATATATATATAAGTGAGGGTAAATAGAAATATGAAAGCCTATTTTGTAGCTAGAATTTTTTTGATTCATTTGATTTATATGAAATTCATGGAACCAATCTGTTGCTTGACCAATATGCACACAACCATGACTATAGATAATGTATGAGTCTAAGGTATTCATATATAAATAAATATTTAAAAAATAGCCATATACGTGCATATATATTGAACAATAGTCTTCAATACCTTTGAATTTTTTATATATTTTCTTGGAAAATAATGTTTGGATCCACCATAGTCAAGGGAATTACATAAAATTGTTCAAAATAAAATTAATCAAAAGAAAAACTAATTAGGAAAACATAAAATTACAAAATTAAAGTGTTTGGTCCTTTAATATACTTCTTTAACACTAATAAACTAACCCCTATTTCTATCTTATTTCTAGATTTATATATACTTTCAACAATCATAACCCGCAACTAGGTGGTTATAAACATTAAATAAAGGTCCCAACTAAGGCACAAATTCAATGTGCTTATCTTAAAGTAACAACATATTTTTTGAGTATATCCTTTTCCATTAAAAATTGGTAACATGGTAGTATTGCACCAATGCATCATTTTAGGGCACATAGATCCAAATTAATTTTAATTCTTTTGATCGATTACTAAGTTATTAAATGTTTGGGCAAGTTTTATCTTCCACTTGTGAATACTTTTCTTTGATCAAACATAGATCCAAATTAATTTTAATTCTTTTGATCGATTACCAAGTTATTAAATGTTTGGGCAAGTTTTATCTTCCAGTTGTGAATACTTTTCTTTGATCAAATGTTTCATTATGGTGATCATGCCTAATTAAGGTAATTTTATCTTTTGTTATCCTTGTTTGTCTAATATTAATTTTCACAATATTATTTTGACTTAATCGACTATCTGGCCTACCTTGGAATCTATTTCTACAATTTTTTTTGAACTACACAAGGAGATATTAAATGATTACACAAATCTGATTGGACTCACAATCTAATTCTTGAATTTTGATGGGTTATATGGAAATAATAGGCATCAATTTAGCTTTTTATTCTATTAATAGAGGCTCATGTATCTTCTTTGGAAAGGTTGTTCCACATGTCAAATTCTCACTACTTCAAGAAAAGTCATGTCTTTGATGTGTTAAAGCCCTACCACGTGTAAAATTATTGCTAATTCATAACTTGTTAAGGGTCTTGAATTTTTTTTAGACATCATTGTAGTGAGATATTAACAAGTGGCAAGATCTCACTCACTCAAAGCTATGGAGGTTCTCATTCATTTTTCCATGTTTTGTTTTCCTTAGAGTCTTGAGATTATGCCATGCAACATCATTTTAGGGACTCAATTGATCTTTACCTCATCGTATTGATCCTACCTAAACTTAGGCATAGATAAGTAAGATTATTCCACATGGAATCATCCTATTTACCTAGAGGATTTAATTTCTTCCTACTATATCTTAAGCATCTCGAGGGTCTAGAGAAGCAAGATCATACCACATGGCATGATCCTAAACACCTGGAGGGTTGAAGGCTTGGATCTCTATCCAAAGTATTTTATAAAATTGAAGACCTGAGATGTTAATAGGTGGTATCCCCTCAGTGAATCTAGACTTGTAAGATAAAAAATTAACTATTAGACTTCAAATAAATAGACTAACTATCGGACTTTAAATTATAAGACTAGTCGTTAGACCTTGAATTTTAAGAAATTTGACAAGGCATAAAACTTGAAATAAAAATGAGAAAACCCCTAAATTTAGAAATTGAAAATGGGGCTTTTACCAAAGATACAATTATTCTATTTGATCAGATAAATTGTTAAGTCTTTCTAGATCAAAAAGAAGAAATCAACAAATTCAATTTTAGATCTCTTAAGTGACAAATTAAACTAAGAATCCAAAGAAATTTATTGAATTCAATAATTAATTTTCAAAGGGAAAAGTATGTTGGTTTTATGACAATTTTAACATGCCATATGACCATCACATTTAAGCTCATAAAATGCTAACATATATGTTAGTGCTTTGTCTAATTGGTAGTTGATGCCACACATCATCTATTCTCTCACTCAAGGCATGATTTAACACTTAATTAAGATGATGACCTATAAGATACTGATGAAATGAGATATTAATAGGCATCCAAATATCATTCACCTAGGGCCTAATGGGATATTTACAAGCACATGGAACACCATGAGGGATCGAAGAAGCATGATCATCTAGGTATTCAAAGTGTTGACTATCATCAAGAAATATATGGACTACCTTAAGGGCCCTGAGAAATGGGATTAGGCCATGTGGTTTGATCTTATGCATTTGAGAGGTCTTTGGCACAACCTCATAGATCTAGAAGTCATAAAGAAGTGAGTAATTGGGATCATGACACTTGTCCAAATATAGGTCACTCAAGAGGTCTATGGTTAGTCAAATAAGTTTAAAAGGGTCCATGGAAGTAAGGATGAAACATTTTCCCATGTGGCATGATCCCACTTAACCAAAATATATGAAAAAATGACTAAGGCAAAAAAAGGCCTAAGAAAGTGAATGAATGACAGGTGGCCACTCCTCTCTTTCCTAGGGACTCATAGGGAAACTAGGTGACTGTTTGTCAAGAAAATAACATAGATGTTTGATTTCAGATTTAAACCTTGAGCAAAAGAGACCAAGATAAAAAAGAGGAAAGATAAGAGGAAATAAACCTATAGATGAAAAATGTTCCTTTGCCTTAACTGAAAACTAAAACTAAGCCATTATTTAAAAGTGACCAAGACTTAAATTGAAACCCTAGTAATACTCATTCATTATATTTTGACAAAGAGGTAAATATGGTTTAGATTACAATATAAGAGACCATGAAAACCTTTAAAACATTAGATAATTTATTTGAATGTATGTTGAAATGGGATAAAAAATGGAAGATTTAAATACATTTAATAATATTGGTCAAAATCGATTGAGACTTATTATTTATGCAAAATCAAATAATTGCACCAATGAAGCCTCAATTATAAAATATTTAGACCAAGTACCTAGAATATAAATTTTGAATTTAGTCTCAATTCAAATATTAAATTCAATGCCATATCAAAGCTACAACTTGACAAGGATCCCTTTTCAAATCAGATCAACAACTAATACATACCCAAGGAGAAAACTAGATCAATTCAAAAAAATCATGATCCAAATCAAAAAGAAGAGGTTCCCTAATTTCTCAAGGTGAAATTAGGGTGTGTTATGAAAGAAATAACACAAACCTTTATGAAATCAATGTATGTAACATAACATTTATCTAATATCTTATTTATGGCATTCAAATTTTGGATAAGATTATTGAACCTTAGCAATGCATGGAGTCCATTTAGTTGTTGGTAACTCTTGATCTCAATTTTTTTTTTAATATTTCACATTGACCCTACCGTGATTTAGTAGAATGCATACTAAGGAGATCATGGCTAAATTTAATAGGTACCACACTTTATAAAAATTATGACTATGTTATATTTGACTTCAATTGTGCAACTATTATTTTTTCAATAGATAGACCATCTTTAGAACAATAACAAAAGAGGAAAATATTTCTTCAACTAATACAGAAGTAAAAACATCTAATGTAATCATAAAAAAAGATATCAATAAGAAAAGTACCTAGTAAACTTATTAGAGATACATGACCCACAAAAGAACATCCTATTGATTATTTCTTTAGTATTTAGAACATATTATATTGTAAACAACTCCTTCATGATTATGTAATTTATTATTTCCTATATTATTATATTATTAACATACATATGTTATATGGTATTGCATTGATGATTTCTATATCCCTTGGATTTATTTTCAATTGACCCTTACCTTTTTTATTATTTATCATAATCCAAACATTGATGGCACCTATCCAATAATGACACATCCTTCACAATAGCCTCCTCCCAATGCACATTATTTTATAGTATATTACTTGTTCACCTTTACATATTGACTATCTATACTTGTTATGGTATACATTAAGATACTATGATCACAAATATTATATATACATATTATGACATGAGTAAATACATTGATTCTTGGCAATTGGGGCAATGTCTACATTTTTTACCACACACTCTTTTGAGCCACAATGTTACAATTTACATTTACAGTGTGAGAGCATTTTTTACCTTATCTTTCTCCACATTTACACAGTATTAAATTTGATGAACATTATGCCTCAACATATGTTATGTATTTTTTAGATCCCTCCCATTATGCATTAACACTTAACATTAATTGACTACATATATGTGTATTAAATTTAAAATTAAAAAAAAAAAATCAAATATTAAAACAATTCAAAACCAAGACCTATGCATGACAAGTTTTTTGTATTTACATTATTTTTGCTTTATCAAATATGGTAAACTATATATCTAGTTTTTTTATATTCACATGTGTTTCATGATGTATTGAGTGAGATGTAAAACTTACAAGTTTCATATGACATGAAAATATAGATGCAGTAAATTCTTAGACCGAAGAGCTACCTTCCTACATTAGATTGATGCTTTTACTAGGTGCATCTTGATATTTCAAATAGGTTCTATCTTTCTATTTCCATTGATCATATTGGTATAATTTACATTGATTATGCATGTTTTTTCCTTACTTGTACTAATTAGAGTGTAATTTAAATGTGTAGACATATAAATATGGTCACATTACAAACCATGAGTTTATGCTCAAATACATGACTCCTTTTTGTCATTCCTCTAAGCTATTTATCTATATGTAGGATTAACCTTTTTTTTTACAATAATACTATACCAAATTGTTAATTTAAAGTGTTAAAGTTGTCTAAAATCACCTTAAAATTGTTCCCATAGAGGAAAACTATCTTTGATTCTTATGAATAGGTTTTGATGGGTAGACATTGGCATAGTGTGATATTGTCTACTTATGGTGGCCATAACCCACACCAAATAAAAACTAGTTTTTGAAATTCAAAACATAATTTTGGGTCTTCCCACATGTTTCATAAGGTTGGATAAAGGAAATTGTCAAAGAATTCACTTATAAATACATGTCAAGAGTCACTTATTATGGAATGTTGTTATTCACTTCAAGTATATACACTTTTGCACATTAATTAAATTTATTCAATTATGCCCAAATTTTGAATCATTCACAAAGAACATCCATAAATAAAGTCAAGGGCTATAATTTTCAAGTATCAAATCAATATTTTAGTTAAATATACATAGTCAAATAAGCAAAATTGTACATTTAGTCTATGTGGGAGAACTATGTGGTATTGATTTTCCTCTTTAGATTATTGGATACATAGGTAGTGGTCAATCATCAAAGTGGTGATTGAGGTCAACTCAACCCATTAAACTACCCTCTTTTTATTATAGGTTTTCAAGATATTAAAGTGTCCTAAGGATTTAAAATATAAAATAAGACAGATAGTGATTTATGCATGGAAAAATATTAATTATGATATCTCAAATTACTCAACATCTATAGGCACAACATGCATAATGATTAATTTTTACAAATAATCAATGAGACAAGTCTTTTATCAATGGACTTGGGTACACTACATAATTGTCCAACTATAATAGACCTATAAAAAACCATCTTATAATTATAATTTTAATCTTTCATTTTAAAATTTATGCCTTATTTATCTTTTCTTCTCATTAGTTTGTCATAGTTGATTGTGATAAATCCATAGTCAATGGACTAGAATGCAATATGCCATTGTCTACATATAATAGACCTTTATAGATGGTGTTTTTGTTCTTGATTTTGATCCTAAACACATATATTCACATTTTATTATAATTTTCACTCTAATATAGTCAAAATAGTCAAAAAAGATTAGTGTATAGGCTAAGTATATTTTTTCTTAGTGTTTTCCCAAAATAACAACTTTTTATATTTAGTAATTTATCAAAATAAGAATAGATAAATATTGTATATTTTGATATTTTTAGTTTCACACCTATATAATCATAAAATTTTATTTGTTTTATAAAAAATAGGGTAAAACATAATAGTTAACTTGAACCTTTATTTTTGAGCCTTTGATTTCCTATTTCATTTTCTAATTTTGATTTTCTTTTTTCTTTCCTAAAAACCATGTTCTAATAGTTTTGAAACTAATATGAGATGTCATTATGGGAAAAGTGGATGTTAATTTTACCTAAACCATTGTTTTATAGGCACTACTCAAATACTCAAGTCATTATATAACACTATTCATATATTTTAATTTTCATGTACCTCACAGAATATAAAAAATGATTAAGATTATGTTTTCATCCATAGGAAGCCTTTGGGTGCTTATTCTTATAGTGCACTGATAATTGGATAGCCTCAAGAAGTTACTCTCAATGTACCCTAGAGATGATATAGTATGGTTATGAGAATGGTGGAATCCTCCAAAGTTAGTGTCTTCATAGTTGTATTCACTTTTTATGATTGGGATCAATATATTTGAGAGACTATAAATTAAACACACCCTTGACTAGTTTCACCCATTTTATTTCCTTATTTTACACCTTTTCATGCCACTTAATAAGTTTTCATCCTCCCTACCTCTAAGGTGTAGTTTTATATTAAGTGAAACTCCTATTGGGCATATTCAAATTTCTTTAATATATTCTAAAATAGATAAATAGATAATGATAATCAATAAAATGATGTAAATCTCCAAATTATATGCACATTGAAGATGATGCTAGTGATAATTAATATAATTAAATTATGCATGATAATCAAGATAACATTAAAAGATCCAATATAATTGATCCAAATGAATTTAATGGAGTAGACCCCAAGCAAGACAAGTAATTATTTACTTTCCATCAAGAGCTTCGACAATGTCCCCAACAAGTGGATAAAGTTTTCCAATTACTCCTAGAATCTAATACTACATGCCAATCCAATATTACATCACAAAAACATAACAACAATAGGTTCCTTTCAAATTTTGAAATCCTACTTCTATTACTACATTGATACCATTCCTATATCAACCCCTATAAATACATATGTGCCAACATATTTAGTATGGGGTTATCACTTACTTTGAGATAGATTAGAATGCCTATTTATAATAGGCAATTATTTACACCTCACTTGATCACCATGAAAGGTCTACTTCTAAACTCACCTAATGTATCCTCTATTGAGAAAACTATTCTATTCTTACATGTAATTTTTTTAAAATCAGATAAAGGTGTCTCCAAAGTTACTCATTCAACGGACTCTCATACTCTACTTCATAATCATTTAGCACTTGAAATAACATCTTACCCACTACCCATAGGTTTTGTATCACATAATCTATGAATTTATGAGGGCACTTGTGATCTAGAAAAAAATATTTATTCATTCCATAAAACATGTTTGGACTATGATTACAATGATATATTAATCACCAATCTCTTTCCAATAAGTCTCAAATACTATGCTCTTTGATGGTTATATGATTTACCACTTCAATCAATTCGACCATCCAACCCACTAGAAGATAAATTTTTAGCACAATTCTCAATAAACTTTTTTGAAACATTATCTTATTCACATATTTCAAAACTCAAATAAGGATTAAATGAACAAATCATTTAATATGTCATATGGTACAAATTTATTCTTGTAAATATGAATAAATCTATGGAAAATAATAAATTACAATATATTTTCACTTAAATATTATTAGTACCACTCCATGAATCAATCATGTTCAATAAATTTAAATACTTTGATGATCTATGCCATATAGCTAAGTAAAGAGAAGTCAAGCTTATAACATTGAACAAGTTAAATTATGCATCAAGTATTCCATTTAATTCCAACATCAAGTTCCAAAGTAAGCCAAAATACATTTTCAAATTTAATGAAATAAAGAATGAATTAGAATTTAAATTTAATACAATATCACAACCTCAAAATAAGATTTAATTTATGATTCCACTAATGAGGAAATTTAAAAGGTTACCATGATATCTACATATCTTGTTGTAAAATATTATTGATTGAAATATTATATCTCTACCTCCTCCATTTGATAATAATGCATATTTTTATTATCATATATGGATTGGGAATTATAAAAAAAAATGGTATAGGCTAAGGCATAAAATAAAAGATCTCATCGATGATAATAACTTTGAGATAAAAACACTAATAAAGTAAGAAAAAACATAATATAATGATAATGAAAATCTAAAAACATTTAATGGGTCAATAAAAAATGTAATAATTTATAAGTATATCATGTGTACAATGTGCATTATCCTACTAAGACATAGGGGCATATAATAGATAGAATCCTTAGAACATTTATAAGCACATTAATAAAACACACTTTAATCACATTAAAATATATTGAAATCAATGTTAATGATTCAAATAGGCATGCTCTCTTCATTAAAGTATACATCAATAAGAAACCTATACCTAGTGTCATGATTGTAATGGATCGAGTGAAAATACATGTAAAATGACACTAATTTATAGTCTTGGATATATAAAGAAATATTTTCAAGATATATCAATGGTAGTGAAATCATTTATTGAAATACATAAGATACTTAGGGACATATATTTCAACTTCTCTAAGTTGGTTTAGTAGCAATAGCCACTCTATTTATAGTTTTACTAAGCATAAGGCTCTTCAATATGTTATTAGGACACCCTTGGATATAGAATATGTGAGAAATACCATGTAGAATGCATATATTACTCAATTATATACATTAAAATGAAGTGGTGAAAGTTCAAGGCATTCCATATGAGTACCCTCTACAAGTAGTTGTAACTCCTCTTCCTCCTCCTCCACCACCACCACCACCACCACAATTGGTTAGGATACCTATTCAAGAGAACTATTAAAATATAACCATGACACCCACTCCAAGGCATAGTAAAATGATAATCAATACACCCACTAAATATCATAATGCATAATCAAGATTGACACCTATAAAGAATTTTTCTATTCAACTAGTTCAAATGAAAAATGTATACCTTCCTAAGAGACAAGCTTCATATCACACACTTATACAAGGTTAAAAAAAATATAAATCCCATAAAATGCATCTCAAGGAACATCCTAAGATAGTTTAACATGTTACACATTGAAAAAAGGAAATAATACTAAAAACTTTACCAATTCTTGCACCTTCTCCAATTACACATATGGAAATAGATTTTATAAACAATGATCATGATAGTTATGATACAACACTTGGTGTTTTTTGAGATTTAAGTGCATCTTCATGTATAATTCCTCATTCATGTAAATTCAATCTTAAATTCTATGATACAAGCATGCATTATGATCCTTACATTGGTGGAATCATATGATAGTCTACTTTTTAAATATAAAAAAAAAATTATAAAAATAAAAATAAGAATCAAATATTTAAAAAATACAAAAACATTCAAAATATTTTGAAAAATAAAAAATTAGGACCTAATAATGACATGAGATGATAATTTACTTATTTTTCATATGTTATTTTTCATATATGTTGGTGGATAGCATATTATTTTATATACACATATACATTTCATGAGGTATTTAAGTGTGATGCATGACATGTATTACATATACATTTTTAGAGGTGTGACTTACCTTCTATCTGATGGGAATTCCTATGCTAGAGGAATATTATTTTATAGGTTATGCTATAACACATTATATCTATCTATGACATTAAATTCAATGTTGAGTTACATATCTTACAAGTGTCTTGCTAAAATACTCATATTATACATTATTATACATAGATATGATACGATTAAAAAAATATGACACTGATACAAATGAATGGAATATACCAATTTTCACTTGTTCAATGTTCCTTCAATGTTTCTTACTTTATTTGAATAAATGGGATTAACATTGATTGCTTATTGTGTGTGGCTATTGGACCTCATGTGAAAATTTATTAAGCATCTCTATGATATCAATGTTAGTATGTGTGACATTTGAACATGTTCATTGCTTGTGACCCTTAGCCTTATGTGTGAAATCTTTTTTTGTTTCAAAAATTTAACATGTCCCTTGTATGAATCCTTTAGCTTTATTATGTTTTGTGTTTGTGTGTTTGATGATATTGAATAGAGGTGTCATGATATCTATAATGCAATTTTAGGGAATATTCTAATTCAAAGATGCTTAATTTGATATGCAATTAATAATTAAATATATCTATACATTACAATTTATATGCCTTTCATTTAATATGTTACATACATACTCTAATGACAATTACAATTTTATGATGATATACTCTCCAACATGATGACATTATACTACATGATTCTATCTTTATCCCATGATACACATACCTATTATTTTGATATGAGTGACTTCCAAGATACATTCCTCATCTCAAAAGGGAGGAATCATAGTGGGGTTATTGTAAATATCCAAACCTCCATGAACAGAATTGGGACAAAAAATAGGTTTCAAAAATAACAAGTACAAGTTTTCAAAGTTTAAAACTAAAGTAAAATCAGATTTTATAACATAATACAGATTCAAAATGATTCATAAATCAAATATTAGCTCATTGATACATATTATAGGGGCATATGAGATGCATGTGCCTTCACATATTAAATCCTTAAGGCATAAAATCCTAACACTTGAATGCATATGCATGGACACATGCAAAGTAGTCACAAGATCAAGGTTATAGGTTGAAAATACATTCACAATTGAAAATATAGATGCATAAAATTTTATATCATTGTCACACATTTAGAGGGGCCATGATACTCATTCATTTTAATTCTTATTCAAAGATACAAAAATTAAAAGTTTCAAAGTTTAAAGTTTCAAATTACAAAGAGCAAAATATTCAAATTAAAAAGAGAAAAATATTCAAATTCAAATCAAATTATATAATCAATGTGGTCATGATTGAGGCATGAATATCCTTCATTCCATTTTGATCATGTAAATTAGAATCTAGATCCATTTGTAACATTATGATTCACATATGTTATAGTGATGTACATTCTAGTCTAGTGACACTCAAAAATATTGGCATCAATTCTAATGAACCTAGCATGGTTTAACCTTTTTGGGTTAGTACATTGGTTCTTATTCATTATTCATGATATTTTGGATAATACATTTTTATAGATCAAGATCTTGATTAATTACTCAAAATTCAGACTTTACCACTCAAATTCACCATTGGTTCAAATTCTCGAAGTGATTCATTAAGGGGGCAAAATTATCCATTATCAAATATAGGTTATATGGAAATTTGGTTTCAACTACATATCTGTGTACTCATCCCTTTCTCTCTTTTCAAAGTTTTGAATTTTAAATGCGTAAATGAATGTTACATGAGGTGTAGTAGGGTTTTTAAAAATTTATTGCTTGCATGATTAGAGTATCTTCTCAAAGATAAAGTGTATTGTACACACTTAGGTTAAATTATTTCTCCTTTACCAATTTCATTTATTGAATAAAGTGGGGGGAATGTAGACACATAAATCTAGTCATAGGTACTTGACAATGCTAACTATTGACACATTCCAAACCACACAACTTATAATCAAATACATGACTATTATTTATGATACCTCTAAATTATATGTCTATATATGAGATTGATTTTTTTTATATTATTACTGTAAAAAAAATTTAATGTCAAATGTTCAAGTTGTCTAAAATCACCTCTAGGTTATTCTCAATAAATTATAATTATCCATGATCCCTCTAAATAGGTCTACAATAGGTGGATAGGGGTGTAGTGCACCCATGTACACTTATAGTGACCACATCCCATGCTAAATAATAACGAGTTTTCAAAATTAAAAACATTCTTTTGGGTCTTTCCAAATGTTTCATAAGGCTGGATAAAGTAAATTGTCAAAATATTCTCCTATAAATACATGTCAAGATTCTCTCATCATAGACACTTTATATTAACTTGGTATAAGCATATACACTTATGTACATTGGTTAAATATACCTTATTACACCCAAATTCTAAGACACTCATAAGGAGCATCCATAATCCATGAAAAGAGCCTTATAAAGTAAGTCAAGTGCTATCAATTTCAAATATCAAAACCATCTTCTACCTGCATATATAATCAAAGTATCACAATTGAACATTCACTGTAGGTGGGAGAACTATGTGGGATTTATTTCCCATTTTGGAGTATTAGATATGTAGACAATGATCATTCATCAAGGGGGTGATTGAGGTCAGCTTAGTTCATTATGATCCCCTCTTTATATTTTAGGTTTTCAATCCATAAAAGTGATCTAAAGGTTTTGAAGAAAAAATAAGAAAAATAACAATTTATGCATGGAAAACCACTAATTGCAATATCTCAGATTACTTAAGAATATATAAGCACAATAGGCATAATGATTATTTTTTACACATAGCAAGCTTAGATAAGTTTACAACCAATGAACTCATGTGCGTTGTGTTGTTTTACACGTAAACAAAATCTATCCAAAACCATCTTTTGATTCTACCTCTATTGTATGATTTCAAAATTTATACCTTCTCTATATTTTCCTATCAATAGTTTGTCACAATAAACTAAGAGAACTGTATCATCAATGGACTAGAGCACACTCTACTATTATCCACATACAATAGACCTATCTAGATTTTGTTTTTGTTCTTGACTATGATTCTGAGCCTATACAATCACCTTTTCTTCTGATTTTCACTCTCAAATAGTTAGAATATTCAAACATAATTAGTGTGTGATTTGACTTTTTTGGGAATAATGGAGTTTTATTCCTATTTTAATTAAGGTTCTAGATTAATAAATCAATAAATAATATTTCAATAATTATAGTCCTAATTTGTATAATTTATCTATCTTTTTTACTTTTCTAAAAATAACAATGAATTAGGAGAAATATAACTTATCTTAAAATAGGCTGAACAGTTGTTGTAGGGTCTTAAACTAGCTGTGCAAGACTAAAATAGTGTCGTAAATTATAATCTAGCTTTTGTTTGGTAAAAAGACAAGACCTCCAAAAATAAGACACTTTGAGGTCTGAAACTATTTTTCCACTTATACTATTGTTGTCCAAACTAGTCATAGAGACCTAATTTTTATGATTTTCCTATGTGAATCTACCTATAAAATATCGAGTTTTGAGTCTACCTGTATTTTAATATTCAAACCTTAACTCTCCATCATGCTTGATAAACATGATTTGAATTACTTGAAAGGGGGGGAGGTGCTAGTGTGTGTAATACGCACTGAACATGTGATCCACACCCCTTGTGTGGACACACTACCTACATACCAATACTTCAAAGAGGGATCAAGCCATATGTATTTCTCCCACCTAAGGTGCTTTATGAAATAGTGAGATGAAAATGTAATAATGCCAAATTGATAGTACTTGAGGAGGCTAAGGACTAGTGTGAGAATTTGAATATGTTTATAGCTGTATTAGGTGACTATATGCAGAGAATAGGGAAGTTTGACTTAGTATTTTAGTTGTATTCTTTCTTGCTTTATAATATTTATTCACTTCCTTTTTTAATGAACTTTGAATGGGATTTTATAGGGAACAGTTGGTCATGGGTTAGATGTATTCATGATAGGATGACAAAATGAAGAATAGGAATTATACGAAATTTATTGTTTGGGATCAAAGTGTGATTAGATAGGAGTATCAAAAATAGGACACCCTAGGGTTCAGTGCTATAGTTTAGGTATGGTTCTCCTATCTTATAGGCTCGAGACCTAAGGGGATAGGATTGGCCTAGGAAATAGAGTTTGGTGAGATGGAATTAGGTTTTAGGAGACTATAGATGATCGATAATGAGCAAAAATATGTCTAGAAGGGTCATAAAAGCATGTAAGAAGGACCTATGGGTTTGATGTCACAAGCCACACTCAAACTACCAATTTAGACATTTTATATGACTACATTTTCCCCCCTTTATTCTAGTAATGTCGTAAAATAAAATAATAGGATAAAATAAAAGTAAAAAATGTACCTAAACTTACCTGCAAGGGTGAAGCTCATGAAGAGTGTGATGCTGAGTGTGCATAAAGAGAACACATCATGAAGTGTGAATATACAAGATAAAATATAGAGTAGATTAGTTCTTTACTAGACACAATATATCTAAAATAAGAACATACAAGATAGGTAAAAGAGAGAGGAAGATAAAGGAATGAATACACCTCACTGATTATGTAAACCAATATAAAACATGTTGTGATGTTGAGTGGTGATAAGTGATGTTGGTTATGTATTGTACCAAGAGTAATATCATGAATGGATTTGAGTGGTCAATTCCCTAAGAGTGGCTTGAGAATATAAAGGCTATCACTTTGGTTCCATCATCACCCACTAAGTGAAGTTATGTGATCATGCATGTGTTAATAGATGTTTGGATTATGTGTCTAATCTCTCTAAGTAGGTGGATCAAGAATACAAAGGCTAGTTAGTACTTTGGCTACATTGTTTCCCACTATGTGAAGCTATGAATTTATATCAGTATGAATGTGTTTCATATGACATGGATCATAAATCCCATGAATGCTCTATATTTTGACAATGTGATCTAGATAGCCAAATGTGTACTAAGAATTAGGCCAATCTTGGCCACTCTAAAAGGTGGAGATTAAGATTATATGAAAACCACTCCAAAACTAGGAACTAAGATTATATGAAAGCCACTTTTAAATAATACCAACCAATTATAGATGGAATAAGGCATGTCACTACTGAGAATACCTAGGTAATGTACTAGACTCAAAAAGAAAAGAAAGAAAATGTGTTGTGCACATTATCCCCAATCACTGGTGTCTATAACATGGATTCTAATTTAGAAGTTATACCAATTTACTAATATAAAAATAAAAATGAGATCCATCATGCCATGCATGATGGCCCTTATATCTAGATTCTTTGAGAAACACTATACTGTAGCTGATAAAATTGTAACTGAACTTACCTTTCTATCTATTTTGGAAAATCTAGTTTTTTTACTATTTGGACAAGAGCACCAAAAATAGGACACTTTATTTTTTAGGGCTATATTACAAGTATGGTGCTCTTTTACTTTGATTTTTTATTACTTTTTTGTATTCATCACTATGTTTTTGGTCTGGTTTTCCTAGTTTGGGTTTTGGTTTCTATTTTAGGTGTTCTAAAAATTGCTTTTTGACTAGTAGAAGGCTTTGATCTTTATGACAAAACCCTTGATTATTTTCCCCTCTTCGAAGGGTAGGAATGAATACCCTAAAATGATTTAACTTAGAAAAAAGAGCTCTACAAATGTGTTATGTTGTGAAATACATGATATAACAATGATAATAAAAAATATGTCTCAAGATATAGCATAGTTTGTATTGGAGATTATTAGATCAACAGGTGTATGTTTAGATAGATGTAACAATGTAATATCATGTGTAGTATACTAAATTAAAACTAGAAATTTTAGTTTTTAGTTGTTAGTTTTCAAGGAAGGATGGAAGATGATGTCCATTATGACATCCAAGAAAATAAGATATAATGCATGATGTGGATCATGGCATTGTAAACAATTGAGGAGAAAGAAGAAAACAAGCATGTAAGGAAAGAATCAAGAAGCCGATAAAAGTGGCCAAGAGGCCAAGAAAATAAGGGACATGGGCACATGTCACTCAAAATATAAAGTAATCATATAAGGCATATTCAAATCCCCATATACACATACAATTGAAAATAAGCAAGGTTGACACAAAGGCCACAAGCACATAGAAGAGTATAAGCAAAGGACATTGGAAAATATCTTAAGAAACACACAAGAATAGAAGAAAAGGACATTAAAAAATGTCCTTAAGAACACACAAGAGAAAAAATAGGAACCAATAAATACAATCATATCTAGCTACTCAAATCAAAAAAGGAAGACATGTAAATACTGGAAATACAATCGCATCTAACTAATCAAAGCAAGAAGTGAATATATGTAAAACATGTAGTAAAATACTAGGTAAATGCTAAGAAATACACAAGTGCTATATACTAGTGAGTGTTTATACAATAATTTATGTAAGCTAGTAAGTAGTGTACATCATCATGATAACTAAACTATGTAGTGTACAAATGATATAATGTGGATGGTGTAGCCATGTGGAAGATACCCCTGATGGGTTGATATGTCAATGTATGTCTCAAATGTGGAAGTAGGATGCCACCTCAATGGGTAGAGTGAATCAATAAAGGATTTGGGTATCACTTCACACACTCAAAGAAGATCAAGTGAAGCATGGTAGTGTAGATAAATCACCAAATAATAACATAGAATAAAAAAATGTAAGTCTTGCATGGTAACATGGATAATCATAGAATTGAAATGTTTTTGGTGTTTTGAATTATTTGAATGTTTTTGGTGTTTTGAATTATTTGAATGTATTTGTATTTTGAAATTTTGAATTTTGTTGGTATTTTGGAATAATCTATGTATAATCAATCATAAGGAGACTATGTATAAGAAAGACTGAGAAGAAACGATACTAACTAATGAGTCTCATGAGAGACTCCATATTATGGTGTCTTATATCAAGGATAGGGATCATGCATGATAATGAAGCACGATGGAAGGGCTGAGATTATGACTCTGAAAGCTATGTATGTTATAAATGCTCTAAAATATTTATAGTGGAAACTTACTATGGGGTCCCATTATAATTCTAAGAAGTGGATGCAACTATTGGGATTTTAGGGACCCATTTGGTAGTAGAAGAATCTCTCTAAAAATGTGTTATGTGTGTGGAGGCATGAGACCTCAATTATACCACCCTAGGTGTGAATATTGTAGCTAGAAACTATCTAGAGTCCTAAAACTATGATTTCTCTAAAAAAGGCCTCTACAAAAGTGTATGAACTCTCTATGTTGGTGATGGAGGCCTTGACTATGGTTGAATTTGAATTGGAGGAAGAACTATAACTAGTGGAGGAGCTAAAACTAGTGGCTTTAAAGTAGTATATGGCTCTGAAGTGGGGAATGGTAACTCATATGGAACTCCACCAACTATAAAAACCTAATTTGTATGAATAAATTTCATGCATCTATGAACTATAAAATGTACTACATGGATTTTTTGAATCTATGGTCAACCAAGTAACATATTGATGACTCCTACATTGGGAACAATAGTAAAAGGTGTGTTCACATGTGTTGGACCAACCTATAAATGAATTATAGTCTCACCTAATGAACTCTATATGTGCCCACTAAATCCACTAATAACTATGTCCATTAGGGTAATATCTTGTTTTGAATATCCTAAATGCTATAGTAATGTCATAATGCACATGTTCACACTAGATCCATTGTCTATGAGAACACTATGAATGAGATGATTATCAATGTAGACTTTGATAAAGAGTGCATAGTAATCTAAATCATCCTCAACTATCTCTTGCTCTGAGAAGGATATGGAAGGTCTAGCTAGAACTCTATAATTATACACACCAATCATGTTTCTCAAAGGATGTGACTCAATTAAAGGTGCCTAGTGTGTAGATGGTGGAGGGTGTGCATGATATGCATGGTAAAGACTTGATATGTCCCTTGTCTCTTATTTAGAATGTTGTGGGAAAGGATTTGAAGAGCCTTATCTTGTGTTTCCTTTTCTTGAGGAAGCTCAATTAGAGTGTTAATGTCAATAAGGTTTCCATCTATTAAGTCTTGTATCTTGTGTTTCAAAATGATGCATTTGTTTATTATGTAGCCCAGTGCCCTATGAAAATCACTAAATGCATTCTAATCATATCCACATAAAATATACTTTATTGTATCAACTTCTTGGATAGGAGGGAGAAATATGATATTGCATTCTAATAGATGCTATAAGACTCTAGATGGAGATACTGGTAGATTGGTAAAGGCTCATTGAGGAGGTCCTGATAAAACCACTCACTAAGGGGACTCTAAAGCCACATTAAATATAGGTTGATTTTGAATTTTTCTATCATTAACCTTTACTTTGTATGAGACTTTACTATTACTCTTATTTGTTGTTTTTGATATGCTTATGTACTTGAGTTTGCCCATTGAAATTAATTTGACTTCCTTTTCCTTTAGTGTATGACATAACTTAGTGAAGGAAGAGAAATTTATG
Organism: Torreya grandis; assembly: GCA_037957365.1. Taxonomy (NCBI): domain Eukaryota; kingdom Viridiplantae; phylum Streptophyta; class Pinopsida; order Cupressales; family Taxaceae; genus Torreya; species Torreya grandis. Next base: position 194,640 of record JARHVA010002917.1, on the reverse strand, counting down.
AACATTATTGACTCATGTAAAGCTGATAAAAGACTCTATTTGAAGAGATCTTATAATTATTGATTGACCATGGGGCTAGTCATTTTAGCCAAGATATTCTTATATCGAAGAACATAATCTATGAAATGCTCATTTGACCTTTGTTTCTACTATGCAACTTTGGCATAAGAAACCTTGTCACCTATGTTAACATTGAAATGAGATAGGAACATGTGAGATAAAGGATTGAATGCATTGACAAACTAATTTGGTAGACTATAAAATTATTATAGAGCATAATCCTTTAAACTTCATGGAAAAATCTTGGTTAGTAACCAGTCATTTGGCACATAGTCCAAGCATGTTGCATGAAAATATCTCAAGTGTGTCTCTAGATCACCCTTTCCATCATATAGAGTGATCTTGGGTTGAATAAAACTTGGTGGTAAGGGTATAGAAGAAATATGACATGTCAATGGTGTCTGAAGTAGAGAAAAAAATCCAAAGCTTGTGTTGGTCTAGAGGCACCTTGCTCAAGATGTAACACCTTGGATTGAAGATGTTTTATCTCTTCCAAAAGGGTAGCCACATCAAGAGACAAAGATTTACTAGCCATAACTGGTGGTGCCTCATGGGAAGGTTGGGATGCTATAGGGGGTTGTTGAGACATAATTACCCCTATAGTATCATTTGCAATTGGTTATTTTGTGGTTTGAAAGGATTGACTATTGTTCACTTTTTATTATTCTTCTTGTAGTATTTTAAGCATGTTGTCTTGTATATCAAGATGTTTAGTTAAAAGGTCTTGAAGTTCTCTCTTATCAGTTTCATCAAAATCTATATATTGAGCCATTGTTAATGAAAGAAAAAACATTGAAAATGGATTGAATTTTTTGTAATAAGTTGTAATAATAAAAATGAAATGGAAGGAAAGTACTAAATAAAAAAATGTAAAGTCCTAAAAATAGAAAACTAGAATATGAATAAAAAGGATACGAAGCTCACAAACATGTATGGTGATACCTCAAGAAGCAAAGGGACGTAGTTAATTCAGCTAGGGTTTGAAAGAAAATGATTTTCAAAATTAATATGGTAATTATTTTTAAATGTAAAATTATGATTTAAATATGCAAAAAAAAAAATAGTAAAAATACCAAGACCTAGTATAGGCAACAAGGGTTTGAAGGAAATTATTTTTAAAATTAATAAGGTAAATTTTAAAATTACATATGAAATTCTGATTTAAATATGTAGGAAAAATCATTAAAAATATTGAAAAAATCATCAAAGAATTTTCCTTAGGGTTTATAGGGTTTTTATGTGTAAATGAAGTAATTCAAGTTCACCAAATGATTAAATTTTTTTGGGAATAATGGAGTTTTATTCCTATTTTAGTTAAGGTTCTGGATTAAAAAACTAGTAAAGAATATTGCAATAATTATAGTCCTGATTTGTATAATTTATCTTTTTTACCTTTTTAAAAATAACAATAAATTAAGACAAATATATCTTAGCTTAAAATAAGCTGAAATGGCTATTGTAGGGTCTGAAATTGGCTATGCAAGATTGGGACAGTGTCATAAATTAGAATCCAACTTTCATTCAGTGAAAGGATATGACCACCAAAAATAGGACACTTTGAGGTCTAATGATGTTGTCCACTTCTGTCGTTGTTGTCCAAACTAGTCATAAAGACCTAATTTTTTTGGGTTCTTTATGTTGATCTTGTGTGAGCCTACTTATGAAATAATTAGTGTTGAGTGTTGATGAAACTCACTATAAATCTATGTTAATCTCCAAACCCTAAATCTTCATGATGTTTGATAAATGGTATTTTAAGAGGGATCATACACATTGCCTACATACCAATACTCTAAAGAGGGATCAAGCCATATGTAGTTCTCTCACCTAAAGTGATTTGTGAAATAGTGTGATGCAAATGAAATAATGAAAAATTGAGAGTGCTTGAGGTGGCTAGGGACTATATACACCTAAATCTAGCCACTGATAACCTCAAATCAAGATTTTGGCCAATTTCCATTCAAAATGCATAATTTAGCTTAAAAACACTAAAACATGCTAAAAGATGTGAAACTAACATATTAAAATGCTGATTTTGGCCAGGGTATCCCTAAATAGGGCAATGTAATTTATGACCCAGCTAACTTTAATCATATCAGTTCAAGTCAAAATGCCAATTTTGCACCTAAGTGCTTTGGATTGCTCTTTTCTATCAAACCTCTTACACAAGACATGTACCTTTGTTATTTATTATTGGTAACATCATAAATGGTAATATAGTTCCAACACATCTGACATCATCTTTAAATTCTAATCCACTCAAATTGTGGACCAATAACAAGGCATTCTGATCAATTTAAATAATTTGTGCACAAAATGCTTAAACATGCTTAAGAGCTAATTAATCCAAATCAAGGCCTAATTAATAATTCCATGGAAACTTGTTGAAAAATTATTTTTAGAAATGAATATTGAATATCTACATCATCAGGTGACCTCATTGCATGGGAAGACATCCCTAGGCCATAAATGCCATAAATATCAAGATTAATGCCTCCCATACCTCATAAAAGCCCTCCATGCCTCTTAATTGCTCCCTTTTACAATGTCATGATGAGGATAATTATAAACTTAATTCCAAAAATTAAATTAATCCTCAACCACACATATCAATCTTAGGATGGATGGTTTAGGTTGCTTCTAGACATTTGCAAAAATCTATAAATAGAGAGGTCATGAACATCATTTCTAAGCTATTTTGGTGCAAATTTTTTATGCTAAAATATATTTAAAAGACTTGAGAATACAAATTTATAATTCATAACTGATTACAAAGCTTCAATTAATTAGTGTTATCATGCCAAATTGATTCTATACCAAGCCAAGCCATAGACTAAAGATGACAAGTTGGTTTCATATAAAGTCATGGTCGACACTCTTAAATGATAAATTGCCAATATTCAGTTTGAGCACATACCAAGGTATAGTGATAGAATTGTAGATGCCATGGATACTATTGGATCTCAAATTCAACAAATAAATAAAGCTAGAATCAGTTCCTCATTGAGAATTTGTCAGCACCAACTCATAAACCTTCAACTATTACCATAATTTGTGATATTGTTGGTCCTAATACTATCTGGTACTCATACCTTTACAATTACCTGTTAGGGTGTGGAGCTAAAAGCTTCACCTAAGGCAAACAAAGAGGTTTTCAGAGCTTGACAGTCGCTGGCATCGACAGGCCAAAATCGACGTCGGTCAGGGGATAGTGCAAGGGAAACTAGCATCGACAGGAGATCAGCCAGCATCACTCACCTCCAATTAGGTAGGGATTGACGTCGATCACCTGTGGTGGTCAGAACTACTGTTGACGAATAGTCAGTTAAGTGAATGCGTTGTTTGCATGATAAAGACAAGTTCGAGTCTTTGAGCCGCTTGTCTAATTATTGTATGCATGAGATCTATATAATAGACTCATGGGCTGTATTGTTAAGTGTTAAACTTGTAGAATCCAAGTGTGGAGATTGGAGAGTTCTTCCCATGGTGGAATCAAGTAGGATTCTGCATGTATGTAAGATCAGGTTTGATATGCAGGGTGTTGCAGGATCATGGTGGAGATCTACATGTGATAAGTAAGATCAGGTTGGTCTACAGAGATGTGTGTATGTGAGGGTCAGAATAGCATCAGTGGGGGAGCAATATCAAGGTGACAACAATACATCAAGAGCAGGATCATGGTTAGATCTACTTGGAGTACCGGTTTATACTCAGTTGTACTGGATGTACAATGAGGTGAACAATAGCTTGTGTTAGCTGTTAGTTGTGACCTATGAGAGAAGATTACTCAGGTGGGAAGATTACTTGGAGCCCTTGAGGAGGAAGCCTCACAGAGGTGGAAGAAGAGTGTGATCTCTTTATTGTAATTTCCTTTGTAATGAGTTAAATACAATTGTGTGTTGCCTCTCATATTCTGTGTGTTTTCTCATTGATAATTATTTGTTCTTCTGGTTATTTTTGCATGTAAGTTGCTTATACAATGGTAATCGTGTGTGCTCTTAATAGATGCCATGGATACTATTGGATCTCAAATTCAACAAATAGATAAAGCTAGAAAATATCAGTTTCTCATTGAGAATTTTTTAGCGCCAACTCATAAACCTTCAACTATTACCATAATTTGTGATATTGTTGGTCCTAATACTATCTGGTACTCAGACCTTTACAATTACCTTCATTACCAAGTTATACCACCTAACCTATCTTGAAAACAAACCAAAGCCTTCATTCATCACTCTACTCATTATAATTTACTTGGATCTACCCTTTATCATCATAGTTTTGATGGAACTCTGCTTCATTATTTAACTTCAGTAGAGTCTATGCTAGTGTTAAGAGAAGTTCATGAAGGATTATGTGGATCTCATTCTAGCAGGGCAGTCCTATCCAAAAATATTTGGTGTACTTGTTATTATTGGCCCATAATGGATGTAGATGCCACTTCATATGTAGAAAAGTGTGACAAATGTCAACGGCATGCTAATCTGATTCATGCCCTAGCAAAAACTTTGAAACCAATATTGATGCCATGGCCATTTTCTACATGGGGACTTGACCTCATTGGGAATATTAACCCCACTTCATTTGATGGCCATAAACATATCCTTATCACCACTAAATATTTCACTAAGTGGGTTGAAGCTATACCCCTCACTTACATGACTAGAAGGCAAATTTCCAAATTCATTTTCAACCACCTTATTTTCCACTACAATATCCCCTTTGACATTATATCTGATAATGGAGGATCAGTCAAGAACAAGGATGTAGACTAGTTATGTATTGAGTATAACATCACATAACATTTTTCTATAGCATATTACCCTTAGGGTAATGGCCAAGCTGAGGCATCCAATAAAACCATTATCAATATTCTCAAAAATATTGTCAATGATGTCAGCCATGATTGGCGCCTCCAGATATTCCCTACCCTTTGGGCATACCATACCAATCATCATACTCCCATAAGAACCACTCCATGCTCACTTTTTTATGGTACTAAAGTCATCCTTCCCATTGAGGTTAAATTGCCTTCACTATGCATCTCTTTCAAGCATGTCCTAGATGATTATGACTATCGAGTAGCTCACTTGTAAGAGATAGACCTACTTGATGAAAAATGCATCACCATGTTCAAAAATCTTTGAGCATATCAAAACTAACTCAAAGGCCACTATAATTGGTGTGTTAAGCATAGAACATTTGAACTTGGTGATCTTATTCTTAAAGAAAACCAAAATAATACCATGGCTAAGAAGAAGCATAAAGGGAAATTTAAACCAAATTGGATAGGGCCTTTCATCATTACTACAAATTATGGATTAGGAGCATAAAGGCTTACCACACCAGACAAAGATGAGCTTCTAGAGCTAATGAATATTATTCATCTCAAGTGGTACTATACTGGAGTGTTAAGGTGTATTATCTATAAGGACCATTTTAGTTATACCATTTTATCACTATTCTTATTTATACAAATACCATCCTTATCCATCCTCTTCACTATATCCACTTTCCACTTCCATCCTACCAACCTAATGTGTTTTAAAGCCTAGCCTATTTGACCTTGGTTTTTGTCATTCATTACACAATTTCAGCGGTATCTAATCAGTTTCATCAGTTAGTTCAAGTACTTCAAATAGAGCATATTTTAAGATAACATGATAGAATTTTTAGTACTTGCATCCTTTATTTGCTATTCCTTTCTTACCACTGGTATTGATACTAATTATAACCACCTTTGGGAAAATTATTACCATCAATATATGTCATTGTGTCCTAGTTATAACTACCTATGGGCAAGCTAGGGTCAATATTAAACCTTAATGTACCAACTTGCCACTTCTTATGTTTGACTATGCCTTTTTACCAACTATGCCTGCTTTATTTGAATCAAATGCTACACTAGTCAACTTCCTCCATTGTAAGCATAGAACTATAGTGACTTGAGGTCCTAATATGAGACTATGTAGGTAGTGCTCAATACTTATTGAGGTTAACTCAGTCACCCTTTTCCCCATGATCTCACTATTTTATGAGAAACCTAAGCCACACTCTCATCATATTGCAAGCAACCTAAGCCATGCTCTTATCATTTTTTGAGCAACTTAAGTTTGAACACTCTCACCATTTTGTGAGCACCCTAAGCCATGCTCTTACCATTTTATGAGAAACTTAAGTTTAAATGCTCTCATCATTTTGTGATCACGCTAAGCCACACTCTCACCATTTTGAGAGAAACCTAAGTTTGAACACTCTCACTATTTTGTGAGCTTGAACCATTTCATGTCTCATCATTCTTGATCAAGTTGAGATACCTTAAAAATTCTAAAAACATTTATAAAATCATTAGAAAAAACCAAAAACATTTTATCATTTCTTTGCCTTAAGGATTCTAGGAACCCTTACTAAGTTGCAAGCAAATCACTTGTCACTTAGTTTCCCCATCCTTTTTGGCTTTTTTCTCTCATGCACTTACCATTTTTCAATACCATTCATCTTCTTCTATCATATCCATTATATTTTTTTCCCTCAATTATCACATTCTTCCCATTCCCTGGGAGAACTACATTTGGCTTGAAGTTTTTTATTAGATATTACATCCATGGAACTATGTAGGTATCATCCACTTTCCTAGTGCATATGGAGATATCTTGGTCACCCCCTTCCTTTTCTTCTATTCCCCCATTTTGTTTTTTTATTAATTTGTCACTTATTTTCTAGGGATAATGACCGTACATTTTTTATTGCTTTGTTTGTTTACTTGTTTCTACTTTTTTTTTTTTTTGTCTGCCTATTTGTTTACTTTCAACACTATTGCCTTGATTCAGTTTATGTGTGTTTATTAGGTGATTCCTTGCCCACACTTATACTTGAATCCATCCACATTCATATGTTTACATTTTCATCATGGTTTCTATAATTGGTGCATTATGTTCTATTGAGTATTAGATTTTGAGAGTCAGTCCTTATGCATATTTTGGCCAAGTCCTCCTGATGTTATATTATGATGCTTACTAACATGTTCTATAGTAAACCTCAACTTCAAGAAGTCTATTCAGTAATAGTGGCATCTCTTTGACACCAACATCTAAATCCCATCCTAATCATATCCAAAACAACATAATTAACCATAAAATAATTTCAACCTTTATTAGTTCAGATGAGTATCTCCCTACCAGTAGGTTGTTTCAATTAATCATTATCCCCTATGTTAAGTTATCATCATCGTCAACCAAGTTTATCATGTTTTTCATAATCAAGGTCCAATGATTATAACTTCCTTTGGGCAAATCATTACACACTATCCCACTTGCATTTCTCAATGATTATAACCACTTTTGGGTAACCACTTTACTTTTTTTTACCTATATAGAGGCATTTTATTATCTTTTTTATCTATCCTAACTAGGGTAGCTCCATCTTCTCAATGATTATAAACATCTTTGGGAAAATCATTGTGTTATCATACCATGTTGCCACTATCAGGGTACAATATTTATAACCACCTTTGGGAAAATCATTGCACACCATCTCAGTTGCATTCTCAATGATTTTGACTAATTTTTCAATCTCATTGTGTTTTTGACCCCATAATCTTTCCTTTCTTTTGTTCCCTCACTTTTTTTCTTTCTTTTTTAGTCTCATTATGTTTTTCACCATTTATCGACCTACTTGTGCCAACCATTCACTTGAGGGGGCATCATATAGTTAATTTATCATTGTTACATTTGTAGGCATATAATACCTTTTCATTTTTTGAGATGGAATTTATGTGCTTATAGATTTTAATGCCTTCCCAAACAAGTGCAAACTATAGACACCTAAATCTAGCCATTGATAACCTCCAATCAAGATTTTGGCCAATTTCTACTCAAAATGCATAATTTAGCTTAAAAACACTAAAATATGTGAAACTAACATATTCAAATGTTGATTTTGGCTAGGGTATCCCTAAATGGGGAAATGCAATTTATGGGTCAGCTAACTTTGATCAGATCAGTTCAAGTCAAAATGCTAATTTTACACCTAGGTGCTCCAGATTGCTCTTTTATATCAAATCTCTTACATGAGACATGTGCCTTTGTTATTTTTTGTTGGTAACATCCTAAATGTGAATACGGTTCCAATGCATCTGACATTTCCTTCTAATTCTAATCTAGTCAAATTTTAGACCAATAACAAGGCATTCTGATTAATTTGAGTAAAATTTGTGCACAAAGTGCTTAAACATGCTTAAGAGCTAATTAATCCAAATCAAGGCCTAATTAATAATTCCATGGAAACTTTTTGAAAAATTATTTTTGGAAATTAATATTTAATAACTACATCATCAGGTGACCTGATTTCTTGAGAAGACATCCCTAGGCCATAAATACCACAAATATTAGGATTCATGCCTCCCATGCCTCATCAAAGCCCTCCATGCCTCTTAATTTCCCATTTTTTCAATGTCATGATGAGGATAATTATAAAATTAATTCTAAAAATTTAATTAATCCTAAACCACACATCTCAATCTCAGGATGGATGGTTCAAGTTGATTCTAGACATTTGAAATAATCTATAAATAGAGAGGACATGAACATCATTTCTAAGCTATTTTGGTGCAAATTTATTATGCTCAAATATCTTCAAAATAATTGAGAATACAAATTTATAATACATAATTGATTACAAAGATTCAAGTAATTAGTGTTACCATGCCAAATTTATTCCAAGCCAAGCCACAAGCCAAAAGTGCCAAAGACAGATGGAGGTAGCCAAACTTCCATTTCCAAGGACTTCATGAGCACAAGCTGAGCAAGCCACTACTACAAAGGCATTTGGAGCATCCAAGGAAGGTGAAGGAAATATTGAGTTGTATTCCTTATTTTTTAGTTGTGTTTGTCATTTATTTTTGTTACCAAGCTCTCCCTAGTGTTTACACCTAGAGATGTTATGTTATTAGTGTGTTTCTTTCATTTTATTTTCATTTTAGAACTAACACCATACTAAACATCCTCTCTTGAGTCAAATTCATCGATCATAGGGACTACTATGAGAGTTTGAATATGTTTGCAGTTGTATTAGGTGACTGTATGTAGAGAATAGGGAAGTTTGCCTTTGTAGTTTACTTGTATTCTTGCTTGCTTTATAAGATTTTATCACGTCCTTTGTAAATGAACTTTGAATGGGATTTTATAAGGAACAATTGGTCATGGGTTAGATGTATTTGTGCTAGGCTAACATAATGAAGAATAGGAATAAAATGAAATGGACCATTTGGGCTCAAAGTGTGATTTGATAAGAGCATAAGAATGGGACACCTTAGGGTCCAGTGCTATAGTCTAGGTATGACACTCCTATCCTATAGGCTCAAGACCTAAGGGGATAGGATTTTCCTAGTAAATAGATTCTTGATGAGTTGGAATTAGGTTTTAGGAGTCTATGGATGATTGGTAATGAGAAAAAAGTGTCTATAAGGGTTTCAAAAGCATGTAAGAAGGACCTATGGATTGGATGTCACAAGCCACACTCAAACTACCAATTTGGACATTTTATATGAATATAATTTGTAACCTATGTATATTTATTCTTAGTGTTTTACCCAATGATAAACTTTCCATATTTAATAATTTATCAAAATAAAAATAGTTGAATATCATTTATCTTTAACACCTTGATATTTCTAGTTTTACACCTATATAATCACATAAACATTTATTTTTTAATAAGAATATGGTAAAATAACTAGATACTATATTTTATTATCTGTGATGTTGACATACATTGATTGTGTAGATTAGCCTTAATTTTTTTATTCATAATTTATCCTATTGTGTGATACATGATGAGATGTTTTCCTATTGATTACATTAAGTGACTCTTTATCTATTTGTGTTTGGCTCTAATTTTATGAGACATTTAATTTTCAATTGTGTTTGATTTTTATTCTATGTGACATTTTACTGTCCATTTTGTGTGACTCTTTTATCATGTGGCAATTTGATTATCCATTGTGTGTAAATTTTCCTTGTGTGATATTGATTGCTACTACATGTGATTTATTATGTGTGTCATGGGCATGACATCTATGTATGGTTCTATTTTCTATATGTAGATAGATCTAGGATTATCTACTAATCTTGTTGGTGCCATGCTCATATCATACACTTATCTTCTTTTTTATTGTGACATGATACATATCATGCACCTTTCACATAGTTATTACTCAATTTATGGATGTTCATTTCTATGTGATCTATTCACTACATTTATCTCTACTATATCTATCATGATATGAGTCTTTTATGCCTCATAATGCATGTTTCATATATACTTAGATGATTTATTCTTCCTCTGATAATATGGTGAATATAACTCCTTTTGAGATAATGTTTAACCCTAAAATCTAGATTGGGGGCATCTAGGTTCAAATGGGTAGAGATAGCCTATAGCACAAGGATGTTAGACTATATATAAAGCATACCAATTAATTTTCAAACTCAAAAACATATACTAAATTTATTATGTTGAGATATGCTAAAAGTATAAAGTAAAACTATGTTAGATATTACAATGATAATGAAAACAAGATACTTAGCTGGTTCTAATGCTAATACAAATCTCGATCTAGAATATGAAAAAATTAGACTAGATCTAAATTCTAGATCAATTACCAAATTCTATAAATTATACCTATGTAGCTTTGGATACTTGCATCAACCTTGGAGGGTTACGTTGATGCTTCTATTTGACTTGGATGTAGATGTCCAGTATAAAATAACTACTAAAACTGGATGTGAAAACTTGGATGCTTATGGGTTTTGTGTCACATTTACTCTGGTGAATTTAGATTTGGATCATGGACTGTCATTCTTGAGTGCTTGATTGAATTCCCTTGGTAAATTTCCTTGTGATAAGTAAGAAATTTATAGGTGAGGAATGAACGAGGATTGATCTTGTATTTATACCAATCCTTTTGAATAATATCTTACATTAAATAGATTAGGTTAATTATAGGAATACATTTGATTTGTAAATTAGATGCATTTAGGGAACTAGACACTTACGTTGGGATAGGACACTTGCATTGACATAGGTGTTTGATTGGGATGAAAGTGTCTAGGCAATTGGAAAACATGCATAGGTCCAAAACTTATAGAGATATACAATAGACATGTTCATAACATTCTAATTATGATATAAAGTTTGAGTCATCTAAATAACATTATACTGACTAAGAGATAAGAAAATAGGAATAAATAGATAGTGTATGCATTAATTTTGATAACGTGAAGGGTCTAGAAGCTAAAGGTACATCCATAATATGTAGTTTTCAAGTGTAAAAGACTGAGGTGCTATATAATTTATAAATAGTGTCTACACTTTCCCCCTCTTTAATTTAGTAATGAAATTACTAATTTAAAGGAAAAGAAATGCATATTTGGGTGTGTTTAACACACCTTGCCTTTGCTTGAGCCCAACTTGAGTGATTTCTTGGTGATTAACCTACAACTAAGAGCATGTTATAATATATAAAAAATGCATATAATATGAAATTGAAAGCATTAAAATGATTCAAATTAAAATAGAGTAAGGTTTAAGATTATATTTATGTATCGTTGCAACTGTCTTTGTTAGGGTGTGGAGCTAAAAGCTTCACCAAGGAGCATACTTAAACAGGTTCGGGTCTACACAGATGCCGGCGTTGGTCAGGAGCGACCGACGTCGGTTAGTAGCAGTTGCAGAGGCGTCGACGTCGGCGATATGGTCGACCGGCAACGGTCACAGGCGAACAGGCAGGAACCGACGTCGGTTACCTGCGTGTCCACAAATCTATTTCCGTGGACGGCAGCGAGTGTTTGCATGATAAGTTTGAGTCGTGGAATCAAGCTTGCGTCTCTATTGTTAGCAATATTATTTTTAGAGCCCTTGTTCAAGAGGCTTAACTGTTTGTTGTAAGAGCATGCTCAAGTTCCCTATTTCTATATGTAGGAAGATCTTCTTAGCTTAGAATTGTAAGTGTTGTGTGTAGAACTGTAAGAGTAGAACATTGTGAATGTTTGAAGGACAGTATAGAGTTGCATCAATCCAGGTTGTTGGATTTGAATGTACTTGAGAGTGAGCTCTTGAGGAATAGAGATCTAGTGAGAGATCTTGTGTGCATCTGAGAGAGGTGTGGAAGAACGAAGCTTCTTCATTGTATTCCTATTGTAAAGAGTTTCAATACAAGTTTTCAGGTTGTTTTCTTGTATATCTTGTTCTGTGCTATTTATCATTTCAGTTACTTATCTATCTGATTTATTTCCGCATTTATTGCTTTCACAAGTGTAATCTATTGTTGGTTTGATCCCCCAACAGTCTTACCTTTTGACAATTTGAATTGAAAATATATATCATTATGAATCATTATAGATATGATTATGACAAATGTAAATCTAAAAAGTGAATATATCTAGGGAGATAAAGAGATATTTGAGGAAACATGCCCCAAAATTTGAATAAAAGGTGAGTTGTCACTTGACAGTTGAGATTAGCTCAACTATTCAACCTAATCATACTTATAACATAGTGAGCGTGAGTGAACTGTGTCAACTCACACTATATATCTAGTGAGGTTAGATGATGTAATCAATTACAACCTATAAAATTAGAAAGATGAAATGATTTAATCACCTTAACCATACCAAAATTGAACCAACATGTATAATATATTGGCTCAATACAATATTTTAAAAAGTTCAACCTAGTGGGTGATGAAATTCCATAGAAGTATTTGAAATATGGAGCTGATTTTGATTTTATAATTTAGGTGCCCTTTTCATAGAATATGTATTTATCTTGTCAAAAATTGGCTATAACATTGGTACCAATGTATATAATTTTGTCACAATTGTGTATCTAAATCCCATAATTGTGATTTTGGGCAATTTTTAAAATGTGTAAGTGTGAAGAATATGCTTTTAAAACATGCCCCCACTATATTCTAAGCCTAAAAACTAGTTTAAGTGTGGAGAATATGTTTCTAGAACACACCCTCACTATATATCTAAATTTTAAAATTGGTGTAAGTGTGGAGAACATGTTTCCAAAACATACCCCCACTATAATTTGAATATGGTAAAATATGAAACTTATGTCTTAATGGCATGCCCCCACTAATATTCATCCCCTTTTAAAGTGAGGGAAAGTATAAAATGGTATTCATGTTACCTAAAAATTACAAGACAAATATATAATCTATGTATCAACTAACATATAGAAGGAATCTTTATACACATAATATTTTCAAGCTCTATCAATTAATGATGATTTCTATCTTTCAAAAACCTATCGAGTCTAAATCTCTCTGAGTGCATGCTCTAAGGGGTGAACCATAAAATGGGTGGGCAGACCATTGGTGCTTCACAAGATTATTTTCCTTTATTTTTGCTTATTACCAATCCAACCAACTCATAAAAACATTCCCCTAAGCTATTAATCCTCTTTTGCATACTCTTCTAGTCTTTGACCACCTTCATTAACCCTTTTCTTAACATAAAAATGCTTTTGATAGTTTACATGACTAGGTCAATTAGTTCAACCTTTTATTCTTATTGGTGAAGTTCATTTAGGGTCTAGGTCAGCTCTTGGTCGATCTAACCCATAACCTAGTGAGTTTTTGTTAATAACAATACTATGTCAACCCTGTCAGCCAAATATTTTAAAAGCATTTAGGGTTAGATCTACCTATATAAACACATCCCTTTTTCCATTATTAAAAAGAAATCAAGAGTTATTATTCATTTACACTTATTTAGAACCAACTCTTCCACCATTCTACTAGAAGAGTTTTAGCTTAAGGTTTCTACTTGGAGAATCTAGTCTCTTGGAAAAATCTTGGATGCTATGGCCTTTCTTAGTGATCCTTACAAACCATAACAAACTCTTATAAATCAACTTTATCCAAGGGAGATATTGAGTCTTGATGGGTTCATCTTCCAATTAATTATATCTAGCTTTGTTCCTCTCTTTAGTAGATACAAATAGCATAAGTAATGGCTTTTGAATAATATTACTCTTCTCTTCCATCCATTAGGGTTTTACTTATACATAGCTTAATTAGGATTCTTCTATGCATGTTTAACATTGTTTATTTACTAACCTTCATATTTTACCATAAGCATTGGTGAACACTAGATTAGATTTATTTGCTTTACTTATTATTAAAGTGAATATGAAAACATAGGCATTAATTAGGGTTATTGCATTATTTTGCTTGACTGGAGGATTTGGAACCCTCCCTAATGATATTATTATGATAAGAGATCCCCTAGTTAATTATAGTGGATCCAAAAATTAGTCATGTTCCTGAGTATCTAATGTATCCCCAATCAAAAGTGTGAGTGGGATCTATCTTTTCTAAACTAGGATTGATTTATAGATCTGATGTATTTTTAATTACGTACATTCTAGTGAACCCAACATGAATTTAACCCTTGCAGGTTTTATTTTCACATTTTTCATTTCTATCATGTTATTTATTATTTTTATATATTTGTGATACTAGGTCGACAAGGTTAATATAGTTTATAAATTTTTTGTGTAGGTTTAATACACAATCACATCAAAATGACTCTATTATTTCTATGTAGGTCTTCATTAGATATAGGTTACTAGATTGAGCCAATCAACATAGTACTCTTATTCATCTATAGAATAATAAAATAGGTCGAACATGTCAGCTTAGTATCACAGTAAGCTTCTAGATAACAAACTAAGTTGACTAGGCCAGTATAGTCATCTTAACAGGTTTTAGTAAACAAGGATTTGTAGAACTAGCTTGACCCAATCAACATAATTGGTAGAATTTACAAGTAGAATTCAAGGAGATTTAGCAAAAATCTCACAATCCTCAACATATTATAACTCACCAAGGTTCCTTTCTCTCTATCTTTCAATTTTATTCTTTCTTATAGTTCTATTTTACAAAGTTTGCAGTCTTAAAAACTATAATCATACAACTAATTGGGTCAACTTGGTTGATTTAGTTCTATATTTTTTATTCTATATAAAAGAATAGGTTGACCTAGTCGACATAGTTCTTAATGACTCTTTCTCCTATAGTATAGTAATGATCCTATCAATTCTATTCTATAATGTTTACATACACTATCATCTGAACTAATTATGTACTATGTTTAATTTGGAAATTAATAAATATATGCTAGTAATTACTTTACACTTTCACTTTCATTTGTTTTCATGATTATAATATATCACATAGTCTAAATTAGGAGGTTTTTTTCAATATACCATTTATTTTCAATATTTTTCTCTTTCTTTCACACACTACCAAATCACACAACTTCAAAACACATTTAAATTTTTTCTATCCAATGCCTACCTACTTGGATTTCATCACCAAGAGGGAAATCGACTTGGTTTTCTGGCTAAGTATAAACATGTGATTATTAATATATATTGACAAAGCACATGACACACTTATCATTATGATATTATTAAATGAGGGGGTAGGCCCCAATACCAAGATAGTACCATTACCAACACAGATCGCTTTCAACCTAAACATCCTAAAACCAACCATAGATTGAGTTCCCTAATTTTATCCAACTTCTCTATCACACTTAAAATAACACTTTATAATAATATAACAACATTTAGGATGAGTACTTAGTTAGCATTTACTTTTTAGTTGACTTCTTGCTCTTTTCTCATTATATGATGTATTTCAAAAACTTGCATTAACCAACATTGGTGCAAGGTTTTATGTCCTGTGCCTCAATTAGATCATTATAATTAACCCAATTGATTATGTGTTTGATTTCATTTCTTTCTTTAAATTACATTACAAAATATTTCATTATTTTTAGTACACTATTATTCTATTCGATAGTCTATTACAAACTATTTTTACTTCCTACCTAAAATACTAAGTCAACCCAATCAACTCTGTACCTATTTTACTAGTTAGATTATAGTACTAGGTTGACCTAGTTAACCTTATACATTTATCAAGCTATGTTTTACCCCAATCTGTAGTACTAGGTCAACCCAGTTAACTTTGTAATCTTACTACTATCCTATCTATTTGACTCAGTTCTTTATTTCTCCTTAGCATTTTGCTCATTTTCTTTGAATCATCATGAATTCCCCTATTATAATCTTCTTAGATATCCTAAATACATTTAGACACTATATGGTATGTTCATTTTCCCCTCTCTTTTCCTCCCAAGAGAACCCTCACTCTTAGAGCACATCATCCCTTCTATCTATGGATTGTAACATGGTTCAAATCACACCTCAAGATGAAGTAGGTGGATCTGATCCTTTTTTTACCTATCAAGACAATTATTATCTTCAATATCTTCAACATAATGTGGGAGAAATTAACACAATTCTATCCAATAATCCCACTAATAATCCATCTTCCAATAACCCTCCCCCTAATACCAATTCAGGGAATTCTCCTACAAACAACAACCAACTGATTAATATGACTCAACTTATTACATAATTCATAAAACAAATGAACATAATTCAAACTTATAACACATGTCAAATGATGCAATTATAATGTCATTTTATCAATACGCTAATCAACCTCTGACTATCATTCCTCAATCCAATCCAAATTTTATTCCCCCAACTTTTAGAGATTCTTCAATAAATGTTATTCCTCAACTTGTAATGAATAAAAAAATTCTTAAAAATATAAAAAATGATCCTTTATCTCATTTCATTATCTCCATTGATATTGGAAATATATCTCAAACTATCAAGTATGATGGGACCAAAGACCCTACATCCTTTCTCAAAGTATTTGGCAATATTTATAAAGAAAGGGTATAAATTAATACTTTTGTCACAACTAAAATTCAAGTTAAAACCTTTATTGGTGATGTATTGGAATGGTACAACCAACTTACCTAGCATTATATTTGGCAAATTGAGGATTTAGTCAATCCTTTATTCAAATAGTTTTAACATAATGATCTTCTCAAAAATTGTTTTAGTCATTTCATCAATGCTAAGCAATCTCCCATCGAATCAACTCATGATTTTATCAAATGATGGAAATATATAGTTCATAAATCCAACCATAACATGATTGATGATAACTTGTTTAAACTCTTTATAACTAACTTAAATCCTTAGATTTAATATGAGGTTCTAATTTTTTCTCCCCAAACACTTAATAAAGCTCTTAACCAAGCTAAATGTCAAGACTTCCTCATTAAGCAATTAAAACCTAATCCTAAATTATTTAAAAGATATTTTCAAACTTCTACCAATGCCATCATTGGAAATAATCCTAAAACCAAATAAATATTTTCCCCATCTAAAATTATCTCATCTTCTCACATATCATTCACTGCACAACAAATGAAACAATTTTTACTACCCTCTAAACCCTTTACTTATCCTAATAATCCTCCTAAGTTGTATGACCCTAATATTTTTTTTTTGTTTGACACCAACATTGGTCACTCCCATGAAACTTATATATGTATTACTAAATTACCTATCTCCTATGTGCTTTGTGATTCTTTTAATCACGAATCCATGTTTAAACTTCATCATCAAGAGTACAATACCACTTCTCAAAAATGACAAGCTTTCAAATATTCTTCTTCTAATAACCAAAAATATTCTTCAACTATTAATAATCAACAACATACTAAGGATTTTTGTGCTATTGATGCCAACTATGACCAATATTATAATAATTATCAATACTTTAATGCCATTAAGGTCAACTATCATCACAAACTAGCTCATTTAGATCCTATCACAAAATTAAGAAACCATCTTTAGAAGAACATCTCAAAAATACTACCACTAATTTAACTTTAGAATCCTTAAGGAACCAACTCCTACTTTCAAACCCCCAATAAATTCCATTGCTTCAAAATGTACCTTACCTTCCAAAACTTACACAAGTTCTTCTAAATCCCATTGGAAATTTCTTGAAGAACTTAACTCCATGCCTTGAAATATTAAAATTATGGAGTTATTTCATACTTCCCTTTATCATTTGAAGTTCCTTATGTAAAAATTAAAACAAATTTAATATCCATCTCTTATATATGAAGAACTACCTTCTATTGAGTCTCAACCTACCAACATGCATACCATTAGAATTGTGTGTCCTTCCAAACCGTCTATTGAATTTATTGAAGAAGACGTGATTAATGATGAAATACTTTTTTACACTGATGGTCTACCACTATTCATTAAAATATCCATTAATAATACCCTTATCCATAAATTCTTGGTTAATGAAGGCTCTAGTATTAATGTGACATTTTTGTGGCTTATCTAACAACTTGGTTATAACAAAGATCAAACTAATCAAAGCCACTTGGTTGTATTTGGCTTACCCTAACAATAAAACCTAAGACCATTTGAACTAAACTTATGGTCCTTGATTTTCCCTTATCATATAACATACTCCTTAGTCACCCTTGGACTCATAGAATGAGGGATATCACCTCTTTTAGTAGCTAATGCATCAAATTCTTACATAATAGTAA
Source organism: Torreya grandis (assembly GCA_037957365.1). Lineage (NCBI taxonomy): Eukaryota > Viridiplantae > Streptophyta > Pinopsida > Cupressales > Taxaceae > Torreya > Torreya grandis. The sequence goes on along the minus strand of JARHVA010002917.1, from coordinate 176,059 downwards.
ATGGTATAAGCATGAGGCTAATCCCAACCCTTGGAGTATTCAACTTCATAATCCAAAATCTCAATATCATATTCCTACCATTCCTACCATTAATAATTCTCCCTTACCTAAGTTTATCAACATCAATCCTAACTTATACGTCACTCTTGTTGATTCAGATGATGATGAACCTAATAAATTATAACATACCTATAAAACTACTAAGATACATCCTTATATCTTAGAGTGGCTTCATCTTTTTTTATTACCTCATGATTTCACTATTCCTCTCATATATGAGATCACTAAATTTCCCCCACCATGTAATTATCAATAACCTTCTTTACTTGAATATGCCTTCACATGCAATGATTATAGAGTGATCAAATTATTCTAAGACCCTATAAACATGTCTCCACAAAATTTTAGTAACATTAGGATTTCACTTGTTTAAAATCCCCCTAAATCTCAAACATGTACCATTTCTCCAACCTATGATGATAGTTACATCATTGCCCAAGCTCAATCTCAAGATTGGATGTTTAACATTATTAGAAGACTTTAGCTCAAATACATGCTTTTAACTAGGATGCCCATACCATTTTCATGTATCATGAATTAGATCCCAAAGTTCATGTGCCTCCTTATAATTCTCTACTTATTGATACTCCTTGTGTGGTAGAACAACTCTTACCTTTAGAACCTCCAAAAATTCTTGCATCTTCTCTACCACCTACAAATTCCATCATTTCCTCCAATTTTTTTCTTTTAAAAGAAACTGATGATATACCAATCCATTCTAATCAATCTACTCCTAATTCTAAGATTAAACTAGATGTTGAGACCATAGATTTCCATCAAATTCATTATAAATATGATCACCATGGTAATCAATTTCTCGATCTTGAAGTAGATGTTGAGTATTATGGTCCTCTTCCCACTTTTCCTAGTGATGAAGATATTCTTGAATTACATTATGCCTAAGAACCTCAACTTTCTCAACAACATCACAAACTCAATACTTTCAAAAACAAATTCCAATATTTCAAAAACTTCATTGCTATAATAGATCCTAAAGCTAATCAAATTTATTCTTTACTTAATGCATCATACCACTTACAATATGGTAATGTTATGCATATCAAAGAAACTAATCTCATTGAATATGGTACTCCATCATGCCCTCGACCAATTATAATTTATCATGAACTTTCACCTATTAAAGATGATAAATTTAGTTTATTTTTTAATAAATATCATGATATCTTTGCATGGTCTTATGAAGACATGCTTGGTATTAACCTTAACATTGTGGTGCACAATATCATCACTTATCCTGATGCCAAACTTGTGCATAAAAAATAATGAAAATGTCCACCTAAATTTTCCACTTTATGTCACAAAACAATTATTAAACTTCTTGATGATAAGTTTATCAAACCAGTGGATTATTATGAATGGGTTTCTAACATAGTTCCTATTCAGAAAAAGGTCACTATGGTCATTCAAATTTTTATTGATTTTGATAGTCTTAATCTTTCTTGTCCCAAGGATAATTTCCCTTTACCTTCAATAAATGCCGTTATTGATTCCATAACCATCTATGAAATTTTATCACTTATGGATAGATTCTTGGGCTGTAATCAAATTCATATTTCTCCTAAGGACCAACATAAGACAACTTTCACCATGGAATGGGACACCTATTACTATGTTAAAATTTCCTTCAGCCTCAAAAATATTGGAGCTACTTATAAACGGACAATGACTCATATCTTTCATGATCTTATCTAAAAAATTATAGAAACCTATGTGGATGACCTCATTTCTTAATTTAAAAGTTGAAATACTCATCTTTCCATCATCTTTGACCATCTTTTCAAATACAAAATTAGATTAAACCCTTAAAAATGTGTCTTTGGTATTACATCTGACAAACTCTTAGGATTCTTAGTCTCTCTCCATGTAATAGATATTAACCCTACTAAAATTAGTGTTATTATCAACATGCCCATACCTCATTCCATTGTAGACATTCACACCTATATTGGTAAACTTGGGGAAATTAGATGATTCATCCCCAAAATGGCTTACCACATAAACTCTATCAATTATATTATTAAGAAAGGTAATGCTTTATAATGGATGGACCCTTGTCAAAAAGCATTTGATAATATGAAAGAATCATTGCTTCACCCACCTATGCTTCATCCTCCTTACAATAATTGACCTTTGATCTTATGCACCTCTTCCATACCCATATCAGTTGGGCAAATGCTTTCCTAATAATATGATACTAGAAGAGAGTATGCCATCTATTACATCATCCAAGGCCTCATTAATTATGATAAATGTTACACAAAAGCTGAATTTTATTGCCTCACTATATATTTTACAATCAAAAGACTTTGACATTATATGATTTATTAGACCACTTATGTTATCATTCACTCTGATCCCCTTCATCACTTCTCCAAAAACTTTCTTCTTGGAGATAGAATTGGAAAATAAATGGTCCTTTTCATGGAAATTTATCTCTGTATCATTACTCAAAAATCTATCAAAGGGAAAATATATGTTGATCAACTTTCTATAGCTCTTGTGCTTGCTGCTGATCACCTTCATGATAGTCTTCCCAATGATAATATTATCTATATTGAAGGTCTCAATCAAGTAATATCTCTTAAATATTACTTCCATAACTTCACTATTGATCTTGAAGAAAGTAATCTTGATGAAACTACTATCTCCCTGATACTAATAAATCAAAAGTAGTCATCAAAGAACTTACTAAAATTAATGTCAATTTACATGAGGATACTTAGACCCATCATTTTAATGGTGATAAATGCCTTCAATAAGTTGGGGTAGGTCGTATCCTTACCAGTCCTCTTGTAAAAATCATGCCTTTAGATTTTTACTTAACATTTGATGTCACTAACAACAAGGTAGAGTACGAAGCCTTAATCCTAGGCTTGATAGTTTTTTTTAATTTAGATATTCCATATCTACATGTTTTAATCAATTCTTAGCTCATTTTTCACCAAGTCAATGGTGATTACCAATGTAAAAGCAAGAATCTCATTTATTATCATCAAATTTAAACCACTCTTGCCAAACATTTCATCTATTTTACTATTGAGCTTATCCCTCAAGATTAAAAATCTATTATTAAATCCATTGCTTCTTGATAATCTCTTTTTCATCCACACCAAGTTCTTACCGATCCTAATTTTATTATCCAAATACAAAAATATCCATCCTCTACTCAATCACAAGATTCAATAATATACCAAATTGAGGTTATCACCATTTAAAAAAACCCATGGTATAAATACATCATTCAATTTATGGAACACCAAACTTATCATCCCAACTTATACTCCCATGAAAAGTCTCACATTTAAAAACAAGCTTATAAGTATGTATTTTGATATAACATCCTTTATTATCACAATGATGAAGGTACCTTGCTCCACTATGTTATGAAATATAAGGTCCCTACTCTTCTTAAACAAGCATATGGGGGAATTTATGGTGGCCATTATAGTGGAAATGTTATATCCTACAAATTCCTATGTATGGGAATTTATGGTGGCCATTACAATGGACATGTAATAGCCTACAAATTCCCCACTTTTGAGAAGGATGCCATCAAATTTGCTAAAATATGTACTCCTTGCCAACTTCATGATGATTTAATTCATTCACCTCTAGATGAAATTCAAATTTTAGAATCTCCTTGGCCATTTTCCATGTGGGGATTAAATATCATAGGCAAACTACCTCAATCTCAAGAAGGGCATGTCTTTATAATCATATCCATATAATATTTTACCAAATGGGTTGAGTCCATTCCCCTTGTTAATGTTACTAGTACCACCATCTCCAAATTCATCCTTAATCATCTCATCTATGACTTTAGTGTCCTCATATTATCATTATAGATAATGGTGGCTATTTCAAAAACAAAGATGTGAAACAACTTTATGCTAAATTTAAAATCAATCATTAATTTTCCACACACTATCATCCAAAATGTAATAGACAAGATGAGGCCACCAAAAAAATCTTAATAAAATTATCCAAAATATAATCTATGAAACCCATAAGGATTGGCATAATCATCTCTATCCTGCTCTTTGGGCCTATCACACTAGCATACGTACTACCATTGGGGCAACATTGTTATCTCTAGTCTATGGTTTTGAATTAGTCCTTCCATTAGAAGTTGAGCTTCCATATCTCTATCTATATTTTTTATGGTATCATAACCAATGAAGAATTGTATGATTCTTGTCTTAATGCTCTTGATTTTCTTGATGAATATCATGTTTTTAATTTATAACATAATGACAATACATGTCCTGTATTGCCAAATAACATAATAAATGAGTCAAAGTTTACATGTTTAATGTTGGAAATATTGTCCTTAAATTAGAATACACTCATGACCAAGAAGGTAAATATACCCCAAAAATTTGGGTCCCCTATCTAGTCAAAGATATTTTTGGTCTAAGTACTTACCACTTTTAAACCAGTGAAGGCCATATTTTCATAGATCTCACCAACACGTAATTGTTTAAGAAGTATTTTGCCTAATTATTTATTTGTTTTCATTATTTATATATGCTATCTATCTTAGAAAAATTATAAGATACTTACATGGGTCTAACCCTCTACAATAGTTCTCGCTATTCACAAACCTTAGTCTTCCTTTTTAGTCTCTTGGTTTCCCCTTTTTCTTATGAGTTACATTGTAATACAATATATAGGACCTGGTATTCTTCATGATGTACTTTTATCTTATTTATTGTCATAATTATTACATGCTTTTTTGCACCCCTTGGCTTTCTCCTTTGTGAGTTGTAGTGTAATACCATGGATAGGACCTAGCCTTCCTCACAAGTACTAAATTTTTTGTATCCCCTTTATTTTTCCAATACTTCTTGGCACCCTTGTGGGTTTCCCTTTTATGATTTGCAATGTAAGACCATGGATAGGGCCTAGAATTTCTCATAAAATTTCCATATTATCATTCCTTTTTTAGAATGTGTTTTACAATGGTTACAAGTTCTTGATCTTTGTTCTCAGCTTTAACTTTTTCATCTTTTGATAGATGAAATTTTCATAACAACCTATATTATCATGTTTTCCTACATCTCCCTCATTATTGTGATAAGGAATCACACTTTACTGTCTCCTTTTTTTCCATCATTTTTCACATTTTTTATGATTTAAAGTAATTCAAATTGTTTCATGTTTCATTCCTCCTGATTTCTTTTCCTTTCTCTCCACATTGGATAAAACAAGGTTAAAGTCAAGATATCACTTTCATTTCACCTAGATTTACAAGACTCTTAGACACCATACTCTCTAAGTTCTCTCTCTTAGAAACTAAGTCCCAAGTATTCAAATGAAAGTCATATTTAGAACCCATGTTTGGTTTTCTAAATCCATATGGAAGAGGAATAGAAAAATCCATCAAGAAAGTTAAAATATAAATCATTTGAAATAAAATGCAATGATATACAAGAGGCAACATCTAAATCTCACCAAAATACATGATTATAAGCACATCTCCTATCTCTAATTGAAGCTTAAACTCCATAGTTGGCCTCACACTAGAGCCAAGGTCCATTAGGGTGCGGTAGGCCAGTATATTAGAATAGGATAATTCAATAAACTCTATGGTGATACCTACTTTCTCACATATGTACCCAATCTTTGTAATAGAATTATGGATTTGTAAGGGGTCCTAAGGAATGGGGAACACATTGTGGGAAGCTAGGTCCATTTTAATTTTTATGCATATAGCCTTCATGGGATGATATACATACTTCATTTGTCAACATAAGACTTGTGTGGCTAGGAGAAGTTATTTAGAGTCCTTAAGGTCAAAATTACTCTTTTTTTTACAAACCTAATTTGGGTGTGTGTCTTGCCTTTGATAAAGAGTTCTCTATACCTTGGTTTTTCCTTCATTTCCCCCTCCACCCATTTCATTTCCCCCATTGATAGGCATGTGTGATTCTAAATCTATTTTCCCTCTTCTATATTCCTTCTTCTTCACCTATTACAAATATGCTAGCACTAATTTGTTTCAATTTTAATCCTTTTACAATTTTTCATTGTTGTACCAACATTTTTGTGGACACTTGGGTCTGTTTTTACTTTCATGTAATTTTTCCATTATTGAGTGAGGTTGGTTTGTTACTTCTCACTCATAAATGTTGTTTTACCATTTTTCTTGCGCATCTTTATTTAAATTAAGGATTTTACGTCTTTCACATTAATGTTTTATTACCATCCTTTTTGACATGTATACTTGGTTTAACTTGGTGAGTTTGTCTTTCTTACTTAAGGTTTACTTGTTTGAGTTTTTCAGTATTTAGTAGCCTTGGATTTGTGGTTACCCAATTTACTCTAAATTTTGACTTGGTCATTTGGTCTAACATAACACTTATCACCCCAACTTTCCAAATTTCTTAGTATATCCTATCCACATGGCACCAATTATCTTGGATTTCCTACATTTATTTGTTTTTTCTCTTTAGTTTTGTAATCTTAGGTTTGTTGAAAGCAATCTTTGTGGTCTTCATAATAAAAACTACAAACACAACATACACCCATACAATGATAAATGTAATTCAAGGTACACATTACATTTAATTTTTAGTTATTTCCCTTTTAGCCATTTAATTTTAGTTATTTTTGCTTTAAAATATTGTAACTTTTTTTAGCCTTAGTATTGTATGTTACTATGTTCTTTTATCGAAGCACCATCCCCTATATCACTTGAGTGATATGTGATGAGATTCTATTGGGGCATATGTATACACTTAATATTTTCAAACTTTATCAATTATTGATGTTTGTTTATCTTGTAGGAACCCATTGAGTCTCAATCTATTTAAGTGCATGCCCTAAGGGGTGCACCAGGAAAGGGGTGGGTAGACCATTGGTGTTTTAAAAAATTATTGTCCCTTATTTCCACATATTAACAATCCAACCAACTCCTAATAACATTATCATAAGCTCCTAATAACATGATATGTGATGAGATTCTATTGGGGCATATGTATAAACTTAATATTTTCAAACTTTATCAATTATTAATATTTTTTATCTTGTAGGAACCCATTGAGTCTCAATCTATTTAAGTGCATGCCCTAAGGGGTGCACCAGGAAAGGGGTGGGTAGACCATTGGTGTTTTAAAAATTTATTTTCCCTTATTTTCACATATTAACAATCCAACTATCTCCTAATAACATTATCATCAGCTATTACTCCTTTTCTACACACTCCTTCAATATTTTACCACCTTTATTAACCCTTTTCCTAACCAAAATCCCTTTCAACAATTTACATGACTAGGTCAACTGAGTTGACCTTGTACTCTTATTAGTGAAACTAATTTAGGTTTTAGGTTGGTTCTTGGCCAACCTATCCCATGACCTAGTGATTTTTTGTCAATAACAATAATAGGTTGACCTTATTGACCAATTTTTTTTAAAGGGTATAGGGTTAGATCTGCCTATATAAACACATCCATTTCACAAATATTAGAGAGATATCTAGAGTTATTATTCATTTGTGATTCTTTTAAAATTTTCTTTTCCACCATTCTACTTGAGGAGTCTTAGCTTAGGGTTTATACTTAGAGAATCTAGTCTTGTGGAAAAGTCTTGGATACTTTGACATTTCTTTGTGATCCTTAAAAACAAAAACAACATCTTATGAATCACCTTTAGCAAAGGTAAATATTGAGACTCAATGGGTTCATCTTCTAGGTAAGTATCTCTAACTTTGATCCTCTCTTTATTAGATACAAGTAGTCTAAGTAATGGCTTTTGAATAATATTATTCTTCTTCTCCATGCATTAGGGTTTCACCTATACATAACTTAATTAGGATTATTCTATGCATGTTTACTCTTGTTTATTTAATAACCCCATATTGTGCCACAAGCTTTGGTAATCACTAGATTATATTTTTTTCTTTAATTTGTTATTAGTATAGTGAATATGAAAACATAGGACTTAATTAGGGTTAATGCATGGTTTTTATTGATTGGAGGCTTTGGAACCCTCCCTATTGATATTATTATGATAAGAAATCCCATAATTGAGTATAATAGATCCACACATTGGTCATGTTCATGATTATCACATGTATCCCCAATCATAAGCGTAAGTAGGATCTATCTTCTCTGAGCTAGGATTGATTTGTAGATCTAATGCTTTTTTGATTGCATAAGAACCTATTTAGTTAGATATATCATTTAATCCCACATAATTATGATCACATTAATTCCTAAAATTCATGATGTGAATCATGTAATTTTATAGATAGTAAAAATACAAGCTCAAAAATTAATCAAGCACACAATTAATATCACTCAAAATCAAATAAAAAAATAATGGTCCAAGGACACCTCAAACAAGGGGCATGTTCAAATTACATGCAATCAAAGGGACATGCCTTATTCAAATATACACAAAATCAAGAATGACATATTCAAATGTCCATAGAACAAGGGATGACATATTCAAATTTCAAAGAGGAAAAAAGGCATAGTGGCTTAAAAAATGGATCATATTAAAATGCTCAAATAAGTAAAATGAGACACTCAAATAAGTCCATAAATAAAAATTATATGAAACCAAAATAAACATATCATATTAGTCCTTGGATATATGTGTTAGTAAAAAAAAATGAATAAAATAACATATAAATTATACTATAAAAGATATAAACATGGATAAAGGCATATGAAAGAAAAATAAGCTAAAACATGATAATATAAAGTGACCATAAAATGATATAATTTGTATATATCATGATAAAATAAGAGGATTCCCCCAATTTCCATATGACATGAGTAGAGTGAAGCCCAAACATATGAAAGTGCATATATGATGTATTTGTGTATGCCTGAATCACACTCAAATAATGTGTGAAACATGTGTATATATCAAATACTGATATGCCATCTACTAATATGGAACAAACAACATATATGTCAAAGATCCAATCAAACAAGTAAATGCTAAAAATAATTTTGGATTTTTGGATTTTTATTGATTTGTTTTTGGTATATTTACATAATATTTAAAAAATGTTTTTCAAAGAAGACATATATAAGGAAAAGTGATACCAATATCTAATGTACTCATCAAGGAGATGTTTCTATAAAGGCTCTATATCATGTGTTTCACATTCATATCCTACATAATCAATATCATCAAGATCATACCAATACTCTATGGTATTAGGATCACACCAATCTTATGTGTTATTAGTATACGAAATATGTAATGTATTAGGTTATTCTTAAACATGAGATATAACATTTTGAGCACCTGCATATGAATAAGGAACTATCTCATACTGTGATTGTGACCTTTTTGGTATGCCATTATTTATATTTTTGTGTACCTTAGATGTTAATACCTTGTTAACATCTTAAGCTACATGGTTTGCATTGCGTTTATTTGTATTTCATTCTATATTAGGAATAGTATCACCATTATTATAATCATTTGGAATTTTGCCCTCTTATTGTTCAATGTTGAACAACAAAGGGGGTTCACAAGGATTATTTTCTAGTGGTTTTAATATCATTAATTCCTTTGGTAATTGTATATAATTTGGAAATTTTAAAACCTTTGGTAATGATATTTTATCTAATTCTTTGTTCTTTTGACTCTTATCTTGCTTTGAATTCTTTTTTTGTACCCATATTTTTTATTTTGACGCTTGTGTTTTAGGAGAGGTACTCATAATGTGAGAGGGTTTCCTGATTGATGTATAAATGATAGAATCACCACTAAATTTGTGACTTTGTATTTTGTTATTTAATGTAAAATAATAATATGTATGATGCCCATGCATTCTATGATATGCATAATAGTATTTGGATCTCCTTATGGGATGTAGAGGAGGGAGTTTGATCACTTTGTTTTGAATCATTTCTCTTAGGATCTCACTTGGTATCTTAGTAGATTTTTGGTCACTTTTTGAATCACTTGTTTTAGATATATTATATTATAGCTTTTCATTTGGATATGAAACTTTATTGGGCACAAATTGATAAATGAAGATATAAACATATGATTAACACTGACATGTTTTGGATTCTACATATATGCAATCTAATTTTGTAACTCTTTTATTAATTTGGTCATACTAGTGATTTGATCTTTTAGGTATTCACAATCACAAACCATAGGTCTTTTAGATTGATTACCTTCATTTGAAAATATAAGATGGGCCAACTTACCCCTTAGATAAGTGATATCCTGGACCTAGTTAGAGGGATGTGAGATATCACCCTCCTTAGAATTATGAGGAGGAAAATTTTATTTTTAAACCATAGTAACATGATTTTAGGAAAACAAATTTTATTTTTTGGGATAAATTGTAATAATTGAGAGATCAAGAAAATCAAAAAAACCATAGAGAACACTAGGAGTTTCATGGAAAGACACAAAGGTTGGGTTCACCTAATGTTTAATCATAAAATCTAGATTGGGGACATATAGGGTTAAAAGTGTAGAAATATCATAGGCACAAGGATGCTAGGATATATCTAAATTATTCCAATCAATTTACAAACTTTGATAAACATATACTAAATTTATTATGCCGAGATATGCAAAAAAAAAAACTACAACTATGTTATATATAACAATGATAATGAAAAATAGACTTAACTAGTTTTGATGCTAATACATATATGGATCTAGAACATGAATACATTATACTATATTTTAATTATGGTGTAGTCTCTTAATTTTATAAATTGTACCTTTATAACCTCAGAAACTTACATCGATGCTTCTGTCTAACTTAGATGCAAATGTCCAAGATGAAGTACTTGATAAAATTAGATGTGACCACCTAGATAATTTTTAGGTTCTATGTCACCTTTGCTCTAGTGCATTTAAATCTGGGTGATGGACTATCTCTCTTGAGTTCTTGATTGAATGTCTTTGGCAAATTACCTTTTAGGAGGTAAGAAGTTGTTAGGTGAGGAATGAAAGAGGATTGATCTTATTTTTACACTAATCCATTTGGAGATTATCTCAAATTAAAGTATCTAGGTTAACCATATGAATATGTTTCATTTGTAAATTTGATGACTTTATGGCATTAAAATCTTATATTGGATAACACAATTGAATTGATGTAGGCAGCTAATAGGGATGTAAGTTTCTAGGCAGCTAGAAAATAGGCATAGGTCTAAAACTTGTAGAGATAGATGATAAGTAGGTTCATGAAATTATGATCATGATAAAAGGTATGAGTCATCAAAATAACATTTATATACTAATAAATATGGAAATAGGCACAAAGAGATACTGTATGTGATCCTTTTGACAATGAGAAGGGTCTAGAAGCTGAAGGTACAACCATTATATGTATTTTCAAATTGTATAGGACTAATGTGATATATAATATATAAATTATGTCTATAAATGAGTAAATCATAGCCTATATCATGCACATCAAAGTGGATTCATACACATTGCCTTATATTAGATATTAAGCCTTCATAGTCATATATTTCAGATTTTGGGCACATATTACTTCATAATGGTACATTTTTACTATTGTCACCAAATCTTGAACCCTAGAGGATGTTTTTCAAGCCTAATATAATATTTTTAAAACATTGGAATACCCCTAGGATTGTGGGTTACCTATGGTAGAGGTAGATCTCTAGATTTATCCTTACGTGTTTATCACCTACACTAATAAATTGTTTATGTGAAATAGATAAGTGAACCAAATTTATCTAACATTAATATTTCAAACATGGATGTGATATGCATGAAATACTCAAGGTAAGTGAACTAGAGATTATTTGTATACACTAAGGATACTTTTATACTTTAAAATAGACCCATAAACATGACAACATTTCATGTGCCTTATTAGAGTAGAACAACTTGCATCAAACATGGAAGGATTGAGAGAAAGCAAGAATAGGTGTAAATCACTTGAATTTTCACTATACATCACTTATTATACTTTGAAAAGATAGTTTTTGAACTCAAACTATATATAATATATTATTTCAAAGGTAAATTACAATATCAAACCATTTAGGCTTCTCCATACCAAGTGTGGAATTCCTATACAAGAGCCAAAATGGCTTGCATTTATAGAATGTGAGAAGAGAGGGAATAAAGTGGAGCTCAAGGGTCACAATAACACATGTCAAGGCATGAAAAATAGTTACATTGTATAAGAATGAAGTGGAGGAAATATATCTAGAAGGTTTCCATGGAAAAATGTCCATCTGAAACATGAAACTCTCCAAAATTGGCCTAGGGGTCTTCAACTATCTTCTTGGAAATTAATTTCATCATGAAGCATCTTTTAAATTCTTGAAACAAGACTAGGGAGAGATGACACATATGCACTATCAATTAGGGGTTATAAACATTCCCTAACAATTGTTTTCTATGTCCCTAACTCATATCCTTCTTATAGACACTTGTTCTCACCATCTACAATCATTCATTAGCCTTATTTCATTTATTATTCACATTTTTCATTCAAATGGCCTTAAAATACTCAATAAATTCAATGTAAAAAATGATATGACACTTATATAGAGTCACCTTTCCTTCCAATCCATGAATCAGACCTTAAAAGAACCCCTAATTAGACTTTTCATCCTCTCACTTGGTAGTCACTCTCCATTTTCACTATTTGTCAAAGACTACTTGAGATGAATGACTTAGTAGATATTTTTTTTGTGATTTTTTAAAGTGATAAATAAACATGGAAAGTTATAATAGGTCCCAATTAACCTCCCCCTATGATCCTCACCTTTTCATTCTACTTTATACCTAAAAAACACATAAATCTTTGTATAAAAAACCTTGTTTCAAGCATGTTTATACAAGTAGGGTACATGAAAATCATGTGTCATGTGTCCTAAGAGAGTTATCTTCAAGTACAAAAATAATTTCTATTCCAAACGAGCCTTCTAAAATTAATCTTCACTCATTTTTTTCCAATCAAGTTTTTGACAATGGTTTAGGAGGGTTTCTTGTGTTTCAAACTATTAAAGATTGTTCATGAAATCTTGAAGTTGAAACATTAGAAAAATTACATTAATATCATTATAGGGACCCTATTTAATAACTCATAACTTCTTTTAGTCTCATGCAAATTGTTTCTACTACTGTGAGATCTTTAAGTTAGCCTCTCGAGCTTGAGAGTGCATTCTAGATGGGTTTGAGGTGAAATAGGTCAAGTTTGACCAATATGTATGATTTATTTGAAAAAACATGGTTTAAAAAAAAATTATACCTCCATTTTAATTTCATAAAATATTTTGTAAGGTTCATTTAGTCTTGGAAATGAGATTGAACCCCTTTAGGGAATTAGGTCTAGTCGAGGCCTAATATGCCTGATTGTGCATAGTTTATCATAACCAACTCTAAGTGGTTTATCAAGAATTAAACGTATTTTATATATTTTTTCATGATAAAAAAATCTCATTCACGTTTCCTTAGTTTTTTATTAGTTGACAACTCATTCCCTTAATATTCACTCACAAACCCTGTAGTCTAGACTGCCTGAGAGTGCCCTCTGTCTAAGAATGAACAAAGGGAATCTCCCCCATTTTCTTAGGAAAAATGAGACCATGTGAGGTTAAAATGGGTAAAAAATACATTATTTATGAAATACTAAGGTTATATCACTTTTTTTCATCTTCAACACTAAAACTTTCTCAAGATAGACTTATCGAGTTGATGACTATGTAGGGTTTCTGAGTTGACTATGGACTAAAGTGTGAAACTTATCCTTGATCTATCTCTCTCCTTCAAAGAAAATATTTAATTTTACGTAAGACTATGAGTGTTTTTTAATCATTTTAAATTCATTTGTTATTCTCTGCCAACCTCCAACTTGCATTTCTCTCTATTTGCTTAAGCCTAATTGATGGACTATGTGATTGTGTTATCCACTCAGGAAGAGGATGTGCCTATAGGTGTCTTCCATGATATAAATTTTATATCATTCCTTGATATATCCTTGAAGTATTTAAACTCATTTAATAATTATTTGAGTTCATTCATATCAAGTATTAGGGTCTGTGTTCATTGCCTCTCTATTGACATTAGCCTGAGTTGGTCTCTTTACTATAACAAACTATAAGTGACCATCCTTAGACCATAGATACCATTATAGGTTGCTTTCCACCATTTAACTTCATATTTCATACTCAAATATCCTTTTGGGATCATTGGATCACTTTTAATTTGGAAAATTTCTATGTATGTAAGGTTTCTAACCTTTAGTTTCTCACCATCAACCTGTAGGTGCCTAAAGTCAGACTCAAGGTGATCATTTATGAGATAAAAGGATATTGTAGGTGATATTCCACACCAAAACACTTTACATCAACCTATTTAGTTGTTATGGAAATCATGGTGTCATTTCTATCCAAATTGAGTCACTTATCATGAAGGTATGCTTCCATCATGTCATTATTTCATTAAAGGGTCACTTAGGCTTCTAAGTATTGTTTATGACATTGAAAATCTATATTGAAAGATTGCCTAAATTGGAAGACCTATCTACATAACCTCCTCATGGATAATCAACCAATTTATCATGTTAATGCATTGTCACATGTTTAGGATGCATGATGGAAGCATTCAGACTATCCATACCTTAAGACACTCACCAAGATATAGATTTTGTACATGAAAAAATACCTTATTCAGAAAAAATGAGGTAACATGTCTTTGAAGCAACTTTATCAATATATGAACATGGTTTTAAGTATATTTTCCACCTTATGACTACACCATTGATTCTATGGTATTATTCATGTTCTCTAACTTTAATGAAGGTCTCAAATAGTTCCCAAAACCTTCATTTTAATGCTTCAAGCCCTCTATGGAAGCTTCTTGTAGATGCACATACAGATACATGACTATGAAGGTAAGGTCTGTGACTTTGTGAATGGTGAATTAGTTTTACAACCAATATTGGACCTCTTTAAATAGTTCAAACCAATCCTTTCCACCCTGGGAGACTTCTCAAGGATTTATTACTTTCTTTCTTACCATCTTGACCATGTAAGGCTCAATTCCACTTGACTGTAGGTGTTGGTCACAGAAAAAAATTGATTATGTGGGACCTTTAAGCTTTGCATCTCCCTAAGGAAACCTTGAGAAAAAGACCTCTATGAAGGGTAACTAATATCCATTCTTGTGATATGTTGAAGAAAACATTTTATCTCTATCCTAAAGCCACATCCATGAAAATGACCCTACAACAAGTAAAACATGGGTCTATAACTCTAATAGTGTCCTTCTAGCAAACTGATATGGTCCATGCTTATATTTTGAATTCCACATGTGAAAAATGATTTGAAAACCATGTGAAAATTATCAGGATCTTGGAGTACAATTGATTACTTTTGTATAAGCAACTAAACATGGAATTGAAACCAAAAGTAATAAGTAACTAGAAATCAGAAACAACAAATAATAAGATATACAAGAAACAACCAATCTGTATTAAACTCTTTCAGAAGGAAATACAAATGAAGAAATCTCTTTCTCCTCACACCTCATAGATGTACAGTAATTCTCCCTCAAGAGTTCTCTCTCTCTCTCTCCATTAATTACAATCAATTTAATTACTAAATTATCTACATGCTATGAGGATCTAACCCTAATATATAGAATACTACAACACTAGGGTTCATGAGCCATGCATTTTCCACTATTAGATCCACCTCTTAAATCAAAGGCTCAAATATATTCACCTAAAAATAGAAACGTACAGAAGTCGATGTCGATCTAAAGATGATTGATGTCAGCCGACCCTTAATCGATGTCGGTCGACCCCTAACCAATGTTGGTTGGTTCTAACTAATGTTGGTTACTGTGTAAGCATAGAAACCTCCACATTAGCTCATTAGTGAAGATTTTAGCTCCATACCTCAATAATCTCCCACTTGGAGATAAACAACTACACCTGTACCTGTACAACAACATCCTCTAAACATCTCTAGCTTGTTTCTCCCTCTTCAAGTTCAATCTTGAAGACAAACAAAAGTTGAATGAAGATTCAACTTATCCTTTATTACCAGCTTTGTTAAAATATTAGTAGGGTTCTTATTCATATGGATCTTTTCCAGCTTCAACTGTCCATCCTCCAATACCTGTCTAATGAAGTGGTACCTAAGCTGTATATGTTTGGTTCTTGAATAAAAGGCTGAACTCTTTGCCAAATGAATAGCACTTTGACTATCACTGTATAATCTACAACTCTCTTTCTCCTTTCCCAACTCTTCCATGAACTGAGTCATCCAAATCATTTCCTTGCTAGCCTCTGTAGTAGACAAGGCAACAACCTTCTGCAACTTTGAAATCCAGCTAATCGTCGTTCCACCAATAGTGAACACATATCCTATGGTGCTTCTTCTACCATCCAAGTCACCTACCATATCTGAATCTACATACCCATGTAGAGAAGTTTTTGACCCTCCATAGCATAAATGCCTATTGCTGGTCCCTCTCAGATATCTGAGAATCTACTGAACTACTTTTCAGTGTTCCTTTCCTAGATTGGCCATAAACTTGCTGACAACTCCCACTGCATGGGCATTATCAGGGCTAGTACATACCATTGCATACATTAAGCTCCCAACTAATGAAGCATATGGAACTCTACTCATGTACTCAACCTCATCATGTGATTTAGGACACTATTCTTTGCTCAACTTGAAGTGTCTAGCCATAGGTGTGCTTATCAGTTTTGCATCCTACATATTGAACCTCTCCAACACCTTATTCACATAATCCTCTTGAGACAAAATCAAACTATGATTTTTCTTGTCTCTCTTAATACTCATGCCAAGGATTTTATTTTCTACTCCTAAATCCTTCATGGCAAATGTGTGAGCTAATTTTACCTTAAGCTTAGTAATTTCCTGCATGTGTGAACCTGCAATAAGCATATCATCTACATACAGTAACAGGATAATATAACTACCATTATCCAATCTATTAAAATAAACACAATGGTTAGATTGACATTTACTAAAGCCATGATCTATCATAAACCTGTCAAACCTCAAATACCATTGTCTTGGATCTTGCTTAAGACCATATAAGTTTTTTTTCAACCTGCACACAAGTTTCTCCTTACCTTTGACCTCAAAACCTTTTGGCTGATCCATATATATCTCTTCATCCAAATATCCATGAAGAAATGTTGTATTAACATCAAGCTACTCAAAATGCAAATCCTCAATAGCAACTAAAGACAATACAATCTGAATAGAAGTCATCTTTGCTATAGGAGAAAAAATTTCACCAAAATCAATACCTAGTTTCTGTGCAAATCCCTTTACTACCAGCCTGGCCTTACGTCTCATTTGTCCATTCTCTCCTTCCTTTAACCTATATACCCATTTGTTTTTTAGTGCTTTCTTTCTAGCTGGCAACTCAACCAAATCCCACATATGGTTCTCTTCCAAGGAATCAATTTCCTCATTCATGCTATGCTCCCACTATTTCCTAGATTCTACTTGTATTACCTCATCAAAACTTTTTGGTTCTCCACCATCAGTGAGCAAAAAGTAGTATAAAGAAGAGGAATAACAAATTAGAGGTTTACTTACCCTTTCAGACCTCCTTATGGGCATTTGAGACTCATTTATAGCTTGTTGTCTGCCCAAATTTTCTTTTGATAGTGACCGATCTTGGTCATCTTTGATTGATGCTGGTCTGCACCTGACTGATGTTGATTCCACCTGACCGATGTTGATTTCCACTTGACTGACATCAATTTCCACTTGACCGATGTTGATTTCCACCTGACCAATGTCAGTCTCTATGTTTTTTTAATGAGTGATGATTTTTACCCACAAGCTCATTTTGGATCATAACCTCTTCCAAATCAAGATTGCCCTGCTCAGAATTATTCAGCCTCTTGAGCTGATCACTGTACATCATCTTCTCATTGAAAACTACATCACAGCTTCTAATAATTTTGTTAGTTTCTAGATTCCACAACCAGAATTTGAAATCTCCAAAACCATAACCAATGAAAGTGCACTACATAGATTTAGCATCCATCTTCTTTCTATTTTCTTTATCAATGTGCACAAAAGCTTCAGAACCAAAAACTTTAAGAAATGAAAGATCTACCTTTTTACCTATCTAAGCCTCTTTTAGAATTCTACCATCCAGTGTAGTAGAAGGTCCTTTATTAATTAGGTAAATTGCAGTATCTACAACTTTTACCCAAAACTGTAAGGGCAAACCAACATACAACCTCATACTCTATGCACGCTCCATTGTTGTTCTATTCATCCTTTCAACAACTCCATTTTTCTAAGGTGTCCTTGGAACCATCCTTTCCCTATGTATTCCACTCATAGAATAATAACTGATGAATTTATTGCTACAGTACTCACCACCATTGTCAGAACTAAGGCACTTCAATCTCAAACTTGTTTCATTCTCAACCAAAGCTTTCTATTTCTTAAATGTGTCAAAAACATCAGATTTTCTCTTTATGCAATAAACCCATACCTTTCTTGTAGCATCATCAATAAAAGAAACATAATACTGTGATCCTCCAATAGAAGCTACCTGAGCTGGTCCCCACACGTCTGTGTGAACAAGCTCCAACTTGTGCTTCTTCTTTGTTGACCTAGTTTTGAGAAACCTCACTTTCTTTTATTTCCCAAAAATACAATTCTCATAGAAATATAGATCTATGCTTTTCAAATCTAAAAGCTTACTTTTTGACTTAAGAACATTCATTCCCTTTTGACTCATGTGATCAAGCCTACAGTGACACAACTTTGCATCTACATTTGAAGTAGATAAAATAGAAGGAGAATAATTAGTAATACAAGTAGATAGATAAAGTGTACCTACTCTCTTACCTCTTGCTAATACAAGTGCACCCTTGGAAACTTTTGAAGATTTAGCTGTGAGAGTTACTGTGCAACCCTCATCACCCAACTTTCCTACATAAATTATATTCCTCTTCAGGATGAGTACATGCATGACATCCTTCAACACCCATGTGTTGCCATTCTGCAATTTCAGTTGCACTTTTCCTTTGCCAACAATTTTACAAGGTTCATCATCCCCTAAATAAACTTTTCCAAAATCTCCATGGACATAATCATTGAAAAATTATCTATTTGGGGTTGTATGGAAAGAGGCACCCGAATCTAAAACCCATGATTCTTCTTTATTATCCAAAGAAAATATAAGAGCATCCTGTGCAACAATACCTAAATTTTTTGCTTCTTTATTACCTTCATGCTGATTTTCTTTGTTATCCTTCAACCAAAAATCTTTCTTTGCATGCCCTTTCTTTCCACAATTCCAGCAGGTTATTCTTCCATTTCTGGATTTGGATCTACTTCCCATCTTTGACCTTGATTTCCCTTGCTTGCCCTTCTCTCTTTGCCTTCCCCTGCTTTCAACACTTAAAGCATTACCTGATGTTTCCCCTATGATTTTTTTGTGAATTTCTTCATTCAAGATTACACTAACAACATCATCAACTTTCAAGATATTTGAAGCAAATGCAATATTACTAACTACCATTACCAAACTATGCCAACTTTCAGGTAAAGAGCATAAGATTAAGAGAGCCTTAATTTCATCAAAAACTATTTTAACTAAATTTAACTGATTTACTATTGTATGGAAATCATTAAGATGACTAGATACATATCCACCTTCCTACATTTACAAATTAAATAATTGCTTCATAAGATATACCTTATTCAAAGCTAAGAGTTTTTCATATAAATTTGCCAAAGTATCCATTAACACTACCGTTGTCTTTGCTTGTGATAAGTTGGAAAACACAGAAGCTGTCAGGCTCAACCTTATAGATCCAAGAGCCTTTCTATCAAGAACATTCCATTCTTCATCTTCCATATCTATGGGCTTCCTTAAAACCCCACCCAATGGTAAATATAGATCTTTCTGATATAGATAATCTTCAATCTGCATCCTCCATAATTGATAATTCTTGCCATTGTATTTCTCCATTCTTAGTTTACTTTCTTTTGCCATTGCTTTACTCCCACTCAATTAGAAACCCCTGTGAATGAATTCTATAATCAACAAACACTAACACACTCTGATACCAGTTGTCAAGATCTTAGAGTACAATTGATTACTTTTGTATAAGCAACTAAACACAAAATTGAAACCAGAAGTAATAAGTAACTAGAAATCAGAAACAACAAATAATAAGAGATATAAGAAACAACCAATCTGTATTAAACTCTTCCAGAAGGAAATATAATGAAGAAATCTCTTTCTCCTCACACCTCATATATGTACATTAATTCTCCCTCAAGAGTTCTCTCTCTATCTCTCTCTATCAATTACAATCAATTCAATTACTGAATTGTCTATATGCTATGAGGATCTAACCCTAATATAAAGAATACTACAACACTAGGGTTCATAAGCCATTCATTCACCACCGTTAGATCCACCTCTTAAATCAAAGGCTCAAATCTGTTCATATAAAAATAGAACCTCCTAAAAATAGAAATGTACCAAAGTCAGTGTCAGTCTGAAGATGACTGATGCTGGCCGACCCCTAACCGATGTTGGTCGACCCCTAACCAATGTCAGTTGGTTTTGACCAATGTTGGTTACTATGTAAGCCCAACAACCTCCACATTAGCTCATTAGTGAAGCTTTTAGCTCCATAACTCAACAAAAATTATTTACATGCTCTCTAAAAACATGTGAAGCATTTGGTTTTTATTTACCAACCCAAATAGAAGATAAACTTGAAGGCTATGGGGATGAGCAGGCAAAAAATAGTAACAAACTTCTTAGCATTGGTTCATAAATATTAGTTCACCAAAATAAATTAACCATTGTTACATGCAAAGGAGATTGATGGAGGAACAAAATGGTTTTATGCCATTTTGAGATTTTTAAATCTGATCAAGCATGGAACTGAATTAAGAAGACCTAAAGGGTCACTATAATTCCTTCCACACCTACCAAATCTACTGAATAGGCTATACCATCAATTAAAAATTGCCTTTAACTACCTAATTTTCTTGTTCTATATAGAAATCTACAAAATTCAATTATGCAATAGTTTTTCTAACACCTATTGATGCATGGGATGATAAAAACACATTGAAATACTTGTCCTCTATGGTAAACTATACAAGTCTCATAAATGACTCAAAATGACATGAAATGACACAAATTAATAAAATTTAATATTAATAAAGATAAATACATATCAAATGACCTCACTATGATGATGGAACACCATATTACATCCTATAAGACCCTTATATAAGTTTTTAGCTATAGGGGGTTAACCTATTTTGACTTGTGGTTAAACTAGTCAACATTCTTGGTGATTTCCTAGGGGTGGAAAGCCAACTATACCAAACACTAGAAGCCTAATCCTATCCATTGGGATATGGAGTCACATATGCATAGTATGGACACTAAATTAACTTTGAAACCACACCAAACAATAAGAAGAGATACACAAAACAAGACACTAAAAGCACACATGTGTTCTCAATAACACTTATAGAGAACACACACACACAATGGAAACAAAGACAAACATATCATAATATTTAAAATACCTCAAATAAAAAAGGTGAGTAAAAACTCACCATTCTTCAACTAGGGTCAAAGATGGTTCCTCTTGCATCCTTACCACTCCATGAAAGAAATCCATCATGTAGAACATGCTTGACAACAAACACCTGATTATGTGGATGGTCAAATTACTTAACATCCTTATGTCTTCTACTATCTAAAAGTGTACTACTTTGAGCCTTCATGGGCACTCTTTCTTTCCTTCTAAGAATATTCTTTGAACTTTCATCTTGATGGAATTTTGTCATGTTCACATGGAATTTCTCAAACAACATCTTAGGAATCATCAAGACTACCTCAGCTTTACTCTCTTCATTGCCATGATGTTCTTAATTTATGATACCATCAAGCTCATCCTCCTTCTACTCCAATACATTTGAAAGTGACTCAACCTCAGGTTGAAGTGTTGACTATTCTTCAAATACAAAATATATGGTCTTGTGTTCACTAGATTCTTTCATGACTACAAATATTTAAATAGTGGCTTGGCATACACCCTCATGCTTACCAAAACATTCAACAACCTAATTTTTAGGATCATCAAAAACCTTATCATCAGAGATACACTTCTTAGGAGGAGAGGTTTACTTACCTAACTAATCAAACTCTTGACTTATGGCATTGAACATTTGTCATAAGTCATCTTCCTCCTCATGACTATCATGTTTAACAACTCATTCATCAATTGAAGATAGAAAGACATTATTATTCTCACCATAGTGATCTATCATGGTATAAAAAATATAATAATCATTTTTATGGATGAGATAATTTCACTCAATAGCTTGTGTAAAATAATGTTTAATGCTTACCTCAGAATGCTCAGGTGCTCCCTCATGGATGATGTATGTGCCAATATCAATTTGCTCAAAGTAAGTGTATGGATAATTTTCATATTTTTTTGCACCATACTCATTAGAAATAAATTAGATATGCCTTTAATCTTTAAATATGTCCCATCATCCACAATAAGCTCCTATTTATCATTGATGACATAATTTAAATTGGAAATTCCTTCCACATAAGGTTAAATATGAAACTTAAGTAGTGGTTGAGTTTTGATGATTACCTTTTCTCCATAACTTGTCCTGAAGGCCAAGAAGGACCAATCAACTAAGAGGTATCCTCCTATCTTGGTTGTGAACTCCCTTGAGATGTAGATAACAAAGTGAATAGGAAAGTCAACAACCACAATGTCTTGGAGGATGGGGAAGCTAAGACAATCATAAAAGAAAACTTTCAAACTCTTGACCAGTCCTATTGAATTAGTAGATATCCCAACAAGTTTTATTACCCCTTTACTATATGGTTCATATTTTATTCCCAACTTATTATCTACAACCTTGGGCATTACTGAAGTATTATCCCCACTTTCCACTATGCAATTGTGACCAAGCTTGTCTCCCATAATGAGAGTGAGGTAGAAGGGTGGAGGATTTTCATATTTAGAAGAGGGATAAATATTTGGATTACAATAATTGGTGATAGAAAAATCACCATGAATTTATGATTGAGGGCTAACATCATTTTGATTCTGCTTTTGTAAGAGTTCCTTTTGGCTAGGCAAGTGAAGCACATCCCAGAACATTCTTCAAAGAGTCAAAAATGTTTAGGGTAGGATAATTTAATATTTATTGTATCCTTGGAGGTAAATAAGTGGTTGGATCTTTAGATATTGGAACAATTTAGGTAAGCCTTCCAACATTCTTATTTGAAGTAACTGTAGGAGTTGTAGGGACTGCCATGCTTGTAATCACACCTTATTGTCTTGTAGGAAGATTAATTAAACTTGTAGGCATACCATGGTAATTTCCCAAGTCTTTACTCTTTTATCTACTATTATCTACAAATAAATTACATTGGTTGAGAACATAGGTGTCTTCAACTAGAAAGTTAGTGAAACTCACTCCTTGAGGCTGCCATACTTTGTTTGCTTGCATGATAAATTCATCTTCTACTGTGATATTTCAGGAGTAACTCCTCCTTAAGTAACCAATGATTAATACCCAAATTAATTTGTATCCATGAATTGACCTTTTTATTATTATTCTCCTTACACCAAGTTACTGTGCATTGGTATAATTTCTTTTGTATTGGAGGTGGAAGTTGGATTGTATGCATTGGCAGGCTAATTGAAGTTAGGTTGTGCTTGACCTCTCCCCTACCCATATTGATAAGGTAGGAACCTATTTAATTTTTGAGTATAGGGGTAGGGGTTTTGATGAAAAATTATATATGGATTTTCATTCCTTATCTAAGCTTATAAGAATTGAATCCTTTCATTTTTATCACTAATATCTTCTACATGCTTAGGGGCAACTCTAGTCTTAGTGTTGACATTTGGAATTTGGGAAATACTTGGAGTAGTATCAGAAGTATTTGGTATTAGAGGCATGGAAAATTTTGGAGGTAACTTCCTAGCTTGTATGAGGCCATTCTCAATTCCAATGGAAAGGTCATATACTTCAGGTAAGGTTTAACCACCCATAGATTGCAACATTATGGTTATGTCAATACCAATAGCCCTTAGATATGTGGGTAACACAAAGCTTACAAGTGTTCACATGGGAGGAGGTAACCTATGACATTTACTTTTGAATTTATAATTAAAACCATATATTATCTCCTTGGGTATCTTTGAATTACATTGATTTGGTGAATGAGTGATGTGTGATCACTCTTGTCTTTAAACCTTGATGTTAGCATCTCTCCAAAATCAACCCAAGTGGTGATACAACCTATGATCAAATTCATATAACAATCAAGTGATTTCACTTTGAGGGACATGGAAATGAATCTAATATCAATATTCACCTTGATAACATTATAAAAACTATATAATTTTGTGATATCCCTAATGTGCTCACTAGGAGTGACATGACCTTCACCATTGAATGTGGGAACACTTTTGGTAGCACTAGGGGGTATATCATCATATGAATTTAGAGGAATTAGATTTTTAGTGTTAAAATCTTAGAAGGAATGCTACCTATCCATGTTATCCTCTATTTCCTCTTCATTCTCTTGATAATCTTAGCTTGCAAAGTCCTTTTGCTCTTAAAAGGTTAAGATAGGTTGAGAATGTTGAACTTTAAGAGGAAGTTAAGGTTGAAGAGGTGGGTTTATGGGATTGAAAACTCTACTATAAAATGAAATAGTAAGGATCATGAAGTATGAACACAAATATATGAAAAAAAGTAGTCTAGAACCAAATATTACCTTGAATGGAGTCACCAAATGCTGAGTAGAACACCATATGCAGCTATGATGTTGCCAAGACAACCATTCACCTTGACAAGTTGTCTTTAGGATAATGGTCTCATCAGGCATGCTAGAAATGTTGTCACCAAATATTTCACCATATATGAGGTTTTTAAAGTCTACTCTATGATTTGGGCAACATTGGAATACCTCTAGGCCTATGGGTTGCCTATGGTAGAGGTAGACCTTTAGGTTTAAGGATTATCTCCCTAGATTGATCCTTAAGTGCTTATCACCTACACTAACTAATTGCTTATGTGAAAAGTGATAAAATTAGACATTAAATTAAAATAATTTAAGGGGGTGATACACTATAAATATATCCATAATATTATCATACAAGTGCACTAAGAGACATGACTCACAACACTAGCCTCAAATCCTGAATTGCTCTAACATTATCATTTCAAACATGGAGGTGATATGCATAAAACTAATCAAGGTAAGAGAACCAAATATTAGTTGTAGAAAATAAGGCTACTTATACAATTGAAAATATACCCATACACTTGAAAACACTTCATGTGACCTATTAGAGTGAAACAACTGACATCATACATGTAAGGATTGAGAGAAAGCAAAGATAGATGCCAATCACTTGAATTTTCACTATACATCACTTCTCATACTTAGAAAAGATATTTTTTGAACTCAAAAAAAGATTTCATATTTTATTTCAAATATAAATTAAAATATCAAACCAATAAGGATTCACCATACCAGGTGTGGAATTCCTATACAAGAGCCAAAAGAGCTCGCATTTATAGAATGTGAGAAGAGAGAAAAGAAAGTGGAGCTCAATGGTCACAATGCTACATGTCAAGGCATGAAAATCCATTACATTTCAGAATAATGAAGTGTATAATAGATATCTATAATTTATCCTTGGATAAATGTCCATCTAAAACATGAAACTCTCCAAACTTGACATAGGGGTCTTCAACTATCTTCTTGGAAATTACCTTCATCTGAAGCATCTTTTGACTACTTAAAACCAAACTAGGATGATATGATACATATTAAATATCAAGGAGTGGTTATAAACATTCCATAATAGTTATTATATGTGTCCCTAACTCATAGCCTTCTTCTAAACATTTGTTCTCACCATCTACAAGCATTCATTATCCTTCTTTCACTCATTTTTCACATTTGTCACTTAAGTAGCCTTCAATTTATCAATAAAATAAATATAATATGTTATATTAAATTTGTCTATAGTCCCCTTGCATTCTAATCCATGAATCATACCTTAAAGGGACCCCTAATTGGACTTCTTATCCTCTCACTTGGCAGTTACTCTCCATTTTCACTATTTGTCAAATATTGCCTAGGATGATTGACTTATAAAATATATTTGTGTTATTTTTTGAAGTGATAAATGTCAGGATCTAATAGCTCCTAAGAGCACACATGATTACCTTTGTATAAGAAACTAAACACAGAATTAAACCAGAATGAATAAGTAACTAGAATTCAAAAATAGCATAGAATATGAGAGACAATACAATATGTATTAATACTCATCCAGAAAAGAATACAATGAAGAGATGCGACACTCTTCCCACACCTCTCAGGCTTCCCACGCTTGGTGTATAGTAATTATCCTTCAAGAGTTCACTCTCTCAATTACGATCACAACAAACAACTCAAACATAGAGTTGTTGTTCACCTCCACCAGTCAGTAACAATACTGCAAGTCCACCAGTAAGTGAAAAACAACACAACTGTTGTTGCCTACTTCCAATCCACAAGTACTCAACGTAATCCAAGTAGATCTCTTCTGATCTTGCACAACTTGCAAATCATCTAAGACAATACTTACCATGTAGATCTCCTTTGATCTCGCTCTTTGTTGTGTTGCAAATCTCCTTTGATCTTGCTGCCACATAGATCTCCTTTGACCTTGCACACACACACCCCTTGCAAATCAACTGATCTTACACACCATGTAGATATAACCTGATCTTGTACACTTGCAGATCAACCTAGTCTTGCACACCTGCCAACCTAGATCTTATACTCAGGAGGAACCCTTATCCTTCCCTTTGCAAGTCCTTATGATTCCACACCTTGGAGGATCCATTATTTGATCCCTCAAGTTACAATATAGCCTATGGGTCTCTTAAATAGATCCCATACAAGCAATAATTAGACATACAGACTCAAGACTTAAATTAGTCTTCACATGCAAACACTCAGATCTTCCTAGAATAGACCAAGTCTAATTTTGGAAATACATGCAAACTGATGCATGCACACATAGGTGATCAACGCTAGTATCTATCTATCCATAAAGGACCGACGTCGGCCGATCTCTGACCAATGTCGGTAGCTTCTAGTCTACCCCTGATTGATGTCGATTGGCCTAACCGAGTCAGTTACTGTGACTCTTTAGCAACCTCCATGTTTGCATCCTTGTGAAGCTTTTAGCTCCACAACCTAACAATATCCCACTTGGAGATAAACAATTGCATCTGTACCTGTACTGGTACATCCTCTAATTTTGTTTCCTAGCTTGTATCCCTCTTCAAGTTCAATCTTGAAGACCAACCACCACACATCCTGTGGTGCTCCACCTATCATCCAAGTAACCTGTCATATCCACATCTACAAACTTATGTAGAAAAGAACTTAACCCTGCATATCATGTATACCTATTACTAGTCCCTCTTAGATACCTAAGAATCCATTGAACTACTCTCGAATGCTTCTTTCCCAGATTGGCTACAAACTTGCTAACAACTCCCACTACTTGGGTAACCTCAGGTCTAGTACACATGTACTTAACCTCATCATGTGATTGGGGACATTGTTCTGTGAACTGTCCATCCATAGGTGTGCTAACCGATTCTGCATCCTACATCTTGAACCTTGCCACTACCTTATTCACACAATCATCTAGAGACAAAATCAACCTGTGATCTTCCATGTCTCTAGACATACTCATGCCAAGGATTTTCACTCCTCCTAAATCCTTTCTGCCACACCTCTGAGCTACCTTTACCTTTAGCTTAAAAAATCCTTGCATGTGTGACCCTACAACAAGCATACACACTACATACAGTAATAGGATAATGTAGCTATCATTATCCAACTTGATAAAGTAAACACAATGGTTACATTGACATTGACTAAAGCCATGCTTTGTCATCCACCTGTCAAACCTGTACCACTATCCTGGAGCTTGCACAAGACCATATGACCTGGCATTCTGTCTCACCTATCCATTCACTCCTTCCTTTAACCTCAGAATCCATTCATCTTTCAGTGCTTTCATCCCAACTGGCAACTCCACCAAATCTACCATTTGGTTCTTGACCAAGGAATCAAATTCCTCATCCATGCCACGCTCCCACTGTTTCCTAGATCCTACCTACATCACCTCTTTAAAACCTCTTGGTTCTTGACCATCAGTGAGCAATAAGTAGTATAAAGAAGGGGAATAATGAAATTGAGGTTTACATACCCTTTCGAACCTCCACATGGGTGTTTGAGACACCTTGATAGCTTATTATCCACCCAAATTTCATTCTATCAGTGACCGATGTTAGTCACCTCCCAGTCTGTACCCAACCAACGTCAGTTCCCTGTGACTGACCTGACTGCCAACGTTAGTTCCCTGACCAATGCCGGTGTCCACCCAACTAACATCAGTGTCCACCTGCCTGACATCACCAACTTTGATCTACACATGACTGACATCAGTACCTATTTGATCGACATCAGTTATCACCTGACTGATGTCAGTAACTATTTTCCCGTGTGAGTGATGACTTTCACCCATGAGCATACTTTGGATCAAAACTTTGTCTAAATAAATCTTGCCCTGCTCAGAGTTATTCAGCCCCTTGAGTTGATCTCTGTCCATCATCTCCTCCATGAAAACCATGGCTTTCTAGTTCTTAAGTTTGTCAAAGACATCGAACTTTCTCTTAAGAACATGCATCTCTGTCTTACTCATGTGACCAAGCCTACAGAGCCACATCTTTGCATCTACATCTAAAGTAGATAAACTAGAAGGAGAATCAGTAATACAAGTAGATAGATAAAGAGTACCTACTTTCTTACCACATGCTAATTCAAGTGCAACCTTGGAAACTTTCCAAGATTCCACTGTGAGAGTAACTGTGCAACCCTCATCACCCAACTTTCCTATAGAGATTAGCCTCCTCTTTAGGACTGGGACATGCATGACACCATTCAACACCCATATGTTGCATGTCTGCAATTTCAGCTGCACTTCCCCTTTGCCAACAATTTGACAAGGCTCACCAACCCCTAAAAAAATCTTTCCAAAGTCTCCCTGGACATAATCATGGAAAAATACTATATTTGGGTTTGCATGGAAAGAGGCAACAGAATTTAAAAACCAAGATTCTACTTTATCCAAGAAACATATAAGAGCAACCCGTGCATCAATACCTGCAACATCTACTTCTTTATTTCCTTCATGCCGATCTTCTACCAACCAGCAATCTTTCTTTACCTACCCTTTCTTTCCATAACTCCAGCAGATTACACTGCCATTTCTAGATTTGGATCTCCTGCCTATCTTTGACCTTGATCTCCCTTGCTTTCTCTTCTCTCTTTCCTTCCCCTACTTTCAGCACTTAAAGCATTACTTGATGATTCTCTGTGTTTTTCCTACGAATTTCTTCATTCAAGATTACACTAACAACATCATCAACTTTTAAGATATTTGAAGTAGACGTAGTATTACTAACTGCCATTACCAAGCTATCCCAACTTTCAAGTAAAGAGTATAAGATTAAGAGAGCCTTAATTTCATCATCAAAAACTATTTTGACTGAATTTAACTGGTTTACCAAACCATGGAAATCACTAAGATGACTATGTACAGATCCACCTTCTTGCATTTGCAAATTAAATAATTGCTTCATAAGAAATACCTTATTTGAAGATGAGGGTTTTTCATATAAATTTGCCAAAGATTCCGTTAACTCAACCGTTGACTTTGCCTGTGATAAGTTAGAAATCACAGATGATGCAAGGCTCAACCTTATAGATCTGAGAGCCTTCCAATCAAGAACATTCCATTCTCCATCTTTCATATATGTGGGCTTGCATGCAACTCCACCCAATGGTAAGTACAAATCTTTCTGATATAGATAATCTTCTATTTTCATCCTCCATAATTGATAATTCTTGCCATTAAACTTCTCCATTCGTAGCTTACTTTCTTCTGCCATTACTATACTCCCACTCAAACAAAAACCCCTGTGAGTGACCTGTAATCAACAAACACTTAACACACTCTAAAACCAAGGTGTTAGTGAACCAAGCTTTAAACCAAGTTCAGATGAACCCTACTCTGATACCACTTGTGAGGGATCTAACAGCTCCTAAGAGCACACATGATTACCTTTGTATAGGCAACTAAACATGGAATTCAACTAGAATGAATAAATAATAAAATTCAGAAATAACACAGAATATGAGAGACAATACAATATGTATTAATACTCATCTAGAAAAGAATACAATGAAGAGATGTCACACTCTTCCCACACCTCTCAGGCTTCCCACACCTAGTGTACAATAATTCTCCTTCAAGAGTTCACTCTCTCAATTACGGTCACAACAAACAACTCAAACACAAAGTTGTTGTTCACCTCCACCAGTCAGTAACAATACTGCCAGTCTACTAGTCAGTAATAATACTGCCAGTCCACTAGTAAGTGACAAACAACACAACTATTGTTGCCTACTTCCATTCCACAAGTACTCAACGTACTCCAAGTAGATCTCTTCTGATCTTTCACAACCTATAAATCATCTAAGATAATACTTACCATGTAGATCTCCTTTGATCTTGCTCCTTGTTGTGTTACAGATCTCCTTTGATCTTGCTACCACGTAGATCTCCTTTGACCTTGCACACACACACACACCTTGCAGATCAACTGATCTTACACACCATGTAGATCTAACCTGATCTTGCACACCTACAGATCAACCTGGTCTTGCACACCTGCTAACTTAGATCTTACACTCAAGAGGAACCCTTATCCTTGACTTTGCAAGTACTTATGATTCCACACCTTGGAGGATCCCTTATTTGATCCCTCAAGTTACAATATAGCCCATGGGTCTCTTAAATAGATCCCATACAAACAATAATTAGACATACAGACTCAAGACTTAAATTAGTCTTCACATGTAAGCACTCAGAGCTTCCTAGAATAGACCAAGTCAAATTCTGGAAACACATGCAAACTGATGCACACACACACAGGTGACTGATGTCGATCTCTGTCTATCCACAAAGGACCGACATCAGCTGATCTTTGACCGATGTCGGTAGCTTCTGGTCTACCCCTTATTGACGTCGGTTGGCCTAACTGACGTCGGTTACTATGACTCTTCAGAAACCTCCATGTTTGCATCCTTTTGAAGCTTTTAGCTCCACAACCTAACAATAAATAAAAATTGAGAGTTATAATAGGTCCCAATTGACCTCTCCCCATGATCCTCACCTTTTCATTCTGATTTATACCAATAAAACACATAAATATTTACAAAAAACCATATTTTAGGCCTATCCATATAAATAAGGTATAAACCAATCATGTGTCATGGGGCCTGAGAGAGTTATCTTCAAGTAAAAAATCATTTCTAGGGAAAACTAGCCTTCCTAAATTCATCTTCACTCATTTCTTTCTAATCAGTTATTTGACAAGGGTTTAGCAGGGTTTCTTGTGTTTCAAACTGTTAAAGATTATTCATGAAATCCTAACATTGAAACCTTAGATGAGTTCCAATAATAACATGATAGGTACCCCATTCAACAACTCTTAACTCCTTAGAGCCTCATGTATAGTGTTTGTACTAGTGTGAGCTCTTAAAATTAGCCTCTCAATTTTGAGAGTGCATTCTAGATGGGTTTAAGGTGAAATAGGTCAAGTTTGACCAACCTTTGTGTTATATTTACAAACCAATGGTTTAAAACAACCTTATACCTCCCCATGAATGTCATAAAATATTTTTGAAGGTTCATTTGGTCTTGTAAATGAGATTGAACCCATTTAGGGCTTTAGTCTTAGTTTAGGCCCAATAGGCCTAACTATGCATAATTTCCCATAACCACCTCTGAGTGGTTTCTCAATACTTCAAGGTATTTTATCAATTTTTTAATTATCAAATAAACCTCATTTACCTTTATTTAATATTATATCAGTTCACAACTCATTCCCTTATTATTCACTCACATAACCTATAGTTTAGACTGCTTGGGAGTTCCCTCTGTCTAAGACATAACAAAGGGAATATCCCCTATTTGATCAAGAAAAGTGAGACCATGGGAGGTTAATATAGGTCATAAATACCTTATGTACCAAATCCTAAGGTTATATCAATTCTTTATCATCTTCAACACTAAAACTTCATCAAGATAGACTTACTGAGTTAATTGTGGGTTGAAGCATGAAACTTATCCTTGATTTGCCTCTCTCCATCCAAGAACATATGGAATTGGACCTACCACTTTGAGGGTATTATAATGCTGATAAATTCATTTGTTCTTCTCTTATAACCTCCAACTTTCACTTATTTCCATTTGTCTAAGCCTAGTTGGTAGACTATGTGACTATGTTATCCACTGAAGAAGAGGATGTGCCTGAAGGTGTCTTCCATGATAGACATTGTAACTCATGCCTTGATATCTGCTTGAATTATTTAAACTAAATTCATATTTTTTAAAGCTCATTCATATCATGTATTAGGGTTTGTGTTTATTTCCTCTCTATTAACATTAACCTGAGTTGGTATTTTTATTGTAGCAAACTATACGTGGACATCCTTAGACCATGTGGACCCATGTAGGTGAATTTCCACCCTTGAATCTCATATTTGATACTTAAATATACTTATAAGATCATTGGATCACTTTTAATTGGGTAAATGTCTATGTCTATAGGGTTTCCAACCTTTAGTTTCTCATCATCAACTTATATGTGCTTACAGTCAAATTGTAGGTGATCATTTATGAGAAAAAGGCTAGTATAGGTGATATTCCACACCAAAACCCTATACATCAACCTCTTTAGCTGATATGGAAATTATGGTCTCATTTATATCCAAATAAAGTCACTTGTCATGAAGGTATGCTTCCATCATGTCATTATTGCATTATTGGGTTACTTAGGCTTCTGAGTACTATAGATGACACTAAAAATCTATAGTGAATGATTGTTAAATTAGAAGACCTATCTACACAACCTCCTCATGTCCAATCAACTAATTTATCATGTCAATGCATTATTACATTATCATGTGTTTGGGATATATTATGGAAGCACTTAGACTATCCAGACCTCAAGACACTCACCAAGATATGAATTTTTTAAATGAACAAATACCTTATTTGGAGAAAATAAGGTAACATGTCTCTAAAGTAACTTTCTCAAACTATGAACATGGTTTCAAATTTTTTTGACACCTTATGAGTCCACCATTGATTCTATGTTACTCTACATGCTCTCAAATTTTAATAAAGGTCTCAAATAGGCCCCAACACCTTCATTCCAATGTTTCAAGCCCTATGTTGAAGATTCTTGTAGGTGCACATGTAGATAAAGGATTTTGAAGGTAAGGTATGTGAGTGTGTGCATGGTGAATTAGTCCTACAACTAGTATTAAACCTCCTTGAATAGTCTAAGCTGATCCTTTCCACCTTGGGAAACTTCTCAAGGTTTTGGAACCTTATTTATTACCATCATGACTATGTAAGGTTTAACTCCTCCTGACTATAGGTGTTGGTCATATAAAAAACTGAATGAGTGTATCCTTTAAGCTTTTTATCTCCCTAAGAAAACCTTGAGACAAATAAATATATGAAGGGTAATTGATCTCCATTATTATGAGAGGTTGAAGATAATATATTGGCTCTGTCCTGAATCCACATCCATGAAAATGACCTTACAATAGGTGAAACACTCATCTACAATTCCAATGGTGTCCTATAAAAATGAGATGGTTCATGCTTATCTTTTAGCTTCCACAAGTGAAAAATTACTTGAGAACCATGTGAGAAAGATGTACCCACTCTCTGAAAACATGTTCAACATCTAGTTTTTACGTGATATCACATAAACCAATTAGGTTGAATCTTGTGCCCACTGAGTATGGGTCCATAAGAATTTTATTAATCTCAAAAAATAAAATACATATAAAGGGTGACAATATTTCATTAACCATTTTACAATGAAAAACATATATTTATAGGTTTTCACCACATCTTCGTAAAAACTAACTATCCTGCTAACCAACTCTAATGGGAATTCCACCCAAAAGCTAGTTTTAATTATTTAACTCAAAACATAAAACAAACCTAATAAATCTAAGTTAATTTATTTATGGGGGTGTCTTTATAAAAATAAGCATGCCATATTTACATTTATTAATTAAATAAACTTACCAAAATCCTAAGTTAAGTTAAGACTTTGGAACAAGTCCTAACAAATCCCCCTATGATCCAAAGTTAGTTCTTTGGACACATGCCAAGCATTTTTTAAAATTTTTAAAATTTGATTATATCAAGGGTTTTGTGAAAATGTTAGTTGTTTGATCAACTTTTGGGAAAATATATTGGATCAAGTGCTTTATTTTCCACTAGCAGATAATGATATTTGACATCCATATGTTTTATTTTGGCATGAAATAATGGATTCTTGCACATTTTGATTACACTCTGATTATCAATGTATAACTTTGTGGGAGCAAGTTGAGAAATCTAAATATCTTTAAGAATGTACTGTAAGTAAATAATTTCTCTACAAGCATCCCATATTGTAAATTACTCTAATTTTGCTAATGAATTTGCCACTGTATCTTGCTACTTACAACACCAAAAAATGGTAGCTAAACCCATATGCATAGTGTATCTTGTTATGGATACTCTATCATCCACACATCTATGAAAATTTTCATCACAATACACAATAAGTTTGAATTTCTTATTGTATTGGTACTCAAGGCCATATGTTTTCATTCTGTGAAGGTAATGAAGTACTCTTTTTACTGCATGCCAATGAATTTATCTAGGCTCATGCATAAACCTAGAAAAAATTCCAACTAAAAATGATATATCAGGCCTGATAGTCATCAAATATATCAAACCTCCCACTAACTATCTATATTTTGTGCCATCGAAAAAGGCATTGCCATCATTCTTAGATAATTTCAAGTTACCTTCCATGGGAGTGAGGGAAAGTCTGTAATCACTCATGCTAAACCAGTTTAATAACTCAGAAATATACTTAGTTTATTAAATAAAAATACTATACTCTTTATGAGTTACTTCTATGCTAATATAGTAGTGAAGAAGTCTAAAAATTGTAATCTTAAACCCATCTTTTAATTCCTTCTTCATAGACTTGTTATGGTTTTCATCATTGCCTGTGATAAACATGTCATTGACATAGAGAAAAAGAATCACCAATTTCTTACCCTGAACTCAAAAATAGAGAGTATCATTAGATTTAATACATTGAAATCCAATTGTATTCAAGTATGAATCCATTTTCTCATACCAAGCCCTGGGTAATGTTTGAGCCCATACAGAGCTTTAATCAATTTGCACACTTTTTGCTCTACATCGACTTTCCTTAAACCTTGAGGTTGTTTCATGTATACTTATTCCTATAAATCACCATTCAAAAAATAAATTTTAATATCCATCTAATGTACTTTTCAACCATTCTATGCTGCTAAGGCAAGTACCATACAAATAGTGTGTCATTTGGCAGTTGGTGCAAACATTTCCTCATACCCAATACCTTCTTGTTGCATATATCCTTTCGCAAAAAGTCTTGCCTTATGTTTATCAATGGATCCATATAATTTATACTTATTCCTATAAACCCATTTTCATCCTATGATTTGAACATGTGGAGGAGGATCAACCAAAATCCAAGTATTATTGTTAAATATTGCATCATACTCACTTTTCATTGCTTGTTGCCAAACTAGTTAAGTAGAAGCCTCCTCAAAAGTAGATAGCTTAGTAGAATAATTAATAAAAACCATTACATAGTTCACCTATTTACAAGAACTCTTGGGACATGTTAAACCAAATTCATCTGCTTTCAAGTAAAAAAAAGTAATTTGAGCCCATTTTGGATACTTATTCAAATTATTCAAATCAAGAACACCATAATTCTCATCATGTGCACTATTCTATAGAAGAATTAGAGAATTTTCAATATTTTCTAAGTCATCAACATGTGAATTACTAGATGAAGGAGAGGAAATAAAAGGGATATTAGTCTCATACCACAATCTCTAAGACTTTCCCTCATTATTCAATCCCTTGTCACATTTTGTAATCTTCCTCTCTAATCTGTCAAATTGAGAATTAATCTCTCTAGTGTTCATAGTACCAAATTCATCAAATACCACATCCAAATCACTATGAATTTTTTTGTATCTTGTGCAAGCCATTGATACCCCTTTTTTATTTTTTGAATATACAAGAAAGATGCATTTTTGACTTCATAGTTCCAACTTAGTTTTATGTTCAATGGGAACTAAAATAAAACAAAGGCATCCAAATTTTTTTAAGTGTTTAACTTTTGGTTTAAACCCATACCAAGCCTCATATGGAGTTTTTTCCCAAAATTATGGCTATGGGGGACCTATTTATCAAATACACTATAGTACCAATGGCTTTGGCCCAAAAATTATCATCAAGCTATTTATAGTGCAACATAGCTCATATTGTGCCCTCTAAAGTCCTATACATTCATTTAGATACTCCATTTTGCTATGGAGTGTAATCATTAGTATATTATCGATGAATTCCATGTTATCGATAATAATCCAAAAAATCATTTGAAGTATACTCACCACCATTTTCTGAATAAAGAGTGGCTAAGTGTGAACCTATTTATTTTAAAACTAAGTGTAACCAATTAACAAACTTAGTGAAAATTTTTGATTTGTTTTTCATGAAAAACACCCAAGTCATCTTAGAAAAATCATCAATAAACAACACAAAATATGTACACCCTCCAATGGATGACTTCTTCATGTCACATACATCACTATGAACTAAATTTAAATGTCTATTAGCTCTCCATGAAGAATTCTTAGGAAAATTTTCCCATTTCTATTTTCCCAAAACACATGATTCACAAAGAATACTATATTTGCAAAAAGTGGGAAACCCACTCACCATACGATATCTCTGCAAGTCCATTAAAGAGTGAACATTCAAATGTCCATAGCAGAGATGCCACAACCATTGTGTAGACATAGTACCTGTACCTTTTTCAATAATTACTATAAGTTCTACTATGGGAGGATGCACTTTACATTACAATCTAACCAAATTTCCATCCTCATATCCTGTATACATGGTTTTATATCCATCCTTCACTAAATTGATATAAATGAGCCCATTTTCAAGAATAATATGATAACCTTTATTTGGAATAGTTACCAAGGAAGGAAGATGTTTTTTTAAAGTGGGAACATACCAAACATTGTCCAAGTATTTGACAGATCCATTAGGAAGGATAATCCAAATTGACCCAAGATCTTGTGGAGTATGTAAAAACTTATCTACCAAGGATACTAGAGAGAGAATTTTATTTGAAAGTCCAAAATAAGTCATGCCTAAATGTCATGTGTTTGGTTGATCTTGTATCTAAAACCCATACATTTATGAGCTCATCTCTAGCCTCATATTCCATATAATCAATACTCCCTAATACAGTGAATGTAGATTCATGAGTAATATTACTAGAGTCATCATATTCATGGTCATCATATTGAGAAGAGTTAGACTTATTAATTTTTGTGGATTCTAAATTTTGTCAAAATGAATCCTACACTGAGAAGCAATGTGACCAAATTTCCCATATCTATGACACTGAATGTCTAATCTACCTTGACCTCTGCCTCTATAAGAGTTGTGACAACATCCTCTATCACTCATCGAATTTGAATGATAAAATCTAGATTTTTAATTTGAATAAACTCTACCTTCTTTTTGATATCTACCTCCTTTATAACCTTGACCCCCTCTATAATTGTTCCCTTTATTTTATGTTGATCAAAAGAAGATAAACTAGGCTTAGACTTTGAAACATGGGCTTCATCAATTTTCTTGGGTTTTTTAGGTAGAGAGAGGTCATGTTGAATAAGAATTCAACCAATTGATCAAAATTGATGCCTGTGATCTTGTCAAAGACAAGAAACATTTCTATAAATTTCTTATAAAACCTATGTAGTCCTTTCAATGTAGTAGTAACTATGAGATCATCATCTAGTTTTATAAACCTAGCCTTGGTGTACTTAATATAAATATCATTCAACTTGAACATGTATTCTCCCATATCCCCATCTTCCTCTAACAATAAAGTAAACAACTGCATGTGGATGTCTATCTTCTTATGCTTATGTTTCTTATCATACAAATCAAATATGGTTTCCATGCATTGTAACTATTTAGAGAGTTTTAAATATATAAGTATTCCAATTACAATAATGCTTGATTAAATATAGGGCCTTATAATCACATAAATTAAAAACACCAAGTTTGGCTTGTTCTATAGGCAATGTAAGATTTTCATTGTTTATATCCCATAGCTCATTGAAAACTAATGAAGCTTCCATCAAACATTTCCAATCTGAATAATTAAAAATCATTAATCTCTCACCATATAAAATCAAATTATAAATATTTGGCATCTTGAATTAAAACAAGTGTTAAAAATAAAAGTAAGTGTGACACAATGAAAAATAAATGCAACAAATGAAATAAACAACACACTTACTTATAGCACTTTGCATAAGATAACTTTTCTATGGGGTTTTTAACTTAACCTACATGTAGAGCCAAAAATAAATAAAAATTGATGGGTTTTGTACTTAACCTCACCAAAAATTTAAATGATCACACCCTTATTTCACCAAAATCAAAAGAAACAAATTTCTATTGTGTTTTTTCCAACTAGTATTTGAAGCTTTTACAATATATATGCTTTTTACAACTTGCAAAACATATAAAAAAGATTTCAAAAAAAAATTCCCTTTAAAAGTGTATATACCAAAAATAATATTCTTCCAAAAAAGAGTTTTGAACACTTGACCTCCTTTTTACAAAGGTCTACACAAAATAAGCCCTTCCAATTGCTCTAAGAACATTCACAAGCCATAAAGACAAAAAATTATATACAAACTAGATATTTTTACTCTGTGTGAATAAAAATATACTTTAGCATGGTAAAATTAATTCATCTAGAAAGACTTCCAACTAGAAAACCAACGCTTTGATTATATTTCTCTAGGACCCATAAAACCCTATATTTTGAGAAAAAAATTGCTAGAGACTTATAATGCCATGTTGGATGCTATGGCTCTCCACAAAATTTTTGAATCTGATCTTCTACTACTATGAGGCTATACAAATCCATGCCAATTTCTATTATTCTAGATTTTCCATTATTTAAGACTCTCAGTGAGAATTTTAATGAAGGAAAAATTGGTTTTTGAATGGTGGGGTGTTGAGGAGGTCGTGCAAGTATAGATATGGTTTGAAAAATTAAAAAAGACATCCCAGCTAACATCTTAGGGCATTTGAATTCTAGATTTGATTTTTTAGTAATTTTTATCATAGGAAAATCTGAGCAGATTCAATGTTTAACAAATGGAAGCCATACTATATAAAAATAGAAGTTTCTAGATTTAATAAAGTTGTACAAATGTATTTTGGGTATAAAAAGGGTTTGAAAATAAAATATGGTCAAATTATAGTGTTCAAACTCATTCTACAATGCTAAAAGGATTTGAGGTTCTAAAAATGAAGGATCTGAGGTGAAATAAAAACTTCTCCAAGCACATGGCCATATAACACAAGCTTATTCATTGATATTTACTCATAAACCAAAGTAAAATATTTAAAAAATTAAATATTTTAATAATTTTTCAAAAATCTTAACCTTAGACTAAAGTTACTAAGGCATACCTTATACCATTGATATTTTTCCAGAAATGACTTCACATGAGTCTTCTTTGTGTCCTCATGAATAAATATTTTCACCTTTGCTTTCACCCAAATTCACTAAGCCCTTCAAAACCACACTCTAATACCATTGATATCACATAAAATAATTAGGTTGAATCTTGTGCCCACTGAGTGTGAGTCCACAAGCATTTTATTAATCTTGAAAAATCAAATACATAGAAAGGGTGCCAATATGTCGTTAACCCTTTTACCTTGAAAATAGATATTTATAGGTTTTCACCACATATCAATAAAAACCAACTAGCCTGATAACTAACTCTCATAGGAATTCCACCCAAAAGGTACTTCTAACTATTTAACTCAAATAAATTAACCTAATAAATTAAGTTAATTTATTTATGATGGTGTTTTTATAAAAATAATCATGCCCCATTTACATTTATCAATTAAATAAACTTACCAAAATCCTAATTTAAGTTAAGACTTTAGAACAAGTCCTAATAGTAGGACCAACCCAAATAGAAGAGAAAATTGAAGGCTATGGGGATGAGTAAGTAGAAAATAGTAGCAAACTTCTTAGCATTGGTTCATAAATACTAGTTCACCAAAGTTGGAAATATTTCCATGAACTTGGAGTGAAAAAGTATTAATATCATCCCTCATAAGCATTTGATCTAACTCAACTCCTCCTGGCCATACTATGTAAAGATTAGTTGACCATTTTTTCATGCAAAGGAGAGCGATAAAGTAGCATAAATTTTTATGCCATTTTTGATCTTGTCAAAGTTAATAAATCATGGAACTAAGTTGGGGGGACCTAAAGGGTCACTGTAAATCCTTCCACACATGTAAAATCTATTGCATAGGCCGTACCATCAACTTAAAACTACCTTTAACTACCTAATTTTCTTGTTCTGATGTAGAAACCTACAAAATTTAGTTATGAAACATTTTTTCTAACACATGGGATGCTAAATAACACATTTACACACTTTTCCTCTTTGGTAAATTGTCCAAGTCTCATAAATGACCTCAAATTACATGAAAATGAAACAAAGGACTAAAAGTGAATATGACCAAGGCTAAAGACACATCAAATGATCTCACTAGGACCATGGAATTCCATATTACACACTTTAAGACCCCTATATAAGTTTTCAACTATAAGGGGTTGACCTATTTTGACTTATGGTCAAAATAGTCAACATATACATAGATTATTATAGGTTTTAATCAAATTATGATAGGTTCTGGTATAAAATTTGGGGTATATGCAATGAATATGTCATGAGTTTACAAGATTATGAGTGGAATTTTATAGATTATATGAAAAAAATCATAGATTATATGACACAAATTACATAGATCATTATATTAGGGGCATGCTTGAGGCATATGTTTTCATTTTCATAGACATTATGATAATTTGGACTCATATTACACATGTTATTAAATTTAAAACATATTCAATTCTTATATGACAAATTCTTAAAAAACAATTATTCTCAATCATTACTTAAATTGAATCATAAAATACATTTATAGTGGATGATTCAATAAATTTATGTGGATTCTCAAACATTTCTCAAATTTATTGGAACCCATAATAGATCCCATTACTCAAATATTTTGAGTTGTGTGGGCTTAATTTTTGCATGGCTTAACCTCTAGGCCACTTATCCATTCTTTATGAGGTTTGGGTAATATTAAAATCAACCCATAGTGTTACAATGAAATATTCAAGGAGCATGATAACCCCAATCTCCATTGTCTTTAGAAGACATCTTGGTTTACATACATATATGTGTATTCATTCCTTATTATTTCATTTCACACATTTTGAATGTTATCAATTTTAGACTTCATATCATAAGTGAAAATTGATTTCTACATATTTCATTGTAGGTTTACATGGAGCAAGGTGGACACTCAACACCTACTTTAGCACACACATCATGATTATCCTTAGTTATCACCTTCTATAACTTTACTCTAGTAATTTCATTACTAGAATTAAAGGGGGACAAATGTAGACACTCATAAGTGGTATGAGACACTTGATAATGTCATATTTGACTAATATTTAACATACTTGAATTTTCCCACACACTTGACTCTTTTTCATATTCCTCCTTGGTAATTCATCCATATACAGAGCTCAACTTTCCTAAATTAAAATTACTATTACACAATAATTCCATATTATTTTATTGAACATATTAACATAATTATTAATTTTTATTCTAATCTCATATCATAATTTTTATTCTATATAAAGGTCTACACTTCTTTAGACATTTACACCACTACATATCTTTCTATTTAGGTTAGACCTATCTGTGTAGACTTTAAAGGCAATTTTATCATACTTAAATTGTTAAAATGGGTCATCCAGTACATTTTTCATGTTGGTTCAAAGGAAATTACCCAAAGAGTTATCCATATAAACATATAAATCCTAATCATATTCATTTCTATCACTTATATATCATTGGAAATAACTCTATGCATTAAGAATAACTATCCTAAAGTTTATAAATCTTGAACCCATGAAAGGAGTAATCCCTAAGCGAAGTTTGAATACATTTGAAATATAAAAGCATAGGTTTTTAATTGTTATAATCCATACTTATGATTTTATAACATGTTATTATTACACATGATTGCACACACTCAACTGTGTGAACTAAATTGGTTTGAATTCCCTCTTCAGAGTAATATATATATATATATATATATATATATACACACACACACACACACACACACACACACACACACACACACACACACACACACACACACATACATATATACATATATATATACACACATATACATATATACATATATATACATATATATACATATATATATATATATGTATGTATGTATATATATATGTATCTATATATATATGTATGTATATATATATATATACATATACATATATATATACATATATATATATATACATATATATATACATATACATATATACATATACATATATATATACATATATATATATATATACACACACATATATATATATACATGTATATATATACATATATATATATGTATATATGTATATATGTATATATGTATATATGTATATATGTATATATATGTATATATATATATATATGTATGTATATATATATGTATGTATATATATATATATATATATATATATATATATATATATATATATATATGTATGTATGTATGTATGTATATATGTATATATATGTATGTATGTACTTAGCCATAAGGTGTAGATGACTTCAACTCAACCCTTCCATTTCACTTGTTTTCTTTATTTTACATTTGTCTTATAGTGAAAAATATGGTTTTATGTAAGGATATGGATAAAATGTCATTCACGTAAGATTGAAGATATTTTCATGCATATGAGCCCTTAGAAGATGCAGGTACATTAATTAAAACTATCACAAATAAGTGTAGACATGCATGATAATGTCACACTACACATGCATTTAGGAAGCATTGGATTATCCAGACTCATGTAGACTCTTTGTTTCTAGATGTGGGCATTTACAGGACCATTATAGAATATTACTGATGACTATACTTGACATAAACCTACATAGACCTGAATCAATCTAGGTACTCAATTCCTTTAAGAGTTTTTAATAAATAACAAGTTAATTTATTTTATGAGTTACACTCATATTTTCTTAGTTATTGTACATCTTAATCAATTTTATTTATCATTAGTTTTATCATATTAGGGTTGTATTAATCTAATAATAGGTAAAATATAACATATTTGTCACAATATTTGTGTTTTCATTCTTGTGCATAATCACCAAACGATTTTTTAAAGAAATCCCACAAATTTTTAGTGTCCTACATATTTTAATATATTTTTTGCTTACAAATACTAAAGAGGTTTATGGTCAGTACACATAATATCTTCTTTACTTAATAAATAATGTTTCCATTTATTTTTTTTCTTGAACTATTGTGCACATGAATTTTCACCTTACAACAAAACTTCCCCAAAATATACTTACATGTATTCATTTCAAATTCAAATGGATACTACAAATTAGGAAGATAAATCATAAGTAAATGGCTAATACTATATTATAAATAAAAATCACGATCATGTTCCTTACCCCAATAAAAGTTCTTACCCATTTCTACAACTATAAGTAGTGGTGGTAATATTATGGAGAAAGTATTAATAAAATAATGTAGAGGTCTTTGAATATCTTTTATATAATGGGTATAAACATTAATCATGAACATCTATACGTCTACCTCTAATCACCTAGCTCTGGCTTACCATGTTTGTCTATCTTCAAAGTCTATCTCTCTTTGATATCTTGATAAAGTTGTCTTCCTCTATTTGGTTGTGTAAACCTTTTTGATACTCCAAACTTCCTTTCCTTATTTAAGTCACATTTCATACATTTATAATATGTCCTTTTATCCCCTTCATGCCACTATCATGTCCACTTTCCTCAATCCTCCTTAATCTTCTCAATTTGTTTTCTAGTTTGAGCTCTCCCTTACTAAACTTGACATCATTCTCCAACATGGCCTTTTACACAGCTTATTTGAATTATTTTAAACCATAATTTTGGACCTTCCACACACCCCACATCACTATTACATCTCATTCCATTCATT
This sequence comes from Torreya grandis, assembly GCA_037957365.1. Lineage (NCBI taxonomy): Eukaryota > Viridiplantae > Streptophyta > Pinopsida > Cupressales > Taxaceae > Torreya > Torreya grandis. Next base: position 131,481 of record JARHVA010002917.1, on the reverse strand, counting down.
TCTCACTTCCTCTCTTCCATTTCCCATACACTAGTCTTCATAAGGCCATAAGCTTCTCAAACCCAACTCACCTCATTTCTTGATCTAGTCTTAGGTATACAATATTTCAAAATAAATTAAATTAACACATTGATTTAAAGTCATTTCACACTCTAAAAATCCCTATTTAAAACCTTTATCCTATCCATGAGACTCCTCACAACCACCCTTTTAAACATACATTGCTTCCTTTAACAGGGTCTCTAGCAGCCTTTTTTAGGGAATTTCTTCTTATACAGTCAAGTACCATATATTATTTAGATACCAAACACTTTTACAGTAACCATCTATTGATTTATTCCTATTAAATGAGTTTATTTGTCTATATCCACTCATAACCCTCCTTTCTCATCATTCTTTATGTTCTATTTAGGCCTATTAGGTCTTCTTTACACTTTGTTAGACATAGTCATCCAATACCATACATATATTTAATGTATAAATATGAAACCTTAAAAGTATCTTAATTCACACCATTCCCTACCTAATAAAAAAAAATCAAAATATTTGTCTAGTTGTATTTCCCATAATATCAAATTTCATTTCCAAACCATAGAATAGGATTACTAGTGTCTGTAACTACCCAAGAGGGACACATTCAAGTCATTAACTATTAAATAAAATTTAAAATAATTATAATTATTAAAAAATGTATATTTACCTTTTATATGCCTTTTACAAGCATTATATCTACATTTAGATGCCTCTATTCCACTAATAATGCATGTTCTTGGTCTGAATGTAGGACTGTATACACCCTGAGAGAAGATATCTTGTTATTTTGATTTTCAAAATGAATCTCAGATACCTATGGTAATTTAATAGGGCATTAAAAAATTCTACACATATTTTACAACCCTTGGGTATCTTCCAAACACCCCTATTATCACTTTAGCAAGATTTTGTTTTTGACTGTGTGTTTGTTCACAATTATCTATAGGTCTATTATTATTTTCCTTACCAAGATGTATGAACACAACCAAAATAATATAAAATAACCTTTTTATCAACTTAAATATCAATATAATTATGACTTACCTAATGATGTATGTTATCACATTACATTCCACAGAGCATTGCTTCCCAATCTTTGTAAACTCAGTCTTTCTTTAAACTCAAAATGTAGGAATATAGAGTGTGGTTCATCTGATTATCAAAACTGAGAAAAATACACATTAATAATATTTTAATTATCATTAAAATTATATTTCACTTCATATTGTAATAAAAACAAAATTATATATTGGATTTCATTTTTATTCACATATACACAAACATTTTATATTCATTACATAAAAAATACAAGGTTTCACAGGGCTTACTCATTCAAAATCAAAGTGGAGGTGATATCTTGTTTCTTATTAAATTTTTACACATACCTAATAATACCTATCCAAAACAATACTCACACTAAAAACATAGAAAGTTACAATTATTTTAGACCTATAACTACCTTTCTAATGGTTCTAGATCCCACTAAAGAACATTGACAAGGTTCAAACTACCTATATCTAACACACCCACATGAATGACTTATTAAGTGAATTAAAAATTTAATTAGGTAACATTTAACCCATTATATAGATCAAATCAACAATATTACACTTTTAGTATCTTTTACAAGAGATTGAGGATCCAAACTTTCCATAAGAATTCAAATTTTCAAATTTGTAGAAATGGCGAGAGAATGCCATATGAGTGACAATTTGAATTATAAATACCCCTATGAATCCTAACCAGTTAAAACACATTCAAAAATACCCATATAACCTATATAAATAAAAAATTAGAACTACTAATGATGCCCCTACATCATACTACCAGCCTAAAAATGTTTCCCATGAGTTCCTACTCATGCTTATTGCTATGCTTGATCAATTTATCTTGTTGTCATCTATTGTAACTAGTCTCTCATGTATATGGAATTATTATCCCTTACCACACTTGTAATTATCCATTACCACAATTGTAATTATTATTTCCTATGGATATATTCATCCAAGTTATACCTATAATTAACAAAAAATCATTATTAAAATCATGATTCTTCTTATGCCTTTGATGCATACTCCAACTCTTCTCCTTGATTGTATGTTTTCCATGTTACCAAGAACCTTCATGTGTCTTGTACGGTTCATTATTCCTCTTTGCATAATCCACCAACTATATCCTTATTTCATGGTTTATATTTCATTTACAACATGTACCTCAACCTTATTAACTATAACTTCATCATGTAGAATGTCTTCTTATACTTGACTACTCCTTAACTTCATAAGTGCTCTTATCTTAAACACCAATGATTCATGCCATAGGTATATGTTCTCATTTATCACTTCATTCACCATATATTTATACATATGATGAGGATCAAAGTTATATTCCCTCTTCAAGGATTCATACACATTAGAATAATCCTCATACCTTTGCTTGTTTTACTGTCTTAATGCTTCCTTGTCTTCCTTTGCATTCTCTTGAGTAAGGACCACTTCATGATCCATTCTATATTGATTCATAAATGGCTGACTTGTTTATATTCTAACAAAAAGACTCTATCTTGATCCTCTCTTTCCTTTTTATTCTTCTTGATCACTACTTGGTCAAATGCTACATTTTTTTGTTCCTTGAGCCTATACATTGGCTCAACTAACTCATATCTTTAATCATCTATTAAACCTACATTAAAATATACAAAAACATCATTATCTTGAAATTCATGAGGCTTGATTTCCCCTTTATCTTTCTTCTTAAGCTACTTGTTCAACACTTTCAGTTGTATTCTCACTTTGCACACTTCTACTTGCTTTGTCTTCTTATTCACCATTTCCTTGAGAGGCAATCTCACTATTTTTATGATTCCAATTGAAAATTTAGGTCTAATCTCTTCTAAATCTTGATCTAACTCTACCAATACTACCTTCAACTCATCAATCTCATTCTTATCAACTTACTCTTTCTTTACTTCCTTGTGGAAACCTTATTACTTCAAGACCTTCATCTTTATTTCACTCTTTACACTCTCTCTATCTTCACTCTCTCTCTAGGTCTCACCTTGACCTTTCTCTTCTTATTGATAGGCCTACCTACTTGTCTCCTCTGACCTCACTTGGGTCTCTCTCATTATATTTATAAGCCTCCATGTCTTAAGGGATTCACATCAAAATTTTACCTCTCACGTATATTTCTACCACTCACTTATTTTCTACAACTTGCATTAGCAATCTCACAACAATATTCAACATTATTTCATGAAATGATCAGATATATAGAATGAAAACCAAAAATAATTACACACCTTTCTTTATGTAAACCTTATTTATCTTCTTCTTAATTAACTTCTCACTTTGATACCAAATGATGCATAGGTATTTGAAGATATTATCTATTATGGATACAAACATGAATCATGAAAATCTATACCTCTACATCCAATCACCTAGCTTTGATTTTCCATGTTTGTCTATCTTCAAAGTCTATTTCTCTTTCATCTCTTGATAAACTTATCTTCCTCTACTTAGTTTTAAAAACCTTTTTGAGACTCCAAACTTCCTTTCCTTCTTGAAATTACCTTTCATACATTTATACTTTGTCCTTTTATCCCCTTCATGTCACTACTATGTCCACTTTCCTCAATCCTCCTTAGTCTTATCAATCTATTTTTGTGTTTGAGCTCTCCCTCACTAGGCTTGACATCATTCTCCAACATGAAATTTTACACTTCTTTTAATTATTTTTAACCCTAATTTTGGACCTTCCACACATCCAAAATTCACTATTATATCTCATTCCATTCATTTATCACTCCCTATTTTCCATTTCCCACACACTAGTCTTCATAAGGCCATAAGCTTCTCAAACCTAACTCACCTCATTTCTTGATCTAGTCTTAGGTATACAATATTTAAACATAAATTACATTAAAAATTTGGTTTCAAGTAATTTCACACTCTAAAAATCCCTATTTAAAACCTCTATCCTATCCATGAGATTCCTCATAACCACCCTTTGAAACATACACTACTTGTTTGCTTTAATAGGATCTCTAGCAGCCTTTTTTAGGGAATTTCTTTATGTACAGTCAAGTAACATATATTATTGAGAAACCAAACACTTTTCCAAGAACCCTCTATTGATTCCTTCCTCGTAAATGAGTTTATTTTTATAAATCCACTCATAACCCTCCTTTCTCATCACTTTTTATGTTTTGTTTAGGCCTATTAGGTCTTCCTTACCCTATGTTAGACACAGTCATCCAATACTATACATATAGGTACCATAAAAATGTGAAACCTTAAAAATATCTTAATTCACACTTTTCCCCAAATAATCACCAAAAATTAGAACATTTGGCTTGTTGGATCTCCCATAACATCAAATTTCATCTCCAAACCTTAGAACAGGGTTACCAGTGTCTATAACTACTCGAGAGGGACAAATTCAAGTCATTAACCATTTAATCAACTTTAAAATTATTATAATTATTAAAAAATGTCTATTTACCTCCTATATACATTTTCCAAGATCTCCATTTGGATGCCTCTATTCCACTAATAATGCATGTTTTTAGTCTAATTATAGGATTGTATACACCCTAAGAGAAGATATCTTGATATTTTGAGTTTAAAATTTAATCTCAGATAGCCATGTATATTTAATAATGCCTTCATAAATTCTATACAACTTTTATAACCCTTGTTTATCTTCCACACACCCTAGTTATCACTATAGCAAGATTTTGTTTCTGGCTATGTGTTTGTTCACAGTTGTCTACTAGTCTAGTATTAATTTACTTACAAATATGTATAGACACAAAAAAAAATATAAAGGAACATTTGGATAAATTTAAATATCAATATAAATAGGAATTACCTAATGATATATGTGATCACATTGTTGAGTTGTGGAGCTAAAAGCTTCACCAAATGAGTAAATTACAGGTTGCTGGAGTTACACAGTCGTCAGCATCGGCCAGGAGTGATCGATGTCGATCAGGGGTCGACTAGGAGCTACCCACATCAATTATGGATCGATCGGCGTTGGTCATGTGCAGACAGGCAGGGACTGATATCGGTTATCTGTGCATCTAGAAAGTCTATTTTCATGGATGAACAGATTGTTTGCATGATTAGATTAACTGTTGGTATTGAGTCCACGTTTCTATTTTTGGTAGGACCAATTTGAACCCTTGATTAAAAGGTATATCTAATGGTGGAGAATGCATGCTCATGTTTCCTAATATTATATAATAGGATTAGTTTTTCATAGCTTATGTAATAGTATAAGACATTTATTGTATATGTGTATCAATCCAGGTTGTTGGAATTGATTGTAATTGAGAGAGAGAACTCTTGAGGGAAAGATATCTATACATCTGAGAGGTGTGAGAAGAAAGTGTGATTTTCTTCATTGTATTTTCTTTTGGAAGAGTTTAATACAAGTTTTCAGGGTGGTTTCTTGTATCTCTTATTCTTTGCTATTTCTGATTCTAGTTACTTATTATTATGGTTTAATTCTGTGTTTAGTTGCTTGCACAATAATAATCAAGTCTGCTGATAAGATCCTAACAAGTGGTATCAGAGCTAGGTTGACTAATAGGTGGTTCAGATCTAGTTAGTGTATTTGATTATAGGTCACTCATAGGGATTTCTGTTTGAGTGGGAGAAAGCAATGGCAGAAGAAAGTAAACTGAGAATGGAGAAGTTTAATGGCAAGAATTACCAATTATTGAGAATGCAGATAGAAGATTATCTATATCAGAAAGATCTATACTTACCATTAGGTGGGGTTTCAAAGAAGCCCACAGACATGGAAGATGAAGAATGGGAAGTTCTTGATAGAAAGGCTCTTGGATCTATAAGATTGAGTCTGGCATCTACTGTGATATCTAATTTATCACAGGCAAAGTCAACGGTAGAGTTAATGACTACTTTAGCAAATTTATATGAAAAACCCTCAGCTTCAAATAAGGTATATCTTATGAATCAGTTATTTGATTTGCAAATGTAGGAAGGTGGATCTATATCTAATCATCTTAATGATTTCCATGGAATTGTAAATCAATTGAATTTAGTCAAAATAGTTTTTGATGATGAAATTAAAGCTCTATTAATCTTATGCTCTTTACCTGAAAGCTGGCATAGCTTGGTAATGGCAGTTAGTAATACTGCATCTGCTTCAATTATTTTAAAAGTAGATGATGTTGTTAGTGTAATCTTGAATGAAGAAATTTGCAAGAAAAGCATAGAGGAAACATCAGGGAATGCTTTAAGTTTTGAAATCAGGAGAAGGCAAAAAGAGAAGAGCAAGCATGGGAGATCAAAGTCTAAGTCAAAGATGAGAGGTAGATCCAAATCCAGAAATGGTAGGAAGATAACCTGCTAGAATTGTGGAAAGATAGGGCATGCAAGGAAAGATTGCTAGTCAAAACCTAAAGAAGACAATTAGCATGAAGGTAAAGACGAAGCAAAAGTTGTAGGTATTGTTGCACAAGATGCTCTTATATTCTCTTTGCATAATAATATAGAATCTTGGGTTTTAGATTCTAGTGCCTCTTTCCATGTAACTCCAAATAGAGAATATTTCAGTGACTATGTCCATGGAGATTTTGGAATAGTTTATTTAGAGGATGATGAGCCTTGTAAAATTATTAGCAAAAGAAAAGTGCAGCTGAAAATGCAGAATAGCAACACATGAGTGTTGAGAGATGTCATGCATGTTCCCATCCTGAAGAGGAATTTGATTTCTACAAAAAAGTTGGGGGATGAGGGTTGTACAGTAACTCTCACAGCTGAATCTTGGAAGGTTTCCAAGGGTGCACTTGTATTGGCCAAAGGTAAGAGAGTAGGTACTCTCTATTTATGTAATTGTATTACTGATAATTCTCCTTCTGTATTATCTACTTTAGAAGTAGATGCAAAGTTGTGGCACTAGAAGCTTGGCCACATGAGTGAGAAGGGAATGACTATTCTTAAATCAAAAGGTAAGCTTTCAGATTTGAAAAGCATAGATCTAGATTTATGTGAGCACTGTATTTTTGGGAAACAAAAGAGAGTGAGTTTTCTCAAGACTGGGTCAACAAAGAAAAAGCACAAGTTGAAGCTTGTTCACATAGACGTGTGGGGACCAGCTCAGGTTGATTCTATTGGAGGATCACAATATCATGTTTCTTTCATTGATGATGCTACAAGAAAGGTATGGGTGTACTGCATAAGGAAGAAATCTGATGTTTTTGGGACTTTTAAGATTTGGAAAGCTTTGGTTGAGAATGAAATAGGTATGAAATTGAAGTGCCTTAGATCTGACAATGGTGGTGAGTTCTGCAGCTATAAGTTCAACTAGTATTGTTATATGAATGGAATACGCACGCAAAGGATGGTTCCAAGGACACCTCAGCAAAATGGAGTTGCTGAAAGAATGAAAAGAACAATATTGGAGCATGCACAGAGTATGAGATTGCATGCTAGTTTGCCCTTATAGTTTTGGGCAGAAGCTATAGATACTGCAGTTTACCTGATTAATAGAGGACCCTCTACTGCTTTAGATGGTGGAATTCCAGAAGAGGCTTGGATAGGTAAAAAGGTAGATCTTTCATTTCTCAAAGTTTTTAGTTCTGAAGCTTTTATGCACATTGATAAGGAAAATAGAAAGAAGCTAGATGCTAAATCTATGAGGTGCACATTTATTGGTTATGACTCTAGAGATTTCGGATTTCAGTTTTCGAATCTAGGAACTAACAAAATTATTAGAAGCTATGATGTTGTTTTCAATGAGAAAGTTATGTACAGTGATCAGCTCAAGAAGTTGAATCAATCTGAGCAGAGCAATGTTGATTTGGATGAGGTGACGGTCCAAAATGAGCTCGCGAGAAAGAATAATCATAGACAGGAAAACACAGAGACCGACATCGGTCAGGAAGGAATCGACGTCGATAATACAAGAACTGATGTCAGTCAGATAGTGATCGATGTTGGTCAGGCAGGAACCGACGTCGGTCATGTGGAACTGACTTCAGTTAGTTATAGGCCTGGAGGTGACTGAGGTCGGTCATTGTTAGAGAATTTGGGTGGACAACGTGTTGTGAATGAGTCTCAAACGCCCATTAGGAGGTCAAAAAGGGTAAGTAAACCTCCAATTCGATATTCCCCTTCATTATTCTATTTATTGCTCAATGATGGTGGAGAACCAGAGAGTTTTGATGAAGAAATATAGGTGGAATCTAGGAATAAGTGGAAGCTTGGCATGAATGAGGAAATTGATTCCTTGAAAGAGAACCAAACATGGGATTTGGTTGAGTTGCCAGTGGGAAAGAGAACACTAAAAAATAGATGGATCTATAGATTGAAGGAAGGAGAGAATGGATAGATGAGATATAAGGCCAGGTTGGTAGTGAAAGGATTTGCACAGAAACCAGGTATTGATTTTGGTGAAATTTTTTCTCCTGTAGTAAAAATGACTTCTATTCAGACTGTATTGTCTTTAGTTGCTATTGAGGATTTGCATCTTGAGTAGCTTGATGTTAAGACAGTGTTTCTTCATGGAGATTTGGATGAATAAATATATATGGATCAGTCGAAAGGATTTGAGGTCAAAGGTAAGGAGAAACTTGTGTGCAGATTAAAGAAAAGCTTCTATGGTCTCAAGTAAGCTCCTAGACAATGGTATTTGAAATTTGACAGGTTTATGACCGAGCATGGCTTCAGTAGATGTCAATTTGACCATTGTGTTTATTTTAAGAGATTGAATAATGGTAGATATATTATCCTATTGCTGTATGTAGATGATATGCTTGTTGCAGGTTCACACATGCAAGATATCTCTGAGCTTAAGGTGAAATTAGCTCACACATTTTCCCTAAAGGATTTGGGAGCAACAAATAAAATCCTTGGCATGAGTATTAAGAGAGATAGAAAAAATCATAGGTTGATTTTGTCTCAAGAGGATTATGTGAACAAGGTGTTGAAACAGTTCAATATGCAGGATGCAAAACCGATAAGCACACCTATGGCTGGACACTTCAAGTTGAGTAAAGAATAGTGTCCTAATTCACATGATGAGGTAGAGTACATGAGGAAAGTTCCATATGCTTCCATAGTTGGGAGCTTAATGTATGCAATGGTATGTACTATATCGGATATTGCCCAAGCAGTGGGAGTTGTCAGTAAGTATATGGCCAATCTAGGGAAGGAGCATTGGAAAGCAGTTCAGTGGATTCTTAGATATCTGAGAGGGACCAACAGTAGGCATTTGTGTTATGGGGTCAAACACTTCTCTACATGGATATGTAGATTCGGATATGGCAGGTGACTTGGATGGTAGAAGGAGCACCACAGGATATGTTTTCACTGTTGGTGAAATGGCGGTTAGCTAGATTTCAAAGTTGCAGAAGGTTGTTGCCTTGTCTACTACAGAGGCAGAATACATTGCAGTCATAGAGGCTAGTAAAGAGATGATATGGATGACATAGTTCATGGAAGAGTTGGGAAAGGAGCAAGAGAGTTGCAGATTATACAGTGATAGTCAAAGTGTAATTCATTTGGCTAAGAATTCAACCTTTCATTCAAGAACCAAACATATACAGCTTAGGTACCACTTCATTAGACAGGTATTGGAGGATGGTGAGTTGAAGCTAGAAAAAATCCATATAGATAAGAACCCTATTGATATGATAACCAAGCCGGTAACAAAGGAGAAGTTGAATTTTCATTCAACTTTTGTTGGTCTTCAAGATTGAGTTTGAAGATGGAGAATCTAGAAGATGTTGCTGTACAGGTACTGGTGCAACTGTTTATCTCTAAGTGGGAGATTGTTGAGTTGTGGAGCTAAAAGCTTCACCAAATGAGTAAATTATAGGTTGCTAGAGTTACACAGTCACTGGCATCGGTTAGGAGTGACCGATGTCAGTCAGGGGTCGACTGGGAGCTACCAGTGTCAGTTATGGATCAGCCGACATCGGTCATGTGCAGACAGGCAGGGACCGATGTTGGTTACCTGTGCATCCAGAAAGTCTATTTTCATGGATGAACAAATTGTTTGCATGATTAGATTAACTGTTGGTATTGAGTCCGTATTTCTATTTTTGGCAGGACTGATTTGAACCCTTGATTAAAAGGTATATCTAATGGTGGAGAATGCATGCTCATGTTTCCTAATATTATATAATAGGATTAGTTTTTCATAGCTTATGTAACCATACAAGACATTTATTGTATATGTGTATCAATCCAGGTTGTTTGAATTGATTGTAATTGAGAGAGAGAACTCTTGAGGGAAAGAGATTTGTACATCTGAGAGGTGTGAGAAGAAAGTGTGATTTTCTTCATTGTATGTCCCTCTGGAAGAGTTTAATACAAGTTTTCAGGGTGGTTTCTTGTATCTCTTATTCTTTGCTATTTCTGATTCTAGTTACTTATTATTTTGGTTTAATTTCGTGTTTAGTTGCTTGCACAATAGTAATCAAGTCTGCTGATAAGATCCCAACACACATTACATTCCATAGAGTATTTCTTCCCAAGCTTTGTAAACTCAGTCTTTCTTTAAACCCAAAATGCAAGAATATAAAGAGTGGTTCATCTTATTATCAAAATTGAAAATTCAAATTAATCATATTGTAATTATCATGCACATTATATTTAAATTCATATTTGAATCCAAATAATATTCTATCTTGTATTTCTTTTTTCTTCACACATACAAAAACTTTTTGTATTCATTACATAAAAAACACAAGGTTTGACAGGGCCTGCACATTCAAAAATAAAGTGGAGGTGTTATTTTGTTTATTCTTCCATTTTCACACAAAAATAATCTTACCTATCCCCCAAAATGCTCACACTAAAAACATAGACATTTAGAAGTATTTGCAACATATAACTACCTTTCCAACGGTTTTTAATCCCACTCAAAAACATTGACAAGGTTAAAACTACCTATATCTAACATACCCATGTGAATGAATTATTAAGTGACTTATGTGACATTTACCCCATTATATATCTCAAAGCAACAAGATTACACTTTGATTATCGTTTACAAAATATTGAGGATCCAAACTTGCCATAAGAATTCAAATTTGTAGAAATGGTAGGAAAATGTCATATGAGCAACAATTTGAATTCTAAATACCCCTATGACTAATAAATAATTAATAAACATTATAAAATACCAATATAACCTATATAAATACAAAAATAAAACTACTAATGAATCGCATGCATCATAAACTTCCTCATGTATTTTAATGATTCCTCAAAACCTCTATTCTTGGTGGCACTCTAAGGTTTAGACACATAAATATGGTTTTATACACTTTAAAATTTTAGTATTTACCTTACATGACTTGTGTGTATACATATGCCTCTTGGACACCCTTATTTCCTATCAATTTTACTTATATGGGCCTAGTATTCTCAATTTTATATCAATCACCTACATGATTTTTGTAGTATGTGCTTAATATAATTATTATATTAATTAGAATATATCATAATAATTAGATAAATATTCTTATCTTTATATATGCCTCTATCCATACTTAGATTACTCTTAGATTATCAAAGTTATCCACCTCTTCTATATTTTTCCATTCACCTTGTAATGGTAATGTTCTAAATTAAAATCATCCTTATGGGTTGATATGTAATTTACACATGTTGGTGGTGTGAGGGGTTAACCAAAGAGTCATTTTTTTACACACAATAGGTATATGCCTATTAAATTTCTATAAATAATTATAAAGTATCAAACAAGCATCTATCTATCACCTACACATGAGAAGGAGTACCCTAAATCTCCCAACTTAAAAACTAGTCACAAGTATTAGGTCCTAGCTAAGTATCAAACTCATAAGCTAAAATTTTAAAGTGTCAAAATTTAGATCACAAGATACATCCATACTAAATGATAAATATTGTAAACATACACCTAACTCAGATAATTATGTGCAGTTTGAGCCATCTTTCAAGTATTATATATGTAGTTATATTTATCTACTCAGTAGGGTTAGGTCTAGTTGGGGTTTACTCAACCCATATTTTTGACCATTTTACAAGGCCAAACCTAGTGTTTAAAGTGGAGATATGGTTTCAAAGTGAAGGAGACATGTATTTTGTACTTATACACACATTGAATTTCTAATATTACACTAAAAAATAGTTTAAAATGAGTTGAAGTATTTGTTAATGACACATTTAGTATAAATCATAGGTATATTCATGTCAATATTCAAATGCCTTAGTTTGAATTATGCATCTATTTGTTGTCATATTTGTATAATAAAATCTAAATAGTCAATTTACAAAACTAATTTACTCGAAATCTAGCTCAATCCTTCCTACCACATACACACATTTATAGACCTACACATAATAGTAACATGTCAAGTACTCTATTACTCTTAGTAATTTCCATAAATAATAAAATATAATTAAACATCTACTTGTGGAATTCACATTTTATTAATTTAGACATAACTTAGATAATTTGAATAACCAACATTTCTATCTTATTTACATACATTAATCTAAAATAAATTAAAACATATTGGTGAACCAAATTCTTATATTTACTACAAGAAACCCTATTTTTACTTAGTGTTTAATCCTTATTTCTTAGAGTTTTCATATTTTTTGTCTTAAGATTTTAGATATTATTTTTGAGTTCCCCATACATTAATATAATGTATATTTTTCATCTTGGCCCTAGCCTTCTGCATATTTTAATGATCTTATTCTATGACATCTAATAATGCTAGATCTTTTATTCATTTAAGTTGAAGTGCTAGGTTAATTGGTTTTGAATTTGAGTATAATCAGATCCCTTTGATTCAAACCAAAATGGATAAAACTAAGTGAAATGCACATTGGTATTTATTCTTATTTTCATGAAAATGTTAAAAAGTAACATTTAGAAGAAAAATATCATGTTTCATTGGATGATCTATAAAATTATAACCAAGAAAAAAATGAATACTAAGGTAGAATCCATCCTAATGACCTTAATTTGGTAAATCCTAAACAAGTTGTAACATAGGATAATTTTTTACATCAAATTCATTAGCAACCTCATTACTTATATCAATTCTTGAAGGTAATAATAGTGTTTAAGAATGCATACAATTTTAAGGTTTTCACATCTAAGGAAAAAGATAAACCCTTCAATGGTATCCATGAACGTTTTAGAGGTATTAACTCTATAATAGTTGTTTAGACTACTAGTACCAATGTTATTATTCCTCTGTCTACACATATGGATACACATGTGATTCCCACTCATGGTGTAAGGGAAACACAAGGTTTACACACAATATTTTTAAAATTTATCAATTATTGATGATTTATCTCTTGTAGGAATATGTCGAGTCTCAACCTATTTTCAAGTGCATTCCTTGAAAGGTGCACTAGGAAAGGGGTGGATAGGCCTTTGGTGTTTCATAATATTTTTATTCCCTATACCTCTACCTAAAACCAATACAAACCCCTCCTACATATTTCCCTAAGATTTGACACCTCTCTCATACTCTTTTCCAAATAATTCACTGCCCCAAAATGGCCTCTACCTAATCCAAAACCCCCTTTTAACAATCCCCAAACATAGTTGATTGGGTCATCTTAGTTCTAGGAATTGATCACATTAAAAGAGTAATTTAGTTTCACTTAGTCTGAGAGCTCATTTCTCTATTTTATAATTAACTAGGTTAACTAGGCCAACTACATCGATTAAAATTCTAGAAGGGCTCAAGGTTAAATTCACACACACACACACACACACACACATCTTTCACCCCATTTACAATAGAGAGAATCATTCATTTGTGCTTCTTTATCTCCTTATCCATCATTCTACTTGAAGAGTCATTATTTAGGGTATCATGCTTCTTGGAGGATAAAATTTGTCTTGTGAAGACTTGAGATTCACTAAGAGGTCCTTGGATATACTATAGTCCATTTTCCATCCTTAGTTTCTTCAATAATACATAACAATCTCTTACAAAGCACCATTGACCAAGGGAGAGGTTGAGGCTCAACAAGTTTATCTTCAAGGTAAGTATTCCTAATTCTTACTCTTCTATTTTAGTAAATAGATTTTTATGTATAATGGATAATGAATATATAATCTCTCTTTGCTTAGTATTACATCTACATTGACTTGAGTAAAGTTATTATTCGCATGTTTATTATTTTTGTTTATCCCTCATTTGTGTCACAAGCTTTAGTGAGCTATGAATTAGATTTACTTTATTTTTATTGCATTTAATATCAAGACCTATCTAGGGTTATTATGTGGTATTTATTGACTATAGGATTTGGAATCCTCTCTAGCCATACTATATGCTAAGATATCCCTTAGGTAGGTTTAACGGGTCCATATTAATCATGAACTTGATTATCTAAGTATTTATGGCTATATAGTTAGCTAATTTATCTCCTCTAAACTAGGATTTATTTGTATATCAACTTCACTTTTACTTTTATACATTCTTGTGAATTTTAACATGAAATAAACCTTATAGGTTTTTAATCTTCATTTTCAGATTACTAGATCAAGATTATCGATTTAGTACAATAGTTTTTATTTAGGTTTCAGTACTTAGTCAATCTAATTGACTTAGTTCAGCTATGTTTACAGGTATTTCTCTTCTATAGATAATTGGTTTTATCCAATCAACATAGTTATATATTATTTTTAGGTCATCTTCTATTTCATCAATTTGATTGACATAGTTTGGGCATTAGCTTATAGGTTTTTCAACCGAGCCTAACCTTTCAATCTTGTTCATCTCTTTATGATCAAAATTTTCCTCTTAGCACACTAGATCACTCCTATATATTTAAGTTTTCATCATATTTTTCAAATTTGGTAATAAATTCTATTTAGACTATTAGATCAATTATGTTGACATAGTTATTTTAATTATTTTTTATTATTTGGGTTATGCAAACTAATTCGACTAGTTTGACTTTGTCTTAACATTCTATTTTGTAGGTTCAAGACCTCATCTAGATAACACAAATTTAAAAAAAAATAAATAGATTTAGTACATTTCTAAAATCAATGAAAAAGTAAATTAATTAAAAAAAACAACTTTAAGTTCATTTTAACCATCTTAGTTATTTCATTTTTCTTAATTTTAGTCAAACTTTAGTTCTATTTTCCTAGTTTTTCAATTATATAAAAACTATCACATTACAAGAAACTAAGTTGATTGGCTCCACTTAGTTATGTAACTATTTTTTCCCAACAAAATAAATCAACTTATTCAACTATGTTTCTCTAAACTATCTTGTAATAGATAAAATTGACCAGATTGACTCTGTTCTGTATTGTTTGCATACTAAGTTATTTCAATCGAACTAATACTGTGTCTTTTTCAAGCAAAGGAAATTAACTCACATTGGTAGTAATTATTTAAACTTTTATATATCTACTTTTTTTCTTAGAGTAATGCACATAGTATAAAAAGGAAGGTTAATTTACCAGATTAGTCATTTTCCTCTTTCATACACTACTAAATCATAAAATATCAAATAAGCATTCAAACACTTCTACCCAAGTTTACCTATTTGGATTTCATTACCAAGGAGGAAGTTAATTTAATTTTATGTTCAAGTATAAATACATGGTTGATGGTATATATTAGAAAAGCACTTGACACCCTTATCATTATGGGATTGTGAAGTGAACGGGTAGACACTAATACTAAGCTAATATCATCACCAATATAGATCCCTTTTACCCTTAACATACCTAAAACCATATTTAGCTTACCATTTTTAGTTTGTTTGATAATATAAATGCCCTATAATAATTTGAAACATATAATAATGTACACCTATTATATTAGCATTTATATTTTAGTGTTACTACTTGTTGTTTGCCAATTGTATTTTGTATCAACAAAATTTATATTAACTAGTGTTGATACAAGGTTTGTGATGTGTGTTAGAACTAAATAGACATAATCAATCTAGTTGTATATGTGTTTAGATTATTTTCTTAAAAAATTGCTACTCAGTCATCTAGATTCATACCATTTCATTTTTTCCCTACCTGAGAACACAATCTACTCCATCGACTTAGTCTCTTATAGGCTACTCTATTTGATTTCCTACAAAACATAGTTGACTTACTATCTTATAGATTGTTTTATTTGAATACCTATATAACATATAAAAATTATTTGAATCAATATCTTATAGAATATTCTATTTTTGGATGCAGGGGCATCTTGGAAGATCTCAAAAAAGTTCTTTGGAGTCATGTTGGTGCATGCAAATTTAAATTTTCAATCATGTAAAGAGGGATTGAGAGTGTGTTTAGATGGTGAAAGTGGGTTATAATGTTATTTCATGTTAAATTAAGTTTTAATATACCTATAAGGTCTTTTAAGAGTCCTAAGTTGGTTTGGAATATCTTATGTCATGTTGTAAATGTGAGGTGACAGTCATATTGAACCACCACCCTACATGGGTTTTAGTGTTGATAGAATTTTATTGTTTTGATAAATGGATATTAATATTTTTATATTATATTTTACATAGTATTAAGGTTATATAGTTAGTATGGTATGTAGAATATGAGTGTGAAGAAATATGCAGACATGATTGTGATGGAAAAAAAGTCTGCCAAAACATATGCATGACTATGTAAGTCATTTATGATATGAATTAAATACTCATTTAAATATAATGGTTATGATATAATTGATTAAATTAATTATTATATAATATATATTGAGTGAATTATTATTTCATACCTCTATTATTGAAAGTTAGCATACATATCATTTTTTGGTTGTAATCAGGTTTCCTTATAAATTGTATTTGCAATATAGGTGATTAATGGAATTTGATCATGGTTATTTAAATTATTGAGGGTTATTTTTGAATGTGTATTTATATTATTAAATTCAAGGAATAATGATGAATAAATTGGTAATTAGACTTTTGCATGAATAGACCCTGTGTAAGGGTTTTAAGAAAGAGATCCCTGTATAAGCATTGGTGTTTGAGTTGAAGAATATTATTTCATAATTAATGATCATAAGTATTTTATAATATTTTTATTAATATTTTAAAGGTTTTTTAATATTTTTTTATATAAAATTTATAAGCATCTGATGTCTAGACAGAACTATAGCAGACCCCTATTTGTATGGGTTTCCTTATTTTGCAGGTAGAGTTTGTAAGATTGTTCATAATGGAGATTGGTAGATTGTGGTACATGTTCTTGAAGGTTGAATTATAATGGTATAATGTTACAAGATTAATTTGAAACAAATAATCCTTGTAATTAAAGGCATCTTGAAACTTGACCTTGTTTGTTGTAGTAAATGTTGTTTGGCAAAGATTGCGTATTCTTGTAAACTATGTAATCCATGAATGGAGTGTCAATATATGAAAACAAGAAAATATTAGTATTTGTAAAGGATTAATATTATATAAATATTTTTTAAAGTGTGTTTGGGAACCATATTGTATATATACAACTTCAATTGCATGAATGAATACCCTGAATACTGTAATTAGGCTTGTTTGGTTGAATGGTGCTTGTATGTCTTGGAAAGGAATGTTACAATAAATAATGATCTAGTGTGTGGAAGACATTATGGTAAGTGAGTTTTAATGTGTTTAAATGTTCTCAAATATTATTTTTGGTATTTTATAACCATTGGTTCAATGTTTTTGAGTATAAACCTATAATAGTCCTTTGTTTGTCATAGTCAAGGGAGTTATTGAAGTTGAAAATAAAGACAGTGTATGTAAGAACATTTTATAAGTATTTAAGAAGTAGGATAGGGTTAGTAAAAACCTAAATAAGGATATTTTGGGTCTTTAAAACCAAGTAAATAAAATATATGCCCTTTAGTGTGCTCTCAACCCTGTAACAAACTGGTAAACCCTAGAACTAGAGTTTTGAAGTTTTCATGAGATTTAACTAGTGAAAATGCGTAAAAATTTGTATTTTGATAGATATATGTTTCCTTGAATGGATTTTAGAATTTTTGATAGAGGTTAATATATATAAGTACATTTATATAGGACTGAGTGTAAAATAGGGGACTGTAGACCTAATAGGCCTAATTATGGTGTTAAATGCATGTAGAAAAGGGTCAAGCCAAAAGAGTTGGAATCTAAGAGTTAATGTAAAGAAGTAAATAGATAAAGGGTATCCAATTTAGTTTATGGTTTTCTAAAACACTTTCATAAAAATTTGTACATGTTAGATTTCCAAGAAAGAAGGGCTACAAAAAGTGGGTTACAAGACATGACAAAGTTGAGTAGAGTTGTCAAGATGCTTTATAGAGAGTATAAAATTAATGAAGAATCCTAAATGTGTTGACATAAGTATGTTTAAGGAATAAAAGAATATAAATTATTCCATGCTCTCAAAGGAGTCAGTAAACACATGTTATCAAATGAGGAATAGTGAAACAAGATATATGTAAGGATTCTAGTCATTAATGAGTGATGGAATTGAGATAGTTTGTAATAAGGAGATTTAATGTTTTATGTGTTTGGAATATTGATATTCAATAAGTTTATGTTTTATCCATTTAGTATACATAGATATATTGTTTACAAGAAAGTTTGACAAGTTTGCAAACAAGAGATATAGGCAGAGTTGGCAAGGAATTGGAATAACTTTGCATCATTTGGTATCAAAACAAGGAGATACATTGGGAAAGGTATGATTACATGTACATGTTTATAATTTGGTTTTTTTAATATTCATGTTAATTAAATTATAGGAAAGGAGTTGATCAAAGAGTCTTTGGAAGGACAAAGTTGGTATAATAGATTGTGAAGGTATGAAGTATTTTGTGTTTTATTTATTGAATTAATGTATTGCTGATGATGAGTGAAAAATGATATAAAATAGTGAATGGTGAAGTGTCATCCTTAAATAAGGAAAGATATTAACAAGATCAAGTAAGAGACAAGTTCATAAATAGATCTTGAGAAAGAAAGATAGTCCTAGTGTAAAGGACAAGAGTTGGAAGGCCCAAGTGAGGTCTGCTATAATAGGTTCTAGGTGTGAACCAAAAGAGGGAAGTGGTCCAAGTGAGTCTAAAAAAATATGATGAAGGGAGAAGTAGAGATAAAAGAGAGAAAAAGGGTTCAGATGACCAGCCATAAGAAAGAGAAATTAGCAAGAGCAAAAGAAGAGATAAAAATGGAAAAAGAAATGAGGGAAATGAGGAAAGCTATGATGAATTTGGAGATTAAATTGATGAAATTTATAGAAGATTGTGAACATTGGGTTAAGCAACAAGAGGAAAAAGGCCCATGGCAAGGATGGGTGATGAAGAAAAGAGTGAAATGGCCAATAGAGCTACTCATGAAGAAGATAAAACCTAAAATAAATGCATTGAATAAGGAAAATATGAACATGAAATTCCATGGAGGTTTGAAGAAAATCAAGTTGCCAAAATAGCAATATGAGGATGAATAATTAGAAAAAAAATATCTCATAGTAGAGAAGATGATGAAGGAAGAACAATCAATGCCCAAGCAAGAACTTGAATAAGAAGAAAAAGGAAAGAAGAGGGTGTCCATTCAAGAGGCACCTAAAGGGACATTATGGTCTCTTTGTTTTATAGATAACAATGTCTTTGAGTTTCTATATGCATGTGTGAAGATAGTGAGTAGCCAAGTCAAGATTCAAGTGTGCAATTTGACAAGAGATGGGGAAATAATATTACCCATGCAAAAAAAATATTATGAAGATGATAAAATTGTAAGAGCTCAAAAATAATATTATTATTCATCTAAAACAAAATTATTACAAAGAGCTATTAAATAGACATGAAGATAGCTCAAACAACCTCCTAAAAAATAGGATGGTGCATTAACAAAGAACCCAAAACAAACACACGGGTATAAAAAATAAGAAAAATTAAATAAAAATATTCCTATGGTGAATTAATCATTGAATAATTTAACATTCTCCCCCTTAATTCAGCATAACTTGAAGTGAACTGGAGAGAAATTCTCTAAATGCCTCAAATTTATCACATGCAAGTGACTTGGTTAAGACATATACATGTTGTTCTTTTGTCAAGAAATATTGGAGCTAGATGTTATGTTATTATACATGTTTGTGAATGAAATGAACTTTCACCTCAATGTGTTTTATGTATTCATGAAATAATGGATTATGAAAAAATTTGAGAACACCCTCATTGTCACAGTATAAGATGGTAGGTTTCTTTTGTGGTACTCCCAATCCTTCCAGTATGTGATGTAAACATATCACTTCATATACAACATCTCCTGTAGCATGATACTCTACTTTAGTATAATATCAAGAAATAGAGTTTTGTTTCTTGCTTCCCCAAGATATAGGACTAGATCCTAAAAATAACACATATTTAGAATTGGATTTTTTGTCATCAATATTTCTTACATGATCTAAGTTGGAATATTTTATCAGGAAGAAATTTTCATTCTTCTTATATTATAGGCCAAAGTCCATTATACCTTTGATATAACTTAGTATTCACTTTACTACTTTTTAGTGAGACATCATTGGCTCCTACATGAACCTTGAAAGATAACTAACTACATAGATGATGTTTGGCCTAGTATATGTTAAGTAAATAAGACTCCCAAGAAACTATCAATAGAGAGTTATATTTACTTATGGTGATGGATCTACATGAGACAACTGAAGCCTTGTCTCCATAGGTGTATAAATTGGATTACTATCCATCATCCTAAATGTCTTAAGCATTATCTTGGCATATTTCATCTGGGACACAAAGATGTGGTGTTCCTTTTTCCATACTTCTAATCTAAGACAATAGTGTAGAATCACAAGATATATCCTGTCAAATGATTAGTTAAGATCTTTTTTGGTTACATCTATCATCTCCACTAAACTACCAATGATGACTAGATTATTGACATATACTACAAAAATTACAATCTCTCACCCTTGTTATTTTAGGTAGATATTTGGATCATAGGGACATCTCTAAAATCCATGTTGGGTGAGATGTTCATCGATCTTTATGTACATGGATTGGGGAGCCTATTTGAGACCATACAAAGATTTTATGAGTTGACACACTTTTCCTTCATTAATAGGTGAGAAAAAACCTTCTAGTTGTGTCATGTAAAATTCTTGTAGATCTACATTGAGAAAGGCACTTTTTACATCCATTTGGTGGTCTTTCATCCAAATTGTGTAGCCAGAGCAAATATCATTATGATTATTTTAATCTTGGCCATAGGAGAAAATGTCTCCTCATAATCTATTCTTTCCTTTTATGCATAACCCTTTGCTACGAATCATGCTTTGTGATTTTCAATATTTCCATCTACTTTATATTTTGTTTTATAGACCTATTTACAACTGATTGGCTTCTTCCTTGGTGGAAAATATTAAAGCTGCCATGTTTTGTGTTTCATCAGTGATTGATATTCTACATCCATAGCATCCTTCCAAGGTTTAGAATCTAGGGCTTCCTAAAATATTGAGGGCTCTATTGATTCTACAACTATGCTCACTAGGGCCAAATTGACCTCATTTTGAGTCATGTTGTGAGTCCTTAGTCTAGTAGTCAATGTGTCTAGAACTCTATCTAGTTTAGAATCTCTTAATGTACTTGTATACCATTTAGGCATACATTACACTGTTCCTATGGATTGATCAATATTAACTAATGATCATCCTCATCATTATTATCACCTTCAATGTGGGTATAACCATTTGAAATATCTAGAGGTCTGATTACTAAATCATGTGAGTTTGTGGAAGAAAAACTAGTTTAACTTTTCTCATCAAACTCTATATCCCTACTGATGGATATCTTCTTTGTTTTTGGGTCCATCAATCTATAGGATAAGAACTCTTCATTGTACCCTAAAAAGATATAAGGCATGGATTTGGTATGTAGTTTCTTTTTCTTCTTTTTAGGAACATGCATATAAGCCTTACATATAAAAAAATAAAGATGAGCAATGAAAGTTTATGCCCTATCTAAGCTTCATGTGGAGTCATATTATGAAGAGCTAAAATGGGTCACCTATTAAATAATTAAACTATTGTTTTCACTACTTCTACCCAATATGTGCATGCCAAACTTGAATCTTAAATCATGCTATGAACCATTTCCATGATAGTGTAGTTTTGTCATTCTGCAACACCATTTTACTATGGAGTGTATGGTGGGTCATTTGTCGATGAATGTCATATTCTTTCAAATAAGTAAAAAAATATTTACTAGTGAATTGTCCCCCCTGATCTGAGAGGAGATCCTTGATTTTTCAATGAGTTTCAGTTTCAACTATAGCTTTAAACTCTTTAAAAGTACTATAGGCTTAGTCTTTGGTCTTTAGATAGTAGACCCACATCTTGTGTGAGTAGTCATCAATAAAGAGAATGAAATATTGAAACCCATAGTGATTAGATCTCATGAGGCTACAAAGATTGATATGCACTAGATCAAACTTACTAGATTCTCTTGAGGAACTTTGACCAAAAGATGTCTGATATTATTTCCTTGCTATAAAACTAGTACAGAGATATGTATTTTTATTCAACTGAAGAAGTATACAGACCATGTTTAAAATGTTGAGTGCTTTGAGGTATACAAAAATGACATGACCATATCTATGATGTCATAGGTTGGTTGAGTCTGAATCTTGAGCTATAAGTGCTTGATTTTCTGATTAAATAAAGTCAAGTTGGAACATTTTGCCAACTCTTGAGGCTTGTGAAACATTTTTTGAGTGTTTTGACTTATCTTTGATCAAACACATCTTTTTTCCACTTTTTAAATCAAATTCAACCTTGAGATTGTGTTCAAGTAGCTGATTGACTAATAGAATATTTTTTGTGAGTCCTGGGACATACAGGACATTTGATATTTTCCAATCATGTCATTCTAGTGGCAAGGAAATATTACCAATGCCTTGAACTTGGTAGGATGAGTCATCACCCAAAGAGACATTATTTTTTGAGGAATACTCATTCATGTTGTAGAACTAATCTTATCTTCCAGACATATGTCGAGTTGCACCTAAGTTGACATACCAGATATAACTTTATGATGTTGATTCATCGTGAGACTATGTAACATATAAAAAATACTCATTTGAGTGGGTGTCTTCTTGTTTATTAATGTTTCCTTGTTGATTGGATTTCTTCTTCTAATGGCCTTTCTTTTTTCCTTGTCCTTTATGTGGATGAGATGATTGTTGGTGATTGGGCTTCTTGTTGCTTGAAGAACCCTATATAAATGAGTTATACCAATAGTTCTTTGGCTCATGGCCTATTTTTCCACATATAAGGCAAACTTTCTATTTTTTATCACCCTATGAATGACATTGTTGACCTTACTTTGGTTTAGAAGACTTGATCTACTTGTTTCCTTTCTATTGATTAGAGGCAAGAGCATGTTTTTTTTATTCTTCTCTTATATATGTATAGAATCTTCCTATTCCAACATGTTTACCAATTTGGCAAAAGATGGTTTCTATTTTTTGACTATCAAAGTAGTCAAAAATATCCTATAGGAGGGTGGTAGTGTTCTCAAGACAATAGGTACAAGAGATGCATCTGACATTGTTTTGCCCAATGCTTGGAATGAGACTCTCAAGGTTGCAACATAATGAAGAAAAGCTTCCACTTTTTCACTAGACTTTAATTTGAGATAATGAAGTTGACTCTATAAATGAAGAATGGTTCCTTCATTTTTGGCCTCATATACTATCTAGAGCTTATCCCAAGCATCTTTTACTATTTTGGCCTCACGAATATGAGGTTGTACCTCATTTGATACTCTGAACATGATTATCAATTTTGCCTTCTAATTGGATTTTTCAAACTTATTATGATGATCAATTTGAGTGGCATGTTGAGTAAGATTAACATTAAAAACAAACCAAATATCTTCAAATTCCAAATGTGTCCTGATTTTAGTTTTCCAAGTGACATAGTTATCACTGAGAAGAAGCTGTGAGTCTGGTAGAAATAATTTTGGCCTATTTATGGCCATTGTGTATAATCTGACCAAAGGTGATGGATTGGTTCCTCATCACTCTAGGTATCAAGTTATCCCTTTTTATATACCATCAATATGTTATATAAGACCTTTTTTTTACACACCCTTCTTTTATAACCATTGATATGTGGAAGAAGTTTGCCCTTTCTATATACCCATAAGTACATGAAATAAGCATAAACATATGTGAAAGAGTCTAGTATGTGGTACTTAGATAGTACTAAAAAGGGTTCATCCAGTCACTAGCACCTACTTAGATGGATTTCTACATACGTGTGTATAACTTTGCAATATACTTGGAAATACCACCAGTAAGGATTTATGCCCTTTTATTGAAACAAATAGGTAGATGAAGGGATGGAAATGAGTGTATGTGCCCTTATTTCTCAATGATGATTTAAAGGGATGATACCCAGATGTTGTTGTTGCATCTATGTTAGGCTATGGACGTAGTAACTCAAGCATGATGGTTTTACTCATAAATGTGATTCAAAGGCACCACTTGTACCGAACATTGTGATTGAGTTTGAAAACTCATGATTTTGTGCAAATATGTAAAATAATTACAATAGTTTGAAAAAGAAAAAATTACAATGCTTTTCAAAAAATGAAAAAACACTTGTTTGTTTTTTTTCTCATTTTGGGCTCTTTGGCCTCTTTTTGGCAAACTTTTTTCCCTTTTCCCCCTTTTTCTAATTTTTTTTTGTCTTAGTACATTTTTAGCTAAATTTAGATAGTTATAACTAAAATTGGTCAAATTACCAAATTTAGAGGGATTGCTAAAAAAATTTATTGAGGGGATTTAAACCTCCCACCTCTACTTTGCTAAAATGAATTATTACCAACTCCCATATGCATTAATACAAACATATAGAATACAAAAATTGTATTTAAAGACTTAAAAAATGCATTTCATGAGTAAAACCAAGCCCATTTAACAATACCATGGGTTTGGAGAAAAGGTGGTTTTCAAAAAAATGTGCAACAAAGTAGATTTGTGAAGGGCAGTTTTAGGATTTAATACGTAATTTTCAAGGTGGTTTTGGCACCTCAAGCAAGAGGAAAATTTAAAAATGTAATAAATAATAGTGAAACTAACATCACGCTTCAAACATCCTCTTTGGATGGATTAATATTCAGACCATTTTCGATGCTCACTACAAACCATTTGAATGCTTAGTGTAAGTATCACACCAACCTTCACACTTTGGTAACAGACCTGATTGTATTTTCTTGAATGTTATTTTATTTCTGAGCTACATTACCAAGCTAGTGGAAGGGAGCATTGGATTTATTTTTAATCTTAACACCAATCTATAGTCATAAAAAAATGGGATGTAGTAGTTTCTTCTAGTAATGCAATGAAAACTAATTTGAGAGTGCATGGGCTCATCCTAGGGTTAAAGAAAAAATGTAGCTTAAATCAAGAAAGAGAGTGTGCCTTGGGGATCCTCCTCTTATTGTCTCTTCCTAAATTCAAATCTATTTCCTTCTAATCTGAAACCAAATATAAGAGCTCAAAAATAAGAATATTATTCATCTAAAAAAAATTATTACAAAGAGATATTAAATAGCCATATAGATAGCTCAAATAACCTTCTAAGAAATAGGATGGTGCATTAACAAAGAACCTAGAATAAACATATGGGTACAACAAATAAATAAAAATATTCCTATGGTGAATTAATCATCGAATAATATAATAAAAAGATAGTTTGCAATTGTTACACAAGGAGAAGATGATGCTAAGGGAATCATTCAATCACTCCATGAAGAAGAATTTTTTGATACCTTGGAAAGCCTAGAAGAATGAGAAGTTAATGTGGATCATATGAGAGAAGTTTTCAAGCAAAGAAAGAAGAGTGGTTGCATGTACAAGTAGCAACATGAGCATCAGTAGGAGAGAGAGCAAAGGAACAATTGGAAGAAGAAGCAAAAGCATAAATGTGAAAGTAAATAACATACTCATATATATGAGAATCTAACTAAAGTTGAACATTTGAGATAAGTTATTTTATACCCTTGGGAGTATGATATAGGGGCATCTTGGAAAAGCTCAAGAAAGTGTTTTGGAGTCATGTTGGTGCATGTAAATTTGAATTTATGTGCATTAAGAGTTATCTCACCTTTTTTGTAGTTTGAATTTTCAAGCATGTAAAGAGGGATTGAGAGTGTGTTTAGATGGTTAAGGTGGGTTATAATGATATGTCATGTTAAATGGAGTTGTAATAGACTTATAATGTCTTTTAAAAGTCTTAAGTTGGCTTGGAATATCTTATGTCATGTTGTAAATGTGAGGTGGCAATCATATTGAACCACCACCCTACGTGGGTTTTAGTGTTGATGAAAGTTTCTTATTTCAAGAAATGGTTATTAAGATTTTTATAAAGTATTTTACATAGTATTAAGGTTATATAGCTAGTATGGTATGTAGGAGAGGTGTGTGAAGAAACAAACATACATGATTGTGATGGAAAGAAAGTCTGCCAAAACATATGAAGGACTGTGTAAGTCATTTGCGATATGAACTAAAGCTTCATATAAATATAATGGTGCTAGATATAATTTATGAGATTAAAACTTATGAAACCTCTATTTATCAAAGGATTATTTTAGACCTTTGTTATTTAAAGTTAGCATACAAACCACTTTTTGGTTTTAATCAGGTTTTCATGCTTATAGAACTATATTTACAATGTAGGTGATTAATGGAATTTGATAATGGTTATTTACATTATTTAGGGTTTGTTTTGAATGTGTATTGATATTATGAAATCCAATTAATAGTGATTAAGCAACTGGTAATTAATATTTTGCATGAATAGACCCTATGTAAGGGTTTTAAGAAAGAAACCCTTATTTGAGCATTGGTGTTTGAGTTGAAGACTATTATTTCATAATTAATGATCAAATGGTATTTGATAATAGTTTTATTCATATTTGAAATTTTATTGAATATATTTTGATATCACAAACTGCAAGTAGTATCAATATAAGCATCGGATGTCTAGACAACTATAATAGACCCTTGTTTGTATGAGTTTCCTTATTTTACAAGCAAAGTTTGTAAGATTGTTCATAATGGAGATTGGTAGACTATGGTACATGTTCCTAAAGGTGGAATTAGAATGGTATAAGATGAAAATATTAATTTGAAACAAATAAACATTATAATTAAAGGCATCTTGAAACTTGACCGTGTTTGTTGTAGTAAATGTTATTTGGTAAAGACTGAGTATTCTTGTAAATTGTGTAATCCATGAATGGAGTATCAATTGATGGAAAAAAGAAAATATTAATATTTTTAAAGGTTTCAAGTTTCTAACCAAATGTTCAAATGTGTTTGGGAACATCTTGTAGATGGATAACTTTAATTGCATGAATGAATGCCTTGAATATTGTAATCAGGCTAGTTTGATTGAATGGTGCTTCTATGTCTTGGAAAGGAATGTTAAAAGAACTAATAATCAAGTGTGTGGAGAATATTGTGGTAATTTATGTTGAATGTGTTTGAATGTTTACATATCTTATTGTTGGAATTTGATAACCATTATTTCAATTTGCTTGAGTACAGACTTGTAATAGTCCTTTATTTTTCACAGTCAAGGGAGTTTTTGAAGTTGAAAATAAAGATAATGGATGTAGGACACTTTATGAGTATTGGTGAAAAAGGAGAGGGTTATTATAGACCTAAATAAGGAGATTTTGGGTATTGAAACCCAAGGAAATAAAATATATTCCCTTTAGTGTGCTCTTAGGCCTATAAAAGACTAGTAAACCCTAAAACTAGGGTTTTGAAGTTTCCATGAGATTTAACCAGTGAAAAGGTGAAAAAACTTGTATTTTTCTAGATATATGGGATTTTAGAGTTTTCGATATATTACCTTACAAATAATTATATTTATATATGACTGAGTGTAAAATAGGGGATTGTAAACCTAATAGGCCTAATTAGGGGGCTAAATGCATGTAGAAACGGGTCAAGCCAAAAGAGTTGGAAGCTAATACTTCATGGAAAGAAGTAAATGGATAAAGGGTATCCAATTTAGTTGATTTTTTTCCAAATTTTTTTTTACTAATCTATACATGTCATATTTCCAAGAAAGAAGGGCTATAAGAATTGGGTTACAAGACAGGGCAGAGTTAAGTATATTTATCAAGATGTTTTATGGAGAGTATAGAATGAATTAAGATTGCTTTGTGTATTGACATAAGCATGTTTTAGGAGTCAAATACTGTAAATTAGTCCATGCCCTCAAAGGAGTCAATAAACACATGTTGTCAAAGGAGGAATCATGAAACAAGATATATGTGAGGATTCTAGTCATTAATGATTGATGGAATTGAGATAGTTTATAATAAGGAGATTGTATGTTTTATGTGTTTAGAATATTGATATTCAAGAAGTTTGTGTTTTATTGATTTAGGATAAATATGTATAGTGTTTGCAAGAAAGTTTGACAAGTTTTCAAACAAGAGATATAGGCAAAGTTGGCAAAGAATTGGAATAACTCTACATTATCTAGTATTAAAGCAAGGAGATGCTTTGGGAAAGGTGTTAGTATAGGTACAATTTTTTAATTTGATTTGTTTACTATGTATGTGAATGAAATTATAGGAAAGGAGTTGATCAAGAAGGAGTCTTTGGAAGGACAAAGTTGGTATAACATATTAAGAAGGTATGAAGTATTTTGTGTTTGATTTATTAAATGAATGTATTCATGATGTTGAGTGACAGATGAAATAAAATAGTTAATGGTAAAGTGGCAGCCCTGAATAAGTAAAGATATTAACAATCTCAAGGAAAATATAAGCTCATAAAGAGATCTTGAGAAAAAAAATATAGTCCTAGTGTAAAGGACAAGAGTTGGAAGGCCCAAGTGAGGTCTGATATAATAGGTTCTAGGTGTGAACCAAAAGAGGTAAGTGGTCCAAGTGAGGCCAACAAAATAAGATGAAGGGAGAAGTAGAGAGAAAAGAAAGAGATAAGGTTCAGATGACCAACCACAAGAAAGAGAAGTCCTAAGAGAAAAAAGAGAGATAAAAATGGAAAAAGAAATGAGCGAAATGAGGAAATATATGATGAATTTGGAGATTTAGTTGATGAAGTTTCTAGAATATTGTGAACAATGGGTTAAGCAACAAGAGGTATAAGGCCCATGGTAAGGATGGGTGATGAAGAAAAGAGTGAAGTAGCCAATAGAGCTACTCATGAAGAAGATAAAACCTAAAATTAATTCCTTAAAGAAGGAAAAGTAAAACATGAATGTCCATGGAGGTTTGAAGAAAATCAAGTTGCCAAAAGAGCAACATGAGGATGAAGAAGTAGAAAAAATAGTTCTCATAGTGGAGAACATGAAGAAAGAAGAACAAACAATGCCCAAATAAGCACTTGAAGAAGAAGACAAAGGAAAGAAGAGGGTGTCCATTTAAAAGGCACTTAAAGGGACACTATGGTCTCTTTGTTTTATATCTAACAATTTCTTTGAGTTTATATATGTAGGTGTGAAGATAGTGAGAAACCAAGTCAAGAGTTAGGTGTGCAGTTTGACAAGAGATAGGGCAATAATAGTACCCATGCAACAAAAAGAGCATGAAGATGAGAAAAGTGTAAGAGCTTGAAAATAATAATATTATTCAACTAAAACAAAATTATTACAAATAACTCTTAAATAAACATGAAGATAGCTCAAACAACCTCCTAAAACATAAGATGGTGCATTAACAAAGAACCCAAAATAAACACATGGGTGCAATAAATAAAACAAATTAAATAAAAATATTTATATGGTGAATTAATCATTGAATAATATAACATTATCCCCCTTAATTCAGCATAGATTGAAGTGAACATGAGATAAATTCTCTAAATACCTCAAATTTGTCATGTGTAAGTGACTTGGTGAAGACATATGCATGTTTTTCTTCTATCAGGCAATATTAGAACTAGATATTGTGTTGTTGTACATGTTTGTGAATGAAATGAACTTACACCTTAATGTGTTTTGTGTATTCATAAAAGACTAGATTATAAACAAGTTTGACAACACCATCATTGTCACATTCCAAGATGGTAAGTGTTTTTTATGATACTCTCAATCCTTCCAATATGTGATGTAACCATATCGCTTCACAGACAACTCCTCCTGCACTATTATATTTTGTTTCAATATAATATCAAGAAACAAAGTTTTGTTTCTTGCTCCCCTAGGATATAGGACCAGATCCTAAAAAGATCACATATTTGGAAGTGGAATTTTTTATCATCAATATTTCTTGTATGATCTAAGTCATAATATCTTGTCAAGAAGAAACTATCATTCTTCTTATAATCTAGGCCAAAGTCTATTATACCCTTGATATATCTTAGTATTCACTTTGATAATTTATTATGAGCTATCTTTAGCTCTTGTATGAACCTTAAAATATAGCTAACTGCATCGCTAATGTCTAGCCTATTATATGTTAATTAAATAAGAATCTAAAGCAACTATTGATAGAGAGTTGTATTTACTTATGGTGATGGATCTATACGAGACAACCAAAGCCTTATATCCATAGGTGTAGCAGTTAGATTATTATCCATCATCTTAAATTTATCAAGCATTGTCTTGGCATATTTTATTTGGGACACAAAGATGTGGTGTTCCTTTTTCCATACTTCTAATCCAAGATAATAGTGTAGAAGCCCGAGATTTATCATGTTGAATGATTGGTTGAGATCTTTCTTGGTTACATCTATCATCTCTACTAAACTTGCAGTGATGACTTAATCATTGACATATACTAAAATAATTAAAATCTCTCACCCCTTGTTAATTTAGGTAGAGATTTGGATCATTTGGACATCTCTAGAATCCATGTTGGATGAGATGTTCATCAATCTTTATGTACCAAGCTCAGGGATCTTATTTAAGACCATACAAATATTTTATGAGTTTACACACTTTTATTTCAATACTAGGAGAGACAAAACCTTCTTGTTGTGTCATGTAAACTTCTTATTGTAGATCTCTATGAAGAAAGGCACTTTTTACATTCATTTGGTGGATCTTTAATCCAAATTATGTAACTAGAGAAAATATCATTCTAATTGTTTTAATCTTGTCTGTAGGAGCAAATGTCTCCTCTTAATCTATGTCTTTCTTATATGCATAACCCTTTGCTACAAGTCATGACTTGTGCTTGTCAATATTTCCATCTACTTCGTATCTTGTTTTGTAGGCCCATTTATAGCCAATTGGCTTCTTCCCTAGTGGAATATATTCAAGCTGCTATGTTTTGTGTTTCATCAATGATTGACATTCTTTATCCATGGCATCCTTCCAAGGTTTAGAATCTAGGGATTCCTAAATGGTCGAGGGATCTACTAATTCTACAAATATGCTTTTTAGGACCAAATTGACCTCATTTTGAGTCATGCTACAAGTCTTTGTTCCAATAGTCAGTGTGTCTAGAACTCTATCCAGTTTAGCATCTCTTAATGTACTTTTATACCATTTAGACATACATTGTAATATTCTTGTGGATTGATTTGTATTAACTAACTGATCATCCTCATCATCATTATCACCTTCAATATGGTTATGACCTTCTGAATTATCTAGAGTTATAATTATTGAATCATGTGAGTTTATGGAAGGCAAACTAGTTTTACTTTTCTCATCAAACTCTACATTCTTGTTGATGGAGATCTTCTTTATTTTTGGGTCTATTTGTATATAGTCTAAGGACTCTCAATTGTACCTAAAGAAGATATAAGGCATGAATTTGGTATCCAAATTCTTTCTCTTCTTTTTAGGAACATGTATATAATTCTAACATCCAAAAACTCAAAGATGATCAATGGAAGGTTTATGCCCTATGCAAGCTTCATGTGGAGTCATATTATGAAGAGTTATAGTGGATGACCTATTCAACAATTAAACTATTGTTTTCACTACTTTTGCCCAATATGTGTGTGTCAAACCTAAATCTATAATCGTGCTATGCACCATTTCCATGATAGTATGGTTTTATCATTTTGCAACATCATTCTACAGTGGAGTGTATGGTGGAGTCATTTATCAATGAATTCCATGTTCTTTAAAATAAGTAGAAAAATATTTACTGGTGAATTTTTCCCCTTGATTTGAGTGGAGATCCGTGATTTTTCAACTAGTTTTTGTTTCAACTATGGCTTTGAACTCTTTAAAAGTATTGTAGGCTTGGTCTTTGGTATTTAGATTAGAGACCCACATCTTGCATGAGTAGTCATCAACAAATAGAATGAAGTAATGAAACCCATAGTGATTGGATATCATGGGGCCATAATGATTGGTATGCACCAAATCAATCTTACTAGATGCTCTTGAGAAACTTTAACCAAAAGATGTATGATTTTGTTTTCTTGCTAGACAACTAGTGTAGATATCTATATTTTTATTCAATTGAGGAAGTCTACAGACCATGTTCTAATTTCTAATTTCTTTGAGGTATCTAAAAATGACGTGACCATATCTGTGATGCCATAGATTGGCTAAGTCTAAATCTTGAGCTAGAAGTGCTTGATTATTTGATTTAACAAAGTCAATTTGGAACATTTTGCCAAATCCTAAGGCTCATGAAACAATTATCAAGCATTTTGACTTATCTTTGATCAAACACATATTTTTGCCACTTTTTCAATCAAATTCAACCTTGAGGTTGTGGTCAAGTAGCTTATTGATGGGTGTCATCATCCCCTTCATTTAATCAACTTTCTATTGATGTCATATTTAACTAGGGTTGTGTCTAAAGCTATATGAAACAAGAGGAATCATGGTGATTTAGTAAGTGAATGGAGGTATTTGTATTTTTGTTGTTTTGGGGGGGTTTTATTGTCTTAAGGATTTCTTCGTTAAAACCTTATTGGAATCAAACTATGCAAATCTACTAGAAATAAACACACTTTGCAGAAATGAAATAGATTACTGGAAATAAACACACATTGTAGAAATGAAATTGATTGCTAGAAACAAACACACGTTGTAGAAATGAAAATGTTTTTTGGAAATAAACACACATTGTAGAAATGAAATAGATTGCTGGAAACAAAGACACGTTACATAAATGAAATAGATTGCTAGAAACAAACACACATTGCAGAAATGAAAATTTAATCTAAAATGCCTGCAGGAAAAATTTTACAACAAATCTTAACTTTAAAGAGTTGGAAGCATTTATAAATTTAACAGAGTTACCTATTTACTTTTGCGAATAGAAATATAAATACTGACAAAAATGAAGATCCTAGTTCTTTGGAGGAGTGGGCCCTTGCTCTGCCTAGAACATGATTTGAACAATTTAATTTGCTTTCAAAATAGAATGGTTATTTCATTGATAAAATGTTTTGTATTACAAATGTACTAATTTATCCTTTATCTCCCCATTCTTCAATGATTTTCTATATCTTCTATATTCTATATATCTCTCTCTTTTACTAAATTCCTATGTCTGTATATATAGATGCTTTGATGCCTATAACTATTTCATAAATATGATGGAACTGAATCATATCCAGACTAGATGTTGAATCAAGATGTAGCTAGATGTCCAGCTGTGTGATAAATGTCTTGATTCTACAAGTTCAAAAAATTGGGAATCTGTTCCTAATTTAATGGGATCATTGATTTGATAGATCACCGACCATTTAGAATAGATCCTCATCAATTCCACATCTAGGCACAAAAGTTATGGATCTTATTTGTAGGATTACCAGAGCTAAATATAGAGTTCTAGAGCTAAGTCCAAAAATAAGACAACTTGAAATAGTATGGTGGAGTTCTGGAACTAACTGTGATGGTTCTGGAATAGATTCTGCAGGTTTTAGAACTAATTGTGATGATTTTGGAACAGATTCTACAAGTTTTGGAACTAATCTAAATTGAGTCCAATGCTTCCAAAAACATGCAATCCACTTCATATTTGTTCTTTAGCCTAATGATGACCTATTTTATTACAAAACTAAAATTTTCCAACACACTTGTTAGGAATTACAAGTCTTTTAAAATGTTACAATCACAATCAATAAAAGATGGATAATCACATCCTAACTCATCTCATATCAAAATAAAAGTTACAAAATGAAATCAAACTTAATAAAAAGAGAGAGTAAGATGAGGTCATTTATTATACATTTATTGGGTATATCCTGGCCTCATCACTTCCCCCATACTTACTTGTTTGTAAGTCCCTTTACAAACTTCACTCTTCAAATTTAGGATTGTATATCTTGCATTTCATTTGATTGCTTAGATCAAATGGCTGAAACTAAATATCCCAATGATTTGACTCAGAAGTACTACACCCTACTCCTGCTTCTACTTTTCTTTTCCATTCATCAAATTGAATGGAATGTTGATGTTCTCTATTTTTCCAAGGAGATATGGGGATGAGAAGTAGAGGTGGCCTTGTCCACATTCCTATCCATATGCTCAGAGGAGTTTCATTGATCTGGGGAATTATTGTGCATAAAGGTTTTTCCCTTTCTAAACTCCAGATCAAATTTTAAGGGGATATTACTTCCCTTCTTTTTAATGCCACTAGGAGAAATTCCCATCTTTTTAAACATGCATCATAGATATTATCAAAATTTGCCCTTTAATAAGAGGTGAAGACATCCATGATTTGCTATAAACTAAAAAGATAAGGTCCCTTGAATTTATCATTGAATCCATGGGATTAAAAATATGTAGCAAAGGTGAGTGGATTACCATAATGAATTCTCATATAGAGAACAGATGAATTAGCCTTTGACCAATGTTCTAACTCCTTTTCTTTCCATGTAATCTGATTTTGAAGAATAGAGACAAATGTGTTAAGATAGCTTTCTCCTACATACAAATTGATCATAAAACCTGTATTTCTTTCTAGCATAAAATTTCAGAGGTAAAATTCACAAAGAAGGTTTTTCTATTTTGTATTAGCTAAGGAGTAGGCAGCTGAGAAATTAGCTTCATCTTTTATTTTGTGTGGAAGGCCATATGATATCCTTGCCAACTTTCAGTGAATGAATTGTTCCTCTAAAAACATGCTATAAATAGGAGAATGTCTTCTGCATGTAAGTAGCTTCTCACTCATCATACAAACTATTTGTATCTTCACAAGACATTTATACTTATCATTTTCCTCCTTGTAAAATTTGCCTTCCCATTCCTTCCTTGCTTTCTCTTCTTCCACCAGTTTGCCTTTCAAGTCTGTATTGGATGCTTTGATTTCACTGAGTTATTTACACGTGCCATCCCATAACTGCTTGAGTGGCAAATAAGTCAATTCAGTCTATGTAGAGACTGTTGACATAGAGGTCTATATTGTACATTTTTCCTCATTCTCCATTAGTTTCCTTTTAATTTCTGCTAATTTCTCAATCTTGGCTGTGAACTAGTTTGTTAATTTTTCAAGAAGAATTTGCTTTTATTCTAACTTGAGTTTGAGGAAGTTCAATTCCTCATCCTTTTCCTTGATAATGAGTTCTACTCTAGACAAAAATAGAGCATGTTTAATTTTCTAGTTTTATTCTTTTTCTGAAAGTTCTTAAGGAGTTAAGCATTCCTCTTTTACCATAGGGGATTTCCCTTTCCTTCTCCAAGATGCCTGTTCATCTTCTGCATGTGATGGTGCTATAGTTTCACCCATTTCTTGGAAAACTGGCTCCTCAAATCTTTCATCTTCTTTTTCCTTTTCTATTTGGCTTGGTCTAGGAGGATTCATGGCCATGCTGCCCAAAATATCAACAGCTTTAGTTTCTAGCCTTTCTTGTTCTTCCAGCTCCTCTGAACTTTATTTAGACTTTATATGACATTTTCTTTCTTGAGGAGCCTCAAAATGTGTAGACATAGGTCTCATCTTAGAACTTCTTCTGGTTTTCACCTTTTGATCATGCTTAGGTGAACTGTCATTGTCAGAGATAGGTAACAATTCTTTTATAGCTTCAACAGAAGAAGAAATGTCTTGAGAAGGTACAGTAGAGTCTACAATTTTAACTTTTCTTTTATATTTTCTTATTTTTGGTATTTCCTCTTCCCCTAATATTTTCTTTTCCTCAGCAATGGTAATAGTTTTCAAATGAACTGAAGGAGAAGGAGGGGTTGTTATTGTTCTTCTGGGAATACCAGGGTTTTGTCCAAATTTGCCAAACACTTTGTCCCATATTTCTTCCCCATTTTTCTTGGAAAGGAAATGGTGTTGGCATACTAAATGCACTAACCCATGATGTCTAATTGTTCCTACACCCCAAGAATACCTCTGGGCCATGGTATGGATGGATTCAAAAAGAAACCCTAGAAGGTTTACTATATACTCTAGTTTTTTGGCACCATATCTAAGGTATATAAGGATTTTTAGGACTTTTTCGTACTGTCCCAAATTGTCCATCAAAGGTTAAATATTTAACTATCCAGAATGCTACTCTGTCAAAGGGTTTAGGCAATCTGGCCCTCTTAACTCCTTTGATGATTTTATTTATATTATAAATATATTAGGGTTCAGCTTCCCCTTCTTTCAACAGGGTTTCAGCCAGGTCTTTCAATGTCCCTTTGACAGAGTTTGAAACATGCATTATCAGTATTCTAGACATCTCACTTATGATATTCATAGAAAAAGGAATGAAAACCTTCCTAATATTTGTCCTTGTTTGCTCTAAATTGATAATAAATTCTCTTACCAGTTCATCATTGTATTTGGGAAATTTCCTTAGAAACTCCAGCCATCTTGCTTGTTGAAAGATATTTGCTACTTCTTCATCTGCAAGGAGTTGGGTATCATTGTCTGGTTCTGACCTCTTTTTTATTCCCATGATTCATTCTTATTTGAATCTTTCATAAGATAGCTAAAAATTGCTTCTCATATCAATGGAAATGATGATTTTGGCTATGGAACTAGAAGATTTAGTTTCTAATTTGGCAAATTTGGTTGCAGAATTACTGTACTCAACTATAAAACTTATCAATTTTGGCTATAGAACTACTATACTCAGCTACAAAACTAGCAGATTAAGTTGCTTCAATCATAAGAATGATTATTTATGGTTATCCACCAACTCATTTCATCATCAATATCCTTCTCATGATTTTGCACATTTAACCATGATCTATAATAGATGACTCATCATACTAATCTTTATAAATCAAGTCTAATCACACATGCAAACTTTTCATTTAACCTTTAACAGGTTAAAAACATAATTACCATCCTTGATGATGTAATCCCTTCGTCATGCAGACACATCATCCCTAAAAGATGGTTAGAAAATAGTTAGAATTCAAAAATGTTTTATTTGAATTAGCCATTTATCTGAGAAGATCAACCGTCATCACTGATTTTCGATCGATCTCTAATTTTTTTTTGGGAAGAAAACACCATTTACTAGTTTTCATTCTCTTCCCTTTATTCTAGAGCTTTTCATCTGATTATTTGATCATTTTAGAATAACTGGGTTCTTCCATATGATCAAATTATTTGTTTGCTTCAATCTACTTCAAAAATTCATCCTTAGTAGGAGGCTCCCTATAAAGTTTTAGCTTGTGTCCATTGACCAAGAGTATTCTTCTACTACCATCAATGGGAAGTAACTGGATAGAACCATTGTCAAATATCTGTTTGATCTGATAAGGTCCTAACCATCTGGTTCTTAATTTACCTTTAAATTGTTGGTACTTAGAATCAAACAACAATGCCCAGTCTCCTACTTTGAATTGTCTTTCTTTGATATGTGAATCATGCCATTGATTTTTTTGACCTTGGATTATCTCTATCTAGTGAAGTTCTTCCATTTTGAATTCATCTAATTCATTGAGTTGAAGGATTCACTCCTTTTGAGCTACATCCAATTCAATTCCCACCTTAACTGTTGTTCTTAATGTTTGTAATTCAAACTCAATAGGCAATAAGGGCTTTTTCCCATGGACTAACTCATATGGTGAAAACCCTGTTGTGGTTTTCCAAGTTGTATTGTAAGCCTAGATAGCTTTAGGTAGTCTTTTTACCCAATCTCTTATTTCAACTTCAACTGATTTAGTGAGGATGTTTTCTAATTCTCTATTTATTACTTCAACTTATCCATTTGCTTGTTGATGATAGGGAGATGACTTCCTATGATTGATCTGATAATACATTGTGAGAGCCTGGATCATATTAGACATAAATTGTGGTCCTTGGTCTGAAACTAAGCTTCTTGGTGCTCTAAACTTTACCATACTTATGTACCAAAGTAAATTAGCAACTGCTTCTTCAGTGGCATTTGTTAAAGCCTACACTTCTACCCATTTGTGACAATCAATACACACAAGAATATGCTTTTTCCTTGTGAAGGAGGATTAAAAGGTCCAACAAAATCCAATCCCCATCTCTCAAATACTTCAATCATTACTTGTGGTTGTAGAGGCATTTCATTGGTGATGGTTGGCTATCCCATCCTTTGACAAGGATCACACCATCTGATATATCTCTTCACATCTTTGTACAGAGATGGCTAATAGTAACCAATGCCAAGTATCTTGTGAGCTATTCTTTTCACTGAATAGTGTCCTCCACTTAGTTCATCATGACATGCCCAGAGGATGTCAAAAATTTCATCTTCTCTTACACACCTGTATAAAACCAAATTAGGACCACATTTAAATAGCATTCCATTAACCATTTGAATTGTGCACTAGTTTTGATTAATTTTTTAATTTGTTTTTAGTGAAAGGAGGAAACTTACCCATTGCAAGATAATTTTCCATGTCATCAAACCATGGTGTGCTAGCTAAAATAACAAATAATTATTCATCTAGAAAATTATCCTTGATTGGATCCTGCTCCCCTATACTGGTCAATCTTGATAAGAAACCAACCACCACATTAGATTTGCCTGAATTGTCCATCCACAATGGTAATATCAAATTCTTGTAAAAGTAATGACCATCTAATTATTCTACCTCCAACCACTGGTTTGGTCATTAAATATTTAATTGCTGAGTGATCTATATGTACAAATATTTTGTACCCTGTAATGTAATGTCTAAATTTATTGATTGCATAGATCACAGCCAAAAATTCTTTTTCAGTGGTAGTGTAATTTCTTTTAGTGGGAGTAAGATTTTTATTGAGATAGTAAATAGCATACATTCTTCCTTCTTCATCTCTCTATCCCAAAACTACACCAATTAAGGTATTTGAGGCATCAATTTGGATGTGAAAAGGTTTCTCCCAATTAGGTCCTTGCAATATTGGGGTGGTTACTAATTTCTCTTTAATTTCTTTAAAAGCATGTTGACACTGTTCATCCCAAAGAAATTCACAGTCCTTGGTAAGCAATTTAAACATGGGGACATCAATTTTACTAAAATCCTTGATAAAACACCTATAGTGTCCAGCATGTCCTAAGAATGATTTTATATTTGTGGGAGTTTGAGGAATAGGCAAGTCTAAAATAATCTTGATTTTGTTTTGGTCAACCTGAATTCCTCTTTTTAAAATATGGTGCCCTAATACGATCCCTTCATCAACCATCATCAAAAATTTCTCATGACTAAGAGACAAGTGATGTTGTTCACATCTTTTTAATACTCTGTCCAAATTTTTTAAGGCATCATCAAATGTATCTCCATACATAATAAAGTCATCTATGTATACCTCCACACAGTCATTTGTTAGGTCTACAAAAATTGCTAATACAACTCTTTGAAAGGTTAATAGAGCATTACATAGTCCAAATGGTAATACCTTGTAAGCAAAGGTACCCCATGGACAAGTAAATGTAGTTTTGTCCTGATCCTCAGTAGAAATTCTAATTTGATTGTATCCATTAAATCCGTCCAAGAAAGAAAAGTACTATTTACCTGAAAGGTTGTCTAAGACTTGATCTATGAATGGTAAGGGAAAATAATCTCTCAGGGTGGCTTTATTTAGTTCCCTATAGTCAACTCAATTTCTCCATTTTCTATTCTTTTTAGTGATAATTACAAGAGGAGATACCCACTGGCTATCTGAGATAGGGTAGATAAAACCTAATTGTAATAGTTTTTCAATTTCTTGTTCGACTATATCCCTTAAGGCTAGATTAATCCTTCTCTGAGATTGCCTACCTAGTCTAATATTTTTAGTATAAATGTGATGGGTGAAGATACTTGAATGAATTCCCTTCACATATCTATAGTCCTAAGCAAATGCTTTAGTATGATCCTTCATAACATCGAATAGTTTGGCTTCTTCATCATTCTTTAACCAATGATTAATATTCAAAAAAAATTCTAGTTGAATCTCAACATGTTTGGTTCCAGGATATGATGAACTAATTTGTTGAAAGGGTTCCATTAAGGTGTTTAGTTGACAGGCATGTGGTAACAATATATGATATGTAGCAACATCTCTAAAAGTTCCTAGAGGTAGAATGATGGAGGAAGGACAATAAAAAGAGTTATGATACTTATCTTGTTATAGGTTGAACTCCTCATTACTGCTATTTTCCAAAAATTCTTCACCATCTCCTGATATCTATAAATCTGATGTTATAGATCCTTCCTCTCCCCAAGAGAAATCGGGTTCCTCTGGAGCGAAGTTATCTTCACTTGCAGATAATTGGTGTGGTTTCAAAACTAATTGTGATGGTTCCAGAACTATATG
This sequence comes from Torreya grandis, assembly GCA_037957365.1. Classification (NCBI taxonomy): domain Eukaryota; kingdom Viridiplantae; phylum Streptophyta; class Pinopsida; order Cupressales; family Taxaceae; genus Torreya; species Torreya grandis. The sequence goes on along the minus strand of JARHVA010002917.1, from coordinate 90,812 downwards.
TGATGGTTCTAGAACTAATTGTAATAGTTTTAAAACTAATCCTAACTACTCCAATGATGATTAATGTTCATTTAATGAAGGATTAACCATATCATCTATTTCCCATACATGATCCTGCAATGTTATCATAACCAAAGAAGATAGATTTTGCTCATTAATATCAGGATTATCAACTCATAATTTTGATTTATTATCAATAAAAGGTCATGCAGATGGATATAAGGAATTTTTCTTAAAATTCTTAGCATTTGAAATAGTCATATCACCTAACCTACAATCAATTAAGGTAGCAATTGTAACTAACCATTGTCTCCCCAAAATAATGGGATAACTAAGTGCTTTACCATTTGGCTACAATATAAGGAAGTCAACTAGATACTCCCATGATTCCACCATTACTGCCACATCTTCAATAACTCCTTCTGGTTTTGCTACAGACTGATCTACCATCTGCAATATGGTATTAGTAGGTTGTATGCCTATTAATGGTAATTTTTTCAAAGTGTCCACTGTCATTACATTGATAGTTGCACCCAAATCAATAAAAACATTATGTATATCCTTATTCCCTATAGAAATAGAAATAATAGGGCTTCCAAGATCTCTATATTTAGGTAGTAGGAGTTTTCCTGCTAATAAATTAGCAAGTTTCCTATTTACCTGAATAGTCCTGGGGTACTGTTTCTTTCTTCCAAGTTTTTTAAAACATAACAATTTGATTAACTTTTTCAACTCTAAAATATCTTTAATTACTTGTAACAATGGTATTTAAATATTTAATCTTCTTAGTTCCTACACCAATTCAGATTCCCTAAGATCTATGGTTTCTTTAAGTCTTTCTGGAAATGGAATCTCAGTAGAATTTCTTTTTGGTTCCTTATCTTTTTCTTTGTCATCTTCCTTAGGTGTAACTATGTTAGGGGTTTTAGCTTCTTCTATCATCTCAATGATTATAATAGGTGGACTGCTAACTATTTTTCTAGATCTGGTTTGAATGTTTTTACAATCCATTGTATTTAAATCAACTAATTTTTTTGGTTTTGTTTCATATACAGGAGTTGTTTGTTTGTTTCTTGGGTTTGCTACTGGTTGTGCTGGCATTTGGGTTTGGACTATGTTTTCAATCTATAGATTTTGTGTTGGAGGTCCCATTATGACCTGTTGGTTCTGATTTGGATATGTTTTTCCTTGCACATAATTTCTATGGCTCCATCTAGGTTGTAGCCAAGCATAAAGATTTCCTTGACTAGCCTAAGGTTGCTGATGTCCTTGAGTATACCAAGATTACCTTGCCCAATCTTGAAGATGCCATATGGGTTGAGGGGCCTAGGGTGGCTATTCCCAACTTTATGGTACTATTTGAGCTACCCATGGCATCATCTAGGGATTAGGAGCTGGTCTTGGCATAAAATGTCCTTGGTTAGGTTGTCTCTAAAAAAAATTTAATTATTCTGTGGTGGATGATGTATTGGTTTGTTTGAGCTAATTTTTTATGAGTGGAAGAAGAGAACAAGCATGAGTATCATGTTCTTTAGATTCACAGACAAGACATACTTCCATTTTATCCAAAGGACATTCCCTTATTGCATGTTTCTTCCTGCATCTAGGACAATACATGGCTAATGGTTCAAGTTAGGCATTTGCTTTAGCTTGCAATCCATCCATAATGGAGGTTAATTGAACTAATATGTATATTTTAAAGTTTTCCAATTCATCCATCAATTTTTTTATATCTGGATTCAAAATTTTAATCATTTTCCCTTTTCTAGGTCCACCCCTTGTTCTTAAATAGTTTCTACAAATTTTTATGATTTCATCCATTCTTAATTGAGCAATGTTTCCTTTGCCAATTAAATCAAGGATTTTCCTAGATTCATCATCCAAACCTTTGAGAAAAATGGTTTTATTTAAATCTTCTTGAAGTACAAATCCACATCTTTTACTCAAAAAGAGGAATCTGTCCAAATAATCTTCCATATTTTCATCTTCTTCCTGTTTTATTTTGAAAAGTTCTTCCTTTCAATTTATTCCTCTACAATAATCTTGATATTTGTCTAAGAAGATAGTTTCCATTTGTTCTCAATTGGTAATAGAATTAAATGTTAATCCCATAAACCACCTCATTGTTGCATCCTTCAAGGTAGATGGAAACAACTTTAGTTTTTGATTATATGTCTTGTAATCATAAGTCTGACATAGTACTTTAAAATCAAATAGAAATTGGTTAGGATCCTCATATGACATTCCTCTAAATGTGGGCAAGTGTGTAGGTGAAATGTTTTTCATAGTGGTTTCATCATCCTCGATATAAATGGGATAGGTAAAGGTTCTCTTAGGTATTTTCTAATCCCTTCTCCCAATCAATGTGGTATGTGGTCTATTTTGTCTATTTTGGGGATGGTGAAAAGTCAGGAGTAGGGGGTTGACTACTTAATTGAGAATCAAAACTTTCTCTCAATGGATCTTGAGAAATAATCCTCCTCCCTAAGGTTTTACTTAGTTCTGGTGACTGATCCAAAAATGACAATTTTGCTTCTTGTCTTGTAGGAGATAATGGTGCCTCCAATTCTTGCTCAACGTCTTTTGTTAAACTAGAGGATGACGAAAATTCTTGTTCAGATATTTTGGGGAGAAATCTACCCTTGGAATCTCGTGGTCTACTCATAAATTAGGGAAAATTTCCTTAATTACTAAATGAATGATCATTGCTCTTATTGAAACCTAATTAGAAAATTCCAACTATTATTCCCCAACAATGGCACCAAAAATAATGGGTGTCATCATTCCCTTCATTTAATCAACTTTCTAGTGATGTCATATTTAACCAACACTGTGTCTAAAGCTATATGTAATAAGAAGAATCGTGGTGATTTAGTAATTGAATGGAAGTATTTGTATTTTTGTTATTTTGGGGGGGGGGGGGGGGGGTGGGGGGGTTTAATGTCTTAAGGATTTCTTGTTAAAACCTTATTGGAATCAAACTATGCAAATCTATTGGAAATGAACACACTTTGAAGAAATGAAATAGATTATTGAAAATAAACACACATTGCAAAAATGAAATTGATTGCTGGAAACAAACACACATTACAAAAATGAAATTGATTGCAAGAAACAAACACACATTGCAGAAATGAAAAATTAATCTAATATGCCTATAGAAAAAAATTTACAACAAATCTTAACTTTAAAGAGTTGGAAGCATTTATAAATTTAACAGTCACCTATTTAATTTTGTGAATATAAATATAAATACCGACAAAAATGAAGATCTTGGTTCTTTGGAGGAGTGGGCCCTTGCTCCACCTAAAACAGGATTTGAACAATTTAATTTTCTTTCAAAATAGAATGGCTATTTCATTGATAAAATGTTCTATATTATAAATGTACTAATCTATCCTTTATCTCCCTATTCTTCAATGATTTTATCTATCTTCTATATTCTATATATCTCTCTCTCTTTTACTAAATTCCTAGGTCTATATATATAGATGCTTTGATGGTTGTAACTATTTCATAGATACGATGGAACTGAATCATACCCAGAATAGATGATAAATCAAGATGTAGCTAGATGTCCAACTATGTGATAAATGTCTTGATTTTGCAAGTTCAAAAAATTGGGAATCTATTCTTGATTTAATGGGATCATTGATCTAATAGATCACTGACTGTTTGGAATAGATCCTCATCAGTTCCATATCTAGCCGCAAAAGTTCTAGAGCTAATTTGTAGGAGTACCAGAGCTAAATATAGAGTTTCAGAGCTAAGTCCAAAAATACGACAACTTGAAATAGTATGGTGGAGTTTTGGAACTAACTGTGATGGTTCTGGAATAGATTCTGTAGGTTTCAAAACTAACTGTGATGATTCTAGAACAGATTATGCAGGTTTCAAAACTAATCTAAATTGAGTCCAATGCTTCCAAAAACATGTAATCCACTTCATATTTGTTCTTTAGCTTGATGATGACCTATTTTATTACAAAACTAAAATTTTCCAACACACTTGTTAGGAATTACAGGCCTTTTAAAACATTAGAATCACAATCAACAAAATATGGATAATCACATCCTAACTCATCTCAGATCAAAATAAAATTTACAAAATGCATTCAAACTTAATAGAAAGAGAGAGTAAGATGAGGTCATTTATTATAAATTTATTGGGCATATCTTGACCTCATCACTGATTGACTGATAGAATATTTTTTGTGAGTCCTAGGACATACAGGACATCTAAGATTTTACAATCATGTTGTCCAAGTGGTAAGGAAATATTACCAATGCCTTGAAATTGGTAGCATGAGTCATCACCCAAAGAGACATGATTTTTATGGGAAGTCTCATTCATGTTGTAGAACCAATCTTATCTTCTATTCATATGTCGAGTTGAACTTGAGTCGACATACCAGATAGAACTTTGTGATGTTGATTCATCATGAGACTATGTATCATATATAAAGTCCTCATCTGAGTGTGTGTCTTCTTATTCAAAAATGTTGCCTTGCTGATTGGATTTATTCTTCAAATGCCCTTTATTTTATCCTTGTATTTTATGTGGATGAGATGATTATTGGTGACCAGGCTTCTAGTTGCTTGAAGATCCCTATGTAAATGAGTTATACCAATAATTCTTTAGTTCATGGCCTGATTTTCAACATATAAGGTAATATTTTTATTGTTTATCCCCTTGTGAATGATGTTTTCGACCTTGCTTTAGTTTAGAAGACTTGATCTACTTCTTTCCTTTATATTGATTAGAGTTAAGAACATGTTCTTCTGATTCTTATTCTTTTGTATGCATGGACTCTTCCTATTGCAACATGTTTACCAACTTGTCAAAAGATGGTTTCTATTCTATTAATATCAAAGTAGTAATAAATATCCTATAGGAGGGTGGTAGTGCTCTTAGGACAATAGGTATGAGAGATATATCTGACACTATTATACCCAATGCTTGGAGTAAGGCCCTTAGGGTTACAATATGATGAAGAAAAGCTTCCATTTTTTCACTAGACTTCAATTTGAGGGAATGAAGTTGATTCTACAAATGAAGAATGGTTCCTTAATTTTTAACCTCATAGACTATCTAGAGCTTATCCCAATAATCTTTTATTGTTGTGGCCACATGGATATGAGGTTATACCTCATCTGATAATTTGAACATGATTACCCTCATTGCCTTCTGATTGGCTTTGTCTAACGTATTCTAATGATCAACATCAATATAATGTTGGGTAAGAGTATCATTATTAAAAATCCAAATCTCTTCAAATTCTAAACATGTCCTAATTTTAGTTTTTCAAGTGACATATTTATCGTTGTGAAGAATATATGAATCTAGAAAAAATAAGTTTGATCCATTTCTATCTATTATATATAATCTAACCAAAGGTGATGGATTGGTTCCTTATCACTCTAGGTATCAAGGTCTCCCTTTATATATACCATCTTTCCATTATACAAGACCTTTCTTTATACACACCCTTCCTTTATACCCGTTAGTACATGGAAGAAGTTTTCACTTTATGTATATTCATAGGTACATGAAATAAGCATAAACATATGTGAAAGAGTCTAATATGAGGTACTTAGACAATACTAAAAAGGGTTCAACCAATCACTAGCACCTACTTAGATGGATTTCTATATACATGCACATAACTTCACTATATACTTAGAAATACCACCACTTAGGATTTATGCCCTTTGATTAAAATGAACATGCAAATGAAGTGATGGCAATGAGTGCATGTGCCCTTATTTCTCCCTAATGATTTAAAGGGATGATGCCCAGATGTCATTGTTACAACTATGTTAGGCTATGGATATAGTAACTAAAGCATGACAATTATACCCATAAATGTGAGTCAGAGGCATTACTTGTATCGAACATTGCAATTGAGTTTGAAAACTCATAATTTTGTGCAAATATGTAAAACAATTAGAATAGTTTACAAAAGAAAAAATTATAATGCTTTTCAGAAAATGAAAAAACACTTGTTTGTTTTTTTTCTCATTTTGGGCTCTTTGGCCTCTTTTTGGCAATTTTTTTGCCTTTTCCTCCTTTTTTAATTTTTTTTTTGTTTTAGTACATTTCTAGCTAAATTTAGCTAGTTATAAATAAAATTGGTAGAATTACCAAATTTATAAGGATTACTAAATTTTTTTTTAGGGGATTTGAACCTCCCACCTCCACTTTTATATAACAAATTCTTACCAACTCCCATATGAATTAATACAAACACATAGAAGATAAAAATTCTATTTAAAGACTTAAAAAATGCATTTCATAAGTAAAACCAAGCCCATTTATCAATACCATGGGTTTGTAGAAAAGGTGGTTTTAGAAAAAATGTGTAGCAAAGTAGATTTGTAAGGGTGGTTTTAAGATTTAATAAGCAGTTTTCAAGGTGGTTTTGGTGCCTTAAGCAAGTGAAAAGCTTTAAAAATTTAATAAATAATAGAGAAACCAACCTCACTCTTCGAATATCCTCTTTTAATAGATTAATATTTAGACCATTTTGGATCCTCACTATAAACCGTTTGATTGATTAGTGTAAGTATCACACCAACCTTCACACTTTGGTAACAGACCTGATTTTATTTTCTTGAATGCTATTTTCTTTCCAAGCTAGTGGAAGGGAGCATTAGATTTATTTGTAAGCTTAACACCAATATTCAATCCTAAAAAATGGGATGTAGTAGTATCTTTTGGTAATGTAATGAAAAAAATTTAAGAGTACACAGGCTCCTCTCAGGGTTAAAGAAAAAATGTAGCTTAAATCAAGAGAGAGAGAGAGAGAGAGAGAGTGCCTTGGGGATCCTCCTCTTATTGATTCTTCCTGAATCCAAATCTATTTCCTCCTAATCTAAAACCAAATGTAAGAGCTTGAAAATAATAATATTATTTAACTAAAACAAAATCATTACAAAGAGCTATTAAATAGCCATGAAGATATCTCAAACAACCGCCTAAAAAATAGGATGGTGCCTTAACAAAGAACCTAGAATAAATACACATGTATAACAAATAAAACAAATTAAATAACAATATTCCTATGGTGAATTAACCATTGAATAATATAATAAAAATATAGTTTGTAGTTGTTCCATAAGGAGAATATGTTGCTAAGGGAGTCATTTAGTCACTCCATGAAGAACTAGAAGATGAAGAAGAATTTTTGGATACCATGAAAAGCCTAGAAGAAAGAGAATTGATAGTGGATCATATGAGAAAAATTTTCAAACAAATAAATAAGAGTGGTTTTAGGTACAAACAACAACATGATCATTATTAGGAGAGATACCAAAGGAGCAATTATAAGAAGAATACCAAGTATAAGTGTGGAAGTAAAAAACATAGTCATTTATATGAGAATCTGACTGAAGTTGAACAAAAGAACCAAGTTATTTTCTCCCTTGGGATTATAATGTAGGGGCATATTTGAAAATCTCAATAAAATTCTTTGGAGTCATTTTGGTGCATGTAAATTTGAATTTCTATGCATTAAGAGTTTTCTTATCTTTTTTGTAATTTGAATTTTCAAGCATGAAAAGAGGTATTGAGTGTTGTTTAGATGGTTAAGGTGGGTTATAATGTTATGTAATTTTAAATTAATCTGTAATAGACCTATAATGTCTTTCAAGAGTCCTAAATTGGTTTGGAATATCTTATGTCATATTGTAAATATGAGGTGGTAGTCATATTGAACCACCACCCTACGTGGGTTTTAATGTTGATGGAAGTTTCTTGTTTCAATAAATGGTTATTAATCTTATTATAGAGTATTTTACATATTATTAAGGTTATATAGTGATTATGGTACATAGGAGAGGTGTGTGAAGAAACAAACAGTCATGATTGTGATGGAAAGAAAGTCTGCCAAAACATATGCATGACTGTGTAAGTCATTTGTGTTATGAACTAAAGCTTAATATAAATATAATGGTGATTGATATAATTTATTATAGTAATTATTATGAAATATCTATTGAGTGAAGGATTATTTCATACCTTTGTTATTGAAAGTAAGCATACAGACCACTGTTTGGTTGTAATAAGGTTTCCTTGCTTACAGAACTGTATTTGCAATGTAGGTGATTAATGGAATTTGATCATGGTTAGTTGCATTCTTGAAGGTTGTATTTGAATGTGTATTAATATTAAGAAATTTATTTAATAATGATTAATCAACTAGTAATTATATTTTTGCATGAATAGACCCTATGTAAGGGTTTTAAGAAAGAGACCCCTATTTGATCATTGGTGTTTGAGTTGTAGACTGTTATTTAATAATTAATGATAAAATGGTATTTGATAATATTTTTATTTAGATTTGAAAGTTTATTTAATATGTTTTTATACCACAAATTGTAATTAGTATCAATATAATAATCTAATGTCCAGACAAAACTATAGAAGACCCCTATTTGTATGAGTTTCCTTATTTTTCAGGCATAATTTGTAAGATTGTTCATAATGGAGATTATAAGATGATGGTACATGTTCCTAAAGTTGGAATGATAATGGTATAAGGTGAAAATAATAATTTTAAATAAATAATACTTGTAAGTAAAGGCATCTTGAAACTTGACCCTATTTATTATAGTAAATGTTGTTTGGTAAAGACTGAGTATTCTTGTAAATTGTGTAATCCATGAATGGAGTGTCAATCGACGGAAACAAGAAAATATTAGTATTTTTAATGGTTTAAAGTTTCTAAATAAATTTTAAAATGTGTTTGAGAACAATATTGTAGATGGAGAACTTCAATTGCATGAATGAATACCTTGAATATTGTAATTAGGTTTGTTTGATTGAATGGTGCTTCTATGTCATGGAAAGGAATGTTAAAAGAACTAATAATATAGTGTGTGGAGGATATTGTGGTAATTTAGGTTGAATTTGTTTTAAGTTTTCCATATCTTATTTTTGGAATTTGATAACCATTATTTCAATTTGCTTGAGTATAGACCTATAATAGTCCTTTGTTTGTCACAGTAAAGGGAGTTTTTGAAGTTGAAAATAAAGATAGTGGATGTAAGAACACTTTATGAGTATTGGTGAATTAGTATAAGGTCATTAAAAACATAAATAAGGATATTTGGGTTCTTGAAACCCAAGGAAATAAAATATATGCCCTTTAGTGAGATCTAGTGCCTATAAAAGACTAGTAAACCCTAAAACTAGGGTTTTGAAGATTTCATGAGATTTAACTGATGAAAAGGTGAAAAAAATGTAGTTTTATATATATAAGTGTCCTTGAAGGGATTTTAGATTTTTTTATAGAGTAATATATAGATAAGTACAATTATATATGACTGAGTGTAAAAGAGGGGATTGTAGACCTGATAGGCCTAATTAGGGGGCTAAATACTTGTAGAAAAGGGTCAAGCCAAAAGAGTTGGAAGATGAGACTTCATGGAAAGAAGCAACTAGATAAAGGGTATCTAATTTAGTTTATGGTTTCCTAAAACACTTTGTTACTAATCTGTACATGTTATATTTCTAAGAAAGAAGGGATACAAGAAGTGGGTTACAAGACAAGGTAGAGTTGAGTAGAGTTGTCAAGACACTTTGTGAAGAGTATAGAATGAATAAAGATTGATAAATGTGTTGACATAAGTATATATTAGGAATAAAATATTATAAATTAGTCCATGCCCTCAAAGGAGTCAGTAAACACATGTTTTCAAAGGAGGAATAGTAAAATAAGATATATGTGAGGATTTTAGTCATTAATGAGTGATGGAATTGAGATAGTTTGTAATAAGGATTTTGTATGGTTTATGTGTTTGGAATTTTGATATTCAAGAAGTTTGTGTTTTATCCATTTAGGACAAATAGATATAGTTTTTGTAAGAAAGTTTGACAAGTTTGAAAATAAGAGATATAGGTAGAATTGGCAAGGAATTAGAATAGTTCTGTATCATTTAGTATCAGAGAAAGGAGATGCCTTGGGAAAGGTGTGAGTATAAGTATAGGTCTATAATTTGATTTGTTTGCTATGCATGTGAATGAAATTTTAAGAAAAGAGTTTATCAAGAATGATTCTTTGGAAAGACAAAGTTGGTACAATAGATTGAGAAGGTATGAAGTATTTTGTGTTTGATTTATTGAATGAATGTATTATTAATGATGAGTGACAGATGAAAGAAAATAGTGAATGGTGAAGTGGTAGCCCTGAATAAGGAAAGATATTAACAAGCTCAAGGAAGAGAAAAGCTCATAAAGAGAGCTTGAGAAAGAAATATAGTCCTAGTGTAAAAGACAAGAGTTGAAAGACCCAAGTGAGGTTTGACATAGGAGGTTCTAGGTGTGAACCAAAAGAGGGAAGTGGTCCAAGTGAGGCTAACAAAACAAGATGAAGAGAGAAGTAAAGAGAAAAGAGAGACAAGGTTCAGATGACCAAGCATAAGAAAGAGAAGTAACTAAGAGAAAAATAAGAGATAAAAATGGACAAAGAAATGAGGAAAGATATGATGAATTTGGAGATTGAGTTGATGTAGTTGCTAGAAGATTTTGAACAATGGGTTAAGCAACAAAAGGTAGAAGGCCCATGACAAGGATGGGGGATGAAGAAAAGAATGAAGTGACCAATAGAGATGTTCATGAAGAAGAGAAAACCCAAAATCAATGCCTTGAAGAAGAAAAATTTAAACATGAAAGTCCATAGAGGTTTGAAGAAAAGAAGGTTTCCAAAAGAGAAACATGAGGATGAAGAAGTAGAAAAAAAGGTTCTCATAGTGGAGAAGGTGAATAAGGAAGAACAAAAAATTCCCAAAAATTCACTTGAAGAAGAAGACAAAGGAAATAAGAGGATGTCCATTAAAGAGTCACTTAAAGATACATTATGGTCTCTTTATTTTATATCTAACAATGTCTTTGAGTTTTTATATGCAGGTGTGAATATAGTGAGTAACCAAGTCAAGAGTCAAGTGTGCAATTTGACAAGAGATGGGGCAATAAAAGTACCCATGCAAAAAAAAGAGTATGAAGATGAGAAATGTGTAAGAGATCAAAAATAATAATATTATTCAGCTAAAACAAAATTATTACAAAGATATTAAATATACATGAAGATAGCTCAAACAACCTCCTAAAAAATAGGATGGTGCATTACCAAAGAACCCTGAATAAACACATGGGTTTAATGAATAAAAATATCCATATGGTGAATTAATCTCCAAATAATCTAACATTCTCCCCCTTTATTTAACATAGCTTGAAGTGAATGGGAGATAAATTATCTAAATGCCTCAAATTTGCCATGTGTAAGTGACTTGGTGAAGACATATGTATGATGTTCATCTGTCGAGAAATATTAGAACTAGATGTTATGTTGTTGTACATGTTCATGAATGAAATGAACTTGAAACTCAATTTGTTGTGTGTATTCATGAAAGACTAGATTATGAACAAGTTTGAGAAAACCCTTATTGTCATAGTATAGGATGGTAGGTGTCTTTTATTATACTCCCAATCCTTCCAGTATGCAATGTAACTATATCACTTTTTAGATATCTCCTCCTACAACATGATATTCTACTTTAGTGGAAGATCAAGAAATAAAGTTTTATTAATCCCCCCGGATATAGGACCAGATCTAAAAAAGATCACACATCCAAAAGTGGACTTTTTGTCATCAATATTTCCTGCATGATCCAAGTCAGAATATCCTATCAAGAAGAAATTATCATTCTTCTTATATTCTAGGCCAAAGTCCATTATACTCTTGATATACCTTAGTATTCACTTTTCTACTTTCTAATGAGACATCTTTACCTCCTACATGAAACTTGAAAGATAGCTAACTATATAGCTGATGTCTGGCCTAGTATATGTTAAGTAAATAAGACTCCCAAGCCACTACTAATAGAGAATTGTATTTACTTATGGTGATGAATCTGTATGGGACACCTAAAGCCTTGTCTCCATAGGTGTAGCAATTGGATTACTATCCATCTTTTTAAATTTCTTGAGCATTATATTGGAATGGAATATTTCATCTAGGACACAAAGATGTGGTGTTCCTTTTTCCATACTTCTAATCCAAGACAATATTGTAGAAGCTTGAGATCTGTCATGTCGAATGATTAGTTAAGATCTTTCTTAGGTACATATATCATCTCCAATAAATTTCCAATGATGACTAGATCATTGACATATACTACAACATTACAATCTCTCTCCCTTGTTCTTTTAGGTAGAGATTTAGATTATGGGGAGATTTATGGAATCCATGTTGGATGAGATGTTCATCGATCTTTATGTACTAGGCTCAGGGAGCCTACTTGAGACCATATAAATATTTTATGAGTTTACACACTTTTCCTTCATTATTAGGTGAGATACAACCTTCTAGTTGTGTCATGTAAACTTCTCCTTGTATATCTCCATTGAGAAAGACACTTTCTACATCTATTTGGTGGATCTTCCATCCAAATTATGTAGCTAGAGAAAATATCATTATGATTGTTTTGATCTTGGCCATATGAGTAAATGTTTCCTCATATTATATGCCTTCCTTTTGTGCATAACCCTTTTCTATGAGTCATGTGTTTTGCTTGTCAATATTTCCATTTACTTTATGTTTTGTTTTATAGACCCGTTTATAGCCAATTGGATTCTTCCCTAGTAAAAGATCTTCAAGTTTCCATGTTTTATGTTTCATTAGTGATTGATATTCTACATCCATGGCATCATTCCAAATTTTAGAATATATGGATTCTTAAACTATCGAGGGATCTATTGATTCTAAAAATTAGCTCATTAGGGCCAAATTGACCTCATTTTGAGTAATGCTATGAGTCTTTATTCCAGTAGTCAATGTGTCTAAAACTCTATCCAATCTAGCATCTCTTAATGTACTTGTATACCATTTAGGCATACATTTCACTATTCATGTGAGTTGATTTGTATTAATTGAATGATCATCCTCATCATCATTATCACCTTGAATGTGGTTATGACCTTTTGAATTATCTAGAGGTCTAGTTATTGAATCATGTGAGTTTGTGAAAGGAAAATTGGTTTTAATTTTCTCATCAAACTCTACATCTCTACTGATGGATATCTTCTTTGTTTTAGGGGCCATTAGTATATAGGCTAAGGAATATTCATTGTACCCTAAGAAAATATAAGGCATGGATTTGGTAACCAATTTATTTCTCTTCTTTTTAGGAACATGCATATAAGCCTAACATCCAAAAACTCAAAGATGGGAAATGAAAGGTTTATGCCCAATCCAAGCTTCATGTGAAGTCATATTATGAAGATCTGAAATGGATGACCTATTCAACAATTAAACTATTGTTTTCACTACTACCCAATATGTATGTGCCAAACTTGAATCTTCAATCATGTTATGCACCATTTCCATGATAGTGTGATTTCATCATTCTGTAACACCATTATACTATGGAGTGTATGGTGGAGTCATTTGTGGATGAATGCCAAGTTCTTTAAAATAAGAAAAAAAAGCTTTACTAGTGAATTCTCCCACTCGTTCTGGGTGGAGATCCTTGATTTTTCAACCAATTTCAATTTCAACTATGGATTTGAACTCTTTAAAAGTATTGTAGGCTTGGTATTTAGTATTTAAATAGTAGACCCACATCTTGCATGAGTAGTCATCAATAAAGAGAAAGAAATACTGAAACCCATAGTGACTAAATCTCATGGGGATATAAATATTGGTATGCACTAGATCAAGCTTACCAGATGATCTTAAGGAACTTTGACCAAAAGATGTCTAATGTTGTTTTCCTACTAGAGAACCAGTGTAGATATCTATAATTTTATTCAACTGATGAATTTTATGGACCATGTTTCAATTGTTGAGTGATTTGAGGTATCTAAAACTAACATGACCATATTTGTGATGCCACAGATTTGCTAAGTCTAAATCCTGAGCTAGAAGTGCTTGATTATTTAATTAAACAAAGTCAAGTTGGAACATTTTGCCTAATTCTCAAGCATTTTCACTTATCTTTGATCAAACACATATTTTTCCACTTTTTCAATCAAATTCAACCTTTAGGTTGTGGTCAAGTAGTTGACTAACTAATAGAATATTTTTTGTGAGTCCTGGAACATACAAGACATGTGAGATTTTACAGTCATGTTGTCTAAGTGCTAAGGAAATATTACCAATGCCTTGAACTTGGTAAGATGAGTCATCACCCAAAGAGACATGATTTTTTTTGGAAGTTTCATTCATGTTGTAGAACCAATCTTATCTTCCATTCATATGTCAAGTTGAACTTAAGTCAACATACCAAATAAAACTTTGTGATGTTGATTCATCATGAGACTATGTAGCATATAGGAAGTCCTCATTTGAGTGGGTCTCTTCCTATTTAGTAATGTTGCATTGATGATTTGATTTCTTCTTCCAATTCCCTTTATTTTATCCTTGTCCTTTAAATGGATGAGATGATTATTGATGACTAGGCTTCTTATTGCTTGAAGAGCCTTGTGTAAATGAGTTATACAAATAATTATTTAGCTCATGGCCTAATTTTACATATATAAGTCAAAACAATTATTGTTTATCCCCTTGTGAATGACATTGTTGACCTTTCTTTGGTTTAGAATACTTGATCTACTTCTTTCCTTTCTATTTATTAGAGGTAAGAGTATGTTCTTCTGATTCTTCTTCTTCTGTATGCATAGACTCTTCCTATTATACCATGTTTACCAACTTGTCAAAAGATGGTTTATGTTATATGACTATCAAAGTAGTCACAAATATTTTATGAGGGTGGTAGTGTTCTTAGGATAATAGGTACAATAGATGCATTTGACACTATTTCACCCAATGCTTGGAGAAAGGCCCTCAAGGTTACAACATGATGAAGAAAATCTTCCACTTTTTCACTGGACTTCAATTTGAGGGAATGAAGTTGAATCTATAAATGAAGAATATGTCCTTAATTTTTGGCCTCATAGACTATCTAGAGCTTATCCCAAGCATCATTTTTTCTTGTGGCCTCACAGATCTAAGGTTGTACCTTTTTTAATACTCTAAAAATGATTGTCAACTTTGCCTTCTAATTGGCTTTGTTAAACTTATTTTGATTATCAACATCAGTAGCATGTTGGGTAGGAGTACCATTATTAACAAGCCAAATGTCTTCAAATTCCAAATGTGTCTTGATTTTAGTTTTCCAAGTGACCTAGTTATCATTGTGAAAAAGTTGTGAGTCTGGCAGAAATAATTTTGGCACATTTCTAGCCATTGTATAGAATCTGACCAAAGGTGATGGATTAGTTCTTTATCACTCCAAGTATCAAGGTCTCCCTTTCTATATACTATTAATTTTTTATATAAGACCTTTTTTATACACACCCTTCCTTTATACCCATCAGTATGTGGAATACGTTTGCCCTTTCTATATATTCAGAGGTACATGAAATAAGCATAAACATATGTAAAAGAGTCTAAAATGTGGTGCTTAGACAGTACTAAAAATGGTTTGACCAATCACTAGTACCTGCTTAGATGGATTTCTACATACATTCACATAACTTTGCTATAGACTTAGAAATATCACTAGTCAGGATTTACACCCTTTGATTGAAATGAACAAGTAGATGAAGGGATGGCAATGACTACATGTACCCTTATTTCTCCTCGATGATTTAAAGGTACGATGCTCAGACATCATTATTGAAACTATGTTAGGCTATGGATGTAATAACTAAAGCATGATAACTTTACCCATAAATATGAGTCAGAGACACCACTTGTATCAAACATTGTGATTGAGTTTGAAAACTCATGATTTTATGAAAATATGTAAAATAATTACAATTGTTTGCAAAATAAAAAATTACAATGCTTTTTAGAAAATGAGAAAACACTTGTTTGTTTGTTTTTTCTCATTTTGGGCTCTTTGGCCTCTTTTTAGCATTTTTTTTGCCTTTTCCCCCTTTTTAATTTTTTTTATTTTAGTACATTTTTAGCTAAATTTAAATAGTTATAACTAAAATTATCAAAATTTCTAAATTTAGAGGGATTGCTAAATTTTTTTTAGGGGATTTGAACCTCCCACCTCCACTTTGCTAAAATGAATTCTTACCAACTCTCATATGCATTAATAAAAATATATAGAAGATAAAAAATCTATTTGAAGACTTAAAAAATGCATTTCATGAGTAAAACCAAGCCCATTTAGCAATACCATAGGTTTGGAGAAAAGGTGGTTTTAGACAAAATGTGCAATAAAGAAGATTTTTGAAGGGCAGTTTTAGGATTTAATAAATAGTTTTCAAGGTGGTTTTGGTGCCTCAAGCAAGTGGAAAGCTTTAAAAATGTAATAAAGTATAGTGAAACCAACCTCATGTTTCAAATATCCTCTTTGGATAGATTAATATTTAGACCATTTTGGATGCTCACTACAAACCATTTGAATGCTTAGTACAGGTGTCACACCAACCTTCACACTTTGGTAATGGACCTGATTTTATTTTCTTGAATGATATTTTCTTTCCAAGCTACATTGCCAAGCTAGTGGAAGAGAGCGTTGGATTTCTTTATAAGCTTAAAACCAATCTGTAGTCCTAAAAAATGGGACATAGTAATAGCTTTTGGTAATGTAATGAAAAATAATTTGAGAGTGTATAGGCTCCTCCTAGGGTTAGATAAAAAATGTAGCTTGAATCAAGAGAGAGTGCCTTGGGCTCCTCCTCTTATTGGCTCTTCCTGAATCCAAATATGTTTCCTCCTACTCTGAAACCAAATGTAAGAGCTCAAAAATAATAATATTATTCAGCTAAAATAAAATTATTATAAAGAGTTATTAAATAGCCATGAAGATAGCTCAAACAACCTCTAAGAAATAGGATGGTGCATTAACAAAGAACCTAGAATAAACACATGGGTACAACAAATTAAAAAAATTAAATAAAAATATTCCTATGGTGAATTAATCATTGAATAATCTAATAAAAAGATAGTTTGCAATTGTTCCACATGGAGAAGATGATGCTAAGGGAGTCATTCAGTCACTCCATGAAGAACTAGAAGATGAAGAGGAATTTTTTGATACCTTGGAAAGCCTAGAAGAAAGATAAGTGATAGTGGATCATATGAGAGAAGTTATCTAGGAAAGAAAGAAGATTCATTTTAGGTACAAACATCAACATAAGCATTAGTAGGAGAGAGCAAAGGAGTAAGTAGAAGAAGAAGCACAAGCATAAGTGTGGCAGCAAAGAACATACTCATTTGTATGAGAATCTAACTAAAGTAGAATATTAGAGGAAATTTATTATCTCCCCTTGGGAGTATGATGTATGGTCATCTTGGAATATCTCAATAAAGTGCTTTGGAGTCATGCTAGTGCATGCAAATTTGAATTTGTGTGCATTAAGAGTTTTCTAACCTTTCTTGTAATTTGAATTTTCAAACATGTAAAGAGGGGTTGAGAGTGTGTTTAGATGGGTAAGGTGGGTTCTAATGTTATGTCATGTTAAATGAATTTTTAATAAACCTATAAGGTCTTTTAATAGTCCTCAGTTGGTTTGGAATATCTTATGTCATGTTGTAAATATGAGGTGGTAGTCATATTAAACCACCACCCTACATGGGTTTTAGTGTTGATGGAAGTTTCTTGTTTCAATAAATGGTTATTAATCTTGTTATAGAGTATTTTACATGTTATTAAGGTTATATAGTGAGTATGGTATGTAGAAGAAGAGTGTGAAGAAACAAGTAGACAAGATTGTGATGGAAAAAAAGTCTATCAAAACATATGCATAGAATTGATAGAATTGATGGCTAGAATTGATTCCATTAATGTTTATGAAATATCTATTTAGTGAAGGATTATTTTATACCTTTTTTATTGAAATTTAGCATACAAACAATTGTTTGGTTGTACTCAATTTTCCTTGCTTGCAAAACTATATTTACAATTTAGGTGATTTATAGAATTTGATCATGGTTATTTACATTCTTAAGGTTTGTTTTTGAATGTGTATTGATATTATGAAATGCAATTAATAGTGATTAATTAACTATTAATTAGATTTTTTTCATGAATAGAACCTGTGTAAGGGTTGTAAAAAAGAGATCCCTATTTTTTCATTGGTGTTTGAGTTGCAAATTGTTATTTCATAATTAATGATTAAATGGTATTTGATAATAGTTTTATTCATATTTTAAAGGTTATTGAATATGTTTTGATAGCACAAATTGTAAGGAGTATCAATATAAGCATCTAATGTCTAGACAGAACTATAACAAACCCCTATTTGTATGAGTTTCCTTATTTTGTAGGCAGAGTTTGTAAGATTGTTCATAATGGAGATTGGCAGACTGTGGTACATGTTATTAAAGGTGGAATGAAAATGGTATAAGGTGACAATATGATCCAAAAATCATGGGTTTTGTTTGAAATATATATCAAGAACAAAAAATAACATAATTATCATAATAATTCTATCTCTAGGAAGAGATGTCTTATTACTCATAAGATTCAATATACAAACATATGTTTATCTCTAAAAAGAGATGTCTAATCCCCTTCTTGGTATAAATATTTATTTATACATATTTTTAAGGAATGAGGAGGATTTATAAGGTCAAAAATCTTGAGGGAGATGAATTGGTTCAACTTTCATGATTTACAACAACACAGAATTCAAGAAATTACTATTTTTAGAAACTTTCTATTTTTAGACAACATTATTAAAATTGAAATTTCAGGAATTCATATTGGGTTTTTATTGGTAAAAAAATTGAAAATATATTTTCTACATATCATTTCATTCTCCTCATTCTTATCTTTCCAATGGTTCGAACGAGGAGTGAAACAAAGATATGGTTCAAAAGTTATGGCTCCTGGAAGTTCTGCCATCAATTGGGGTAGAACCATCACCCAAATTGTCACCTAAAGTGTTGCCCAGATCAAAAGAGTCATTTGAAACAAATAATCCCTTTAGGTAAAGGCATATTGAAACTTTAACCCTTTTTTTTTAGTAAATGTTGTTTGCCAAAGACTGAGTATTGTTGTAAACTATGTAACCATGAATGGAGTGTCAATCGATGGAAACAAACAAATATTAGTCTTTGGAAAGGTTTAAAATTTATAAATATATGGTCAAATGTATTTTGGAACACTATTGTAGATATATAACTTCAATTACATGAATGAATACCCTGAATGCTGTAATCAGACTTGTTTGATTGAATGGTGCTTCTATGTCTTGGAAAAGAATGTTACAAGAACTAATGATCTAGTGTGTGGAGAACATTATGGTAAGTGAGGTTGAATGTGTCTAAAGGCTCCTAGATATTATTTTTGGCATTTGATAACCATTTTTTCAATTTCATTGAGTACAAACCTATAATAGTCCTTTGTTTATCACATGCAAGGGAGTTTTTGAAGTTGAAAATAAAGATAATGGATGTAAGAACACTTTATGAGTATTGGTGAAGTAGGATAGGGTTAGTACAGACCTAAAGAAGGATATTTGGGGTCTTGAAACCCAATAAAATAAAATATATGCCCTTTAGTGTGTTCTCTAGCCTGTAACAAACTAGTAATCCCTGAAACTAGGGTTTTGAAGTTTCCATGAGATTTAACCAGTGAAAAGGTGAAAAAAATTGTAGTTTTCTAGATATAAGTGTCCTTTAAGGTATTTTAGAGTTTTTGATAGATCATTGTATAGATAATTTATATTTATATATGACTAAGTGTAAAATAGGGCATTGTAGACCTAATTTACCTAATTAGGGGGTTAAATGCATGTAGAAAATGGTCAAGCCAAAAGAGTTAGAAGCTGAGACTTCATGGAAAGAAGTAAGTGGATAAAAGGTATTCAATTTAGTTTATGGTTTTCCAAAACACTTCCATACTAATCTATACATGTAATATTTCTAAGAAATAAGGGCTATAAGAAGTGGGTTACAATATAGGACAGAGTTGAGTAGATTTATCAAAATGCTTTGTGGAGAGTATAGAATGAATGAAGTTTGCTAAATGTGTTGACATAAGTTTATTTTAGGAATCAAAGACTATAAATTATTCCATGCCCTCAAAGGAGTCAATAAACACATGTTATCAAAGGAGGAATAGTGAAACAAGATATATGTGAGGATTCTATTCATTAATGAGTGATGGACTTGAGATAGATTGTAATAAGAATATTGTATGTTTTATGTGTTTGGAATCTTTATATTCAAGAAGTTTGTGTTTGATCCATTTAGGATAAATATATATAGTGTTTGCAAGAAATTCTGACAAGTTTGAAAACAAGAGATATAGGCAGAGTTGGCAAGGAATTAGAATAGCTCTACATTATTTTTCTTCCCATAAAATATAGTCATCATATTTAAATCTATTTCCTGCCAGTTGTTATGTTTACCTTCTTATATAACATACTCAGCCCATTCGACCTAGTATAATAACTAGTTTGTCCTCTTTTTTAGTAAGTGTCTAGATTCCTAATTTCATCATAGATCATGTGTATGATAATGCTATAGATAAAAATCAAACTAACATGATGACCTTTACCAATATTAACAAATATACTAAGCCACATTTTTTTGTAACTAACTTGGATCAAAGTAACATTCATGTCACCACTAGAACTACCAATTATAGGACTCTTCCCTATTTTACATTGCTTAATCCCTTATTTATAAAAATGGTATAATATTAAAATGATCTTAAATATATGTCTAAAATTATTCTTTTCATCAATAAAATACTCAATATAGAGGTAAGGATCCTTTAGTTATATATAATATCATGATGGGACCTCATATTGGAGATCCCCTTTCAACTTCCCCTAGCTTTTCCATAGGATTTTGGGGAAAGTCAATTAATGATTTCTTCCACACATTTACCCTCTATAATATCTGACATCATTCTATGTGTCTTTTTTCACCTCCATGCCAAGTATTTATACTAACATTTCTAGTGTATCACTTAGTGGGCCTACCCCAAACATCCACACTAATAGCCAATTTCATTTATCTCATAATGGATCTACTACAACTAGTACTTATCATGATACTACTACTTACCATGCCACTACCACTTCTCATTCCACTATTGTATATCATGCTACTAGTGCATCCTAATTTATTAACACCTCACAACATACTAATACTTCCAAAGCTACTTCTACTAGTCAAAATAGTGCTCAAACTAATCAAATATTATTAAAACTCTCAACCAAATGGATACTTTTCATACCAATAATGCAAACCAAATGATTCAAATGCAAAAAAACTTATTTCAACTCTAATTCCACCCCATCTACCCTTAGGGATGCACAGGGCAACCTCATACCTCAACCCCCACATATTAACAAAATTATTAAACATTTCTAAAATGAACCCCTTCTACTTTAAATAGAAAACATTGACAGAGGAGATATAATTCCCACAATAAATTATAATGTATCTATAGATCCTAACTTGTATTTAAAAACTTTTGGAAACCTATAAAAATATTGGGTTAAACTTAATACCTTTGCTACAACCAAACTCTTAGCTAAAACTCTCTCTAGAGATGCTCTAGATTGGTATAATCAATTTAAATCTCACTCCATTACTAGTTTAGAGGAACTGGTCAATGCATTTTTTCAATAATTCCAAACTAATAATATTCCTAAGAATAATTTATCCCATTTTATCAATTTCAAACCAATAAAATATGAAATGACACAATTTTTCATTAAATGATGGAAAGCCTTGTCTAATAAAGCTAAGCATAATATGGTTAATGAAAACCTCTTCCACTTATTCACTAATTATATTCATCCTAAATTAAAATATCACATTATGACTCTTTCCCCAAAATATTTGGAAGAGGCCATTGACCAAGATAAATTCCAAAATAACCTTATACATCAATTTGATCCTTACCACCCTCTAATGAGAACTCATATTCTTGTAAAATCTAAAAACCAACATGCAATAATTGATGGTGTTATGGATACTTTTGATTTAATACACACCATCCAAGCCATTGATCTAAACACTATAATGGACCATTCTCCTTCACTTACACCTAATAATAATTCTCATCCTAGTTCCTTATTACCTCAACAACATAATATGAGTGCACACAAACCTATTTCTTTAGAATAAATATAAAGATGTCTTCCATGACCCTCACCATGATATATTGACCCTACACATCCTATGAGACATTGGTATGATCCTAAAAATTTGTTTTTGGTTCCATGCAAGTTGGGGTCATTTTCATGAAACTTGTTGACAATTAGTAAATATTACTATGGAATTTCTCCTTGGACCCAAGTTTGATCATGAATTACTTAAATGTAAATGTCAATAAGTCTATGAAATAACACTTAAGGCTCAAAAAAACAAAATTAAAAAATTAATACTTAAATCAAGATAATGCTCATCTAGCTATCTATAAAGATCCTCTTCCTAACCATTAAGATAACACCAACCAACCTACCCCTTCCACAAATAACATCAAGATTACCATATATCCTAAAACCAATGATGATAATTGGTCTACATGAATAATATGAGGAGAGTAGTTTCTTATATTGAACCATACATAACCTTTAAAAATAATAATTCTAAAATGTTCTACATTATTCAAGACACTTACCAATCAAATCTCATAGAATTGGGTGATGTGGAACCAACAAACACACATGTATCACCTCGAATAATGCATGGAAGTATTGTTGGTCCAAGGTGCACCACAAGGTCCATGTCACAGTACTATCATTTGAGAGAAACCAGGGGGCATGGGGGGTGGGGGAGGTTTAAAATCCTAATATATAATACGCATTTACTTTCGGGTGAACACTTAAAATCCTCTCAAATGATGTATATTGATGGATTCCAATAATACCAAGCAACCTTGTCAATTTAGGATCTAAGAGAGATTAATTAGTTGGTTTTGTCCTAGATTAAAGTCTTGTTTGGAGTCAAAACTTGGTGTAAAAAAATGATACAAACCAACACACATGGTCCTCATTTTATTTTGAACAAAGAGGCATTATGCTGCCCACATGAAATCATCAATTCACCTTGTTCAAAGTTCATAAAAATTTGGAGTCATATCATCCACTTTGGCATAGTAATGCTACCCAATTGAGTCTATACCTTTGCCAAAGTTGTTTAAGTCCTTCATTTAGTATCTAAATTCAAAATTTCACCTTTATAATTTTATAGAGTTTATGTGTTAAGTGGGTTTTCCATTTTCACTAAACTTGAGGGAACTTAGGTTTAATTTCCAATTTGGGTTGAAGGTCACTTAAGACTCATGATCATTATCACTACTTGATAGACTTAAGTAATTTTGTGATAAACACTTGCACTTTGAGTCTATGCACCAAAACATTTTGATTCAAGAAAGGTAGTGTTATGTTGTCAAATTTATGAGAAATTATCTTTGCCTTAGAGAGTTTTTGAAATAAGCATTTTGTCACATCTTTTGGGTAGTCTAGTGCTGTTACACTACCCAAAAGATTTTAGATATTATTTCATAGTCCCTCTTGCATAGAGCTCAAATTTGTCTCGATATTTTCAAACCAATCTAAGTATACTTTTGTGAACCTTTATCTAGCACAGTTACAATGTTCACCTTTTGTCTAGCCTATTTGTTACAAAGAGCCTAGTTTTATGCCATCATTTACGAGAAAATAAACTATTCCAAAGTGCCTTTTTGTTTCATACTTCATACATAGTTGGTCAAGTTTATATCCAAAACTTGAATGCCTAGTGTTTTTTAGAATTGTTTCAAATCCATTAGATTAAAAATCATCTTTATTTTAAAGTCTAGCTTTTGACATCGTTTGGCCAAGAGTCCTAGCACATGCCTTGTTTCAGCCTAGCTTTTGACACCGGTTTGGCCAAAAGACCTAGAAACTTTTAATTTTCCTAGATTATACTGAGTTGAAACACTTCAAAATTAGAGTTTGGCATTTCAATTTTTGGTTTATTTACTTATTTATCTTTGTGTGAAACATGAAGCATTAGATACTTAATGCTAGCTTGTTTGCTCACAAATCTTTGCATAAACCTTTTTGATCTTTTTGATTAATCTAGACCAACTTTGAACATCAGATTTTAGACATTGTCTTTTTAGATTTTTTATAACTCTTTGACCTTTTATTTCAAAAAAATTTACTACAAATCCCAACATGTATTCCTACACTCATAGTGGACTCATGTACAATCCAAGGATTAGTAATGTGGTTGCGTAAAAAGAAATGGTGCAAGACCCCTACACAAATAATATTGTTTATGATATAGATCCTTATCCCTATTATAATACTCAATTAGGGGCACAAATCTAAGATCCATTAGCTAACTATCTGGTTAATACACCACCTTATTCAAAACAAGACCAAAAATAAACCATATAATACCTAGCTACAATAACTACAGTTGATGAACCGGTTTTACTATAGTCATGCTCTACTAATATGACTTCTACATATGATCCATTTTTATTTGAACATCATTTATTAGAGAACAAAGATGATATTTTGGTTAGATCCATAGAGGTAGGGGCTAAGTTTCTAATAG
Organism: Torreya grandis; assembly: GCA_037957365.1. Classification (NCBI taxonomy): domain Eukaryota; kingdom Viridiplantae; phylum Streptophyta; class Pinopsida; order Cupressales; family Taxaceae; genus Torreya; species Torreya grandis. The sequence goes on along the minus strand of JARHVA010002917.1, from coordinate 66,271 downwards.
ACTTCCCCATCAGAATTTACTAAGCCTAGTAAGAATGCCCCACAACATAATTTATGATCAACAAACTTCTTCTAGCAATCCTTTCCTCTAGTTCAAACAACATATTAGGACCTTAATATTCCTAACAATGGAAAAAACCTCATGTAAGACCATTTTAACCAAACACAAATGGCATATCAAACCTACCTAAATCTAACATATAATTTCAATCAGATGACCATGGTGAGCAAACCTCTTATTGACTTAGTTCCTTCAACAAAATTTTTGATAGAGTTAATTGGTCAAGACAATAAGAGTTCAGAACCATTCATAAAAAACACTTTAGTAGACAACTTGTTGCATATGCCCATTATTGAAGAAGTGTCTTCTGCTTCTACATAAAATAATGAGTAAAATATAATGGACAATGTGTAAACAACATCCAATCTAAATCAAATTAGTAGTAACACATAAATAACTAGTCAAAAACATGTGCCTATAGTTAATACCATGAGTGGACCATCGTACCAAGGAGTATGAGTTTCTACATCCCAACCTCAACTAGATACTTCATTAAGTGTACAACCAATAGGAATAGGTAATCAAATAGTAACTAGTGCAAATCCTTAATAATAGAATGTGACAAATCCTACTCCCCCTCAACAAGTGATGAGTAGTATTCCATTACAGTAGGCACAATCTAGTGTACCAATGTAATAGAGGCCGAATGTATTACCACCTCAATAAGGGGAAACTAATGTTCTACCTCCTTAGGTAGTGACAAACATACCTCTTTAAGTAGTAGACTGGTGTACCAATCCAAAACCAAATGATGACTAGCCAACAACATGTAAATATTGATCAGCAATAGATGTTGAATATTCAACATGTAGTCACTTCTTTAGGAGGCTCTCATGATTCTCAAGTACCTACTAGAAAATAATCAATTCAAAATGTTCCACAAGTTCAGAGGTAGGGTCTTGGTTCACATGTTCCCACTCAACAATAAGGTTCGATTAGTTAGAAACATGTCCCTTTTCAACCACAACAGGAACAGTATAGTTATATCCCTCCATCCCAACCACAAAATCCTCCAAGTCAAAGCTTTATATCTAACCCAAACTATAATATCGCATAACCAAATGTAAAATTTCAAGTACATCCTAATCTATGTATGCATATTCTTGGTCCATTTCTCAACCAAACCAACATACCCTAATAGATATCTCCATCATATCTTGGTCAAAGTGTCCCACTTATGACCTCCCAACCATCTACCTAAACCAATGTTCTCCCTCAAACCAATGTTCCTTTCAGTTTCCTATCTCAATATTGTAACAAATGAAGGATATAATTACTACCATTTAGGCTAGGAAATAGACTAAAAAGTTTAAGTTGGATTATGTGTGTTCTTATCCATTCAACATGGAGTACTTATAGATACCATTTCCTCTAGGATACGAACCACTGAAATTCAACAAATACAAATGGAAAGGTGACCCTAAGGCCCATTTAATTGAGTTCTTTGTCACATGTCAACTAGTGGCACATAGTGATATATACCTTTTATTGTTTTTCTAAGGAGCTTGGCTAGATGAGCCTTGGAGTAGTTTTTAATGTTGTCCAAGAATTTAGTAACATATTTTGATGATATTTTTGATAAATTTTGTGCAACATTTTTCTTATAATATCAAACATGAGATTTCATTGGTTGCTTAACACAAGTAAAATAAAAGGCTGGTGAGAGACTTGTAAGTTATCTACAGCAATGGAGAGCCCTTTTAATCTAATTCACCTATAGTTTACCAAATAAACAATTAGCTGATGTGTTTACTAAAAATTTGCATAGTGAGATAGCTTATTATCTAGAACTACAATGTGTACATAATTTCAAGGAGATCATCAACAAAGGCTTGTTGATTAGTAAGCTTTTATTAATAAGGGGATCATCAAGATTACTTCAAATAATCATAATCAAGGTACTAATTAGGGAAGTGGCCAAAACCAACATCCAATCCAAGCGCAAGCATCATAACCAGCATGGGCCAATAACCAAGATAGACCAAAGTAATTCAACTACAATAGGAATGTTGTGGGTAATGGAGTAACCAAGTCACATCATGTCTAAATAGTACAGACATCATCTATACCACCTTTTCAACTTACTCATACCCAACAATCTCTCTAGCCAATATCACAAGCACAACAACCAAAACCCATACAACAAATACAACAACCTTTACTATTATAAACCTCTCCTCTAAGGAGAACTGTTCCTATGCATATATCTTTAATGACCTAGGAGAGCCTATTGAGTTTGTATTTCATAAACTTACCATTACTAATCTAATTATTTGGCCTATACAAAAGTATTATCCATAAATCATTGCTTATCCTAATTGGTACCATGAAAATGAATTCTATGAATATCATCATGTCAATGGGAATAACCTATGAAGATGTGTGAAAATCAAGTATTTGATTGATAATATGTTTGAGAATGGGGAGTTAACATTATATAATGGTGCTTCCACCTCTAATAAAACTCTTTGGATTTATCAAAGCCCCTTTCCCCAACATAACACACAAAGTAGCATAACAATCAACAATAAAAACAATAACACTGACCAGTGCAACAAAAAAATCAATAGTATCAAAATCAAAGGCCAAACAAGTAGAATCCACAATGTCATAACAATGGATAACACTAAGGTTATAATGGTAACAACCAATAAACCTACCATGTAGTTGTAAATGACTACAATAGGGTTGTAGGTCATATTGTAAGGGGTAGCATTAATACCATCTTCATTAATCTTAGACTGAGCACTAATCAATATAGACCATTGATAAACAATACCACTCAACCAAATTACATGGATAATCCTTCTTTGACCTGGGACTACACATAAGTGAACTAGCAAATCAAGACTTCCATTTTTGGACCTTATACCAATAACTCACCCTTACCGCATGACCACATACAAGTGCATCAACAATTGAGACTTGTCCTATCTGGTTTGACACCATTCCCAACATTTGTTAGTAGTTATGGTCTACCATCTAATCCTGATTATGTAATCACAACTTGAAGGTCAAAGATTACTATACCAAGCCCACAACCATCTGCCACTTTGCTTGTTATCCAACTAACCATTCAACCTTAGAATAAACCATTCACCATTGACCAAGATAAGAAGTTTTATATTATGGAACAATTGAAGAAGACATCAGCACAAATTTTTAGTTTAGATTTTCTATGAACATCAATAATCCACAAGAACATTTTGAATAAGGTTTTGACCCAATCCACTACTGCTAGTGACATATCCCTTGATAAATTTTAAACTTTGGTTGGATACCTAGCTCCAGCCCAGTAAGTCACATTCAACTAAAGTGATATGTCTTACCTTGGCTTGCTCCATAATAATCCATTATATATATAAGTTTATATAAAGTTACATAAAGTGAAACATGTCCTTATATACAATGGATCAAGCCTCAACATAGTGTCTCTAAATCTCATCAAGCTTCTTAGGTACACAATGGTAGATCTCTATCTAGAAATGATAACTATCAAAGCCTATGATAATCATGAGAGAGAATCACAAGGCACCATTAGCTTACCAATTATCATTGGGCCTTTGACCCATGATTCACTTTTCCATGTGCTTGATCTTGAGTTATCATATAATATGCTTCTAGGTAGGCCTTGATTACATGATATTCATGTAGTCCCATGAACACAAAACCAATGTATCAAGTTATCCCACTCAAGGATGGAATTAAATATTCCATGAGATTTGCACCCATATGAGCATTACAAACATATTGAGGCCAAGTTTCAAAGTTATAATTACCAATATGAGATGAATCTAAGTTCCAAATAGGATAAAGGAAAGGCCATACTTATTGATCCTCCACAAAATAATTGCATAGATCTTAATACCTTGGATTCCCTTTCTTGCATGCCACCTCTTAAAGATTCTAATCATTTCACCATTTTAGATAATGGCCTAGAGGAGTATGTGACCCATGATACCTTCCATATTACCAATCTTCCTCAAAATCCAAAGACCTTTGGATGACTTAAAGTTACCACATGCATACATTTGTAACAAAAAAATAAAGATAAGGGACCTATCATGTTTGTACCAGCATCTAGCTTAGAACTAGACCCTCTTGAAGGGAATGAATCATGGTTATACAATGATAACCAAGCTCATTGTTATAAAATTACAAAGTATCCTATTCCCAATAGGATCATGGAACATCAATATTATGAAGGTAGAGGACTCAAACCAAATCAACAAGGAACCATTGAGCCAATATCCATGATTAAGTACAAAAGATCTTATGAACTTGGATTTAAACTACCCAGGGGTGACCCCACATATCTTATTCGAGTTCCATCATCAGTGGCTAGTGAAAGAGTGTCTGATCATAGCCTTACCTTTGATGACCTATCTGAGATTAACATGTTTGATAAAAACACCATAACTACTCTTACCACAATCATTTGTCACAACCCATTACCATTATACTATCCCCAACTAATAGATTGAGACCAACAATAATCTAGTTTATTGGTTAATGAGTTTTAAAATGATGAGGCATTCTATGATTTTCTAGGCCTTAGAGACAACGTTCCATTAGGATATCATAAATCAAGATTCTCAATTACATTAGATCCTGAAGCCTATTTTGGAGAGTGGGTGAACACCCTTAGCTAAAAGAAAATAAATAAAACATTGAGGTCCCAAAGTGAAAACCTATTTGAGGCACTTTTTCACCAGGTAAAAATTAAATATAAAGGCTAATCTATGATCTAGGAATTTAAATCAAGAGAGGATGGTTAGTATCATGTTTGTTCCAAAATAAAAACAAAATGAAAAAACATACTAACTAGCATAACATCTCTAGGAATAGACACTAGGGAGAGATTAGTTAACAAACATGAATAAAACACACAACTAAAATGCAAAAAAAAATCTTTTACCTTCCTTAGATGATCCAAAATGCTTATTGTAGTGGCTTGCTCGGCTTGTGCTCATGAAGTCCTTAGCAATGGAAGCTTGGCTACCTCCATCTCTCCTTGGCACCTTTGGCTTGTGGTTTAGCTTGGCTTGGAATCAATTTTTCATGGTAACACTAATTTTAATAGCTTCTTGAATGTATTTGTGCATTATAACTTTGCACCAAAATAGCTTAGAAATGATGTGGTAAGGCCTCCTACTTATATATTTTTTAGAACATCTAGAATCTACTTGAACCATCCATCCTGAGATTGAGATGTGTGGTTGATGATTAATTCAATTTTTGTAATTAATTTTATAATCATCCTCATCATTACATTAAAATAAGGGTCAATTAATAGGCATGGAGGGCATCATGGAAGGCATTGATGAGGCATAAGATGCATGAATCCTAATATTTGTGGCATTTATGGCCTAGGGATGTCTTCCCAAGAAATGAGGTCACCTAATGATGAAAATATTAAACATTCATTTCTAAAAACAATTATTCAAAAAGTTTACATGGAATTCTTAATTAGGCCTTGATTTGAATTAATTATCTCTTAAGCATGTTTAAGTACTTTGTGCACAAATTATCTGAATTAATTAGAATACCTTGTTATTGGTCCAAATTTCCACTTGATTAGAATTGGAAGTCACTATTAGATGCATTGGATCCATTATCCCATTTAGTATGTTACCAATAAAAAATAACAAAGGCACGTATCTTGTGTAAGAGATTTGATAGGAAAGAGAAATCTAGAGCACCTAGGTGCAAAATTGGCATTTTGACTTATAATGATCTTATCAAAGTTAGTTGGCCCATAAATTGTATTTCCCAATTTAGGGACACCCTAGCTAAAATCAACACTTGAATATGTCAATTTTACATCATTTATCATGTTTTAGTGTTTTTAGGCTAAATTGTGCATTTTGTGGGAAATTGGTCAAAAGCCTAACTAAAGGTTATTGGTGGCCATATTTAGGTGTCTATAGTTTTCCCCTATTTGCGAAGGTGTTGCAATCTATAAGCACATTAACATCTTCTCAAATAATGAAAATGGCTTGTATGCCTACAACTACAATGATGATAAACTAACTGTATGATGCCCCCTTAAGGGAATGGTTGGCACAAGTAGGTCAACAAATGGTCCCTTGAAAAGAAAGAAGCAAAATGAGGGGACCAAAGAAAGGAAAGATGATGGGGTGAAAACACAATGATATTAAAAAATTAGTCAAAACCATTGAGAATGCAAGTGGGATGGTGTATAATGGTTTGCCCAAAGGTGGTTATAAGTATTGTACCTTGATAGTGGCAACATGGTATGATAACACAATGACTTGCCCAAAGGTGGTTATAATCATTGAGAAGATGGAACTGCCCTAGTTAGGACAAATAAACAAGATAATAACATGCCCTTGTATAGGAAAAAAAATTAAAGTGGTGACAAAACAATGATTTTCCCAAAGGTGGTTATAATCATTGAGAAATGTAGGTGGGATGGTGTGCAATGCTTTGCCCATAGGCAGTTAAAATCATTGGACCCCGATTATGGAAAACATGATAAAATTGGCTGAAGATGGTGATAACTTAACACAAATGGTAATGATTAATTATAACAACCTACTAATAAGGAGATACTCATCTGAACTAATAAAGGTTAAAATTATTTCATGGTTTGTTATGATTAAATCAGGATGTCAGTGTCAAAGAGATGTTGATACCACCATTACTGAATAGACTTCTTGAAGATGAGGTTTGTTGTAGCATATGTTGGTAGGCATCATGGTATAACATCATGAGGACTTAGTCAAAATATGCATGAAAACTAACTCTTGTAATCCAATACTCAATAAAAAATAATGTACCAATGATAGAAACTATGATGACAATGTAAACATATGAATATGGATGGATTTGAGTATAAGTGTGCGCAAGGAATCACCCAATGAACACACATCAATTGAATCAAGGCAACAGTGCTAAAATCAAACAAATAAATAGACAAACAAATAAAATAAGTAGAAATAAACAAATAATGCAATATAAACCCTATGAACATTGCCCCTAGAAAGTAGGTGACAACTTAACAAACAAACAAAATGGGGGAATAAAATAAAAGGAAGGGGGTGGTTGAGTTGTCTCCATATGCACTAGGCAAGTGGACACTGCCTAAATAGTTCCATAGATGTAATATCTAATTAAAAACTTTAGGCCAAATGTAGTTCTCCTAGGGAATGGGAAGAATGTGATGACTAAGGAAAATAAATAGATGGATGTGATAAAAGAAGAGAAATGGTCTTGAAAAATGGTAAGTGTGTGAGAGAAAAGGATAAAAAGGATGGGGAAACTAAATGACAAGTGTTTTTCTTGTAATGTAGTAAGGGTTCCTAGAATCCTTAAGGCAAAGAAGTGGTCAATGTTTTTGTTCTTTTCTAACAATTTTTCAAATATTTTTGGAATTATTTTGGAGTATCTCAACTCAATCAAGAATGATGAGACACTAAATGGTTCAAGCTCACAAAATTATGAGAGAATGGCTTAGGTTGCTCACAAAATGGTGAGAATATGGCTTAGGGTGACTGAGCTGACCTCAACAAGTATTTAGCACTACCTACATAGTCCCAGAGTAAGACCTCAAGTCACTATAGTTTCACCCTTACAATAGAGGAATTCAATGAGTGTAGAAGTCAATTCAAACAAAATAGGCATAATTGGTAAAAAGGGATAGTAAAATATACGAAGTTATAAATTGGTACATCAAGGCTTAATGTTTCCCCTAGTTTTCCCATAAGTGGTTATAACTAGGACATAATGGCATAGATCAATGGTACTAATTTGCCCAAAGGTGGTTATAATTACTAGCAAGACTGGTGGTAAGAAAGGAATAATAAATGAAGGATGCAACTACCAAAACTTTTGTCACACTATCTTAAAATATAATCTCTATCTGAAGTATTTGAACCAACTGATGAAACTAATCAAATACCTTGATACTAAACTGTGTAATGAATGGCAAAAACCAATGTCAAATGAGATAGGATTTAGAACACAATGGGCTAATAAGTCAAAAGTGGAAAGTGGATACAATGAAGAAGATAAATAAGGATGGTATTTATACAAAGAAGAATAGTGATAAAATGGCATAACTAAAATGGTCCTTAAAGATAGTATACCTTAATGTTTAAGCATAGTACCATTTGAGATGAATGATATTCATCAGGTCAAGAAGTTCATCTCCATCTGGTGTGGTGACCTATATGCTCCTGATCCATAATATGTAGTAATGATGAAAGACCCTATCCAGTTTGGTTTGAATTTCCCTTTATGATTTTTCTCAGCCGTGGTATTTTTTTGGTTTTATTTAAGAACAAGATCACTAATTTTAAATGTAATATACTTAACACATTGATTATAGTGGCCTTTGAGTCAGTTCTGATATGCTTGAAGATTTTTGAGTGCAACCATGCATTTCTCATCAAGTAGGTCTAACTCCTACAAGCAAGCTACTTGATATTCATGATCATCTATGACATGCTTTAAAGAGATGCATAGTGTAGGTAATTCTACCTCAATAGGAATGATAGCTTCAATACCATAAACAAGTGATTATGGAGTGGCTCTTATAGGATTATAATGATTGGTATGGTATGCCCAAAGGGTAGGGAATATCTACAAGTGCCAATCATGATCGATATCACTGATAATCTTCTTGAGAATATTGACAATGGTTTTATTGGATGCCTCAGCTTGGCCATTACTTTGAGGCTAATATGTTGTAGAAAAATGTTGTGTGATGTTATATTAAATACATAGTTGGTCTACATCCTTATTCTTGAATGATCCTCCATTATTAGATATAATGTCAAAGGGGATACCGTAGCGGCAAATGAGATGGTTGAAAATGAATTTGAAAATTTGCTTTCCAGTCACGTAAGTGAGGGGTATAGCTTCAACCCACTTAGTGAAATATTCAGTGGTGGTAAGGATATGTTTATGGCCATCAGATGAAGTGTGGTTGATCTTTCCAATGCGGTCAAGTCCCCAAGTAGAAAATGGCCATGGTGTCAACATCAATTTCAAAGTTTTTACAGGGACCTGAATCATATTAGCATGTCATTGACATTTGTCACACTTTTTTAGATATATAGCATCATCTACATCTATTTTGGGCCAATAATAACCAATACACAAGATATTTTTGGATAGGACTTCCCTGCTAGAATGAGTATTACATATTCCTTAGTGAATTTCTCTTAACGCTAGTGTAGACTTTGCCAAAGTTAAACAATGAAGCATAGTTCCATCAAAATTATGATGGTAAAGGGTGGATCCAAGTAGAGTATAATTAGTGAAATGATGAATGAAGGCTTTGGTTTGTTTTTGAGATAGGTTAGGTGGTATAACTTGGTTGTGAAGGTAGTTGTAGAGGTCTAAGTACTAGACAAAATTAGGACCAATGATATCACAAATCATGGCAATGGTTGAAGGTTCATGATCTATTGCTGACAAATTCTTGATGAGAAATTGATACTCTCTAGTTTTATTTATTTTTCAAATCAGAGAACCAATAATAGCCATGGCATTTACAATTCTATTACTAGCCCTTGGTATGTGCTCAAACTAAATATTGGCAATTTTTTAATTAAGAGTGTCAACTATGGCTTTATATGGAACTAACTCGTCATCTTTGATTTAAAAATGATATGTGACCTAATTGATGATTAACTAAGAATCATTGTAAACTTAGAGATGAGATATATTCTAATACACTACTTGTCGAAGTCTTGTAACAAGTGCTTCATACTCGGCCGTGTTGTTTATACAAGGAAAGCTGATTCTAAATGATTTAGGGATTAGATCCCCCTATGGTGTAATAAATAATAGGCATGCCCTAATCCATGTGAAGTAAATGAACCATAAAAATATAGTTTTTAGGGCTACTCCTCAAGGGGTGTGTCAATGATGATCATGATGGATTCATCAAAAAATTGAAACGTGAGTGGTTGTGTGTTTGTGAGAGGTGCTTCAGCAAGTTAATCTATAAGAACTTATCCCTTGATTACCTTCTGATTAACATACTCTATGTCAAACTCACTAAGAAGCATGATCTATTTAGCCATTATACCTTTCAAATCTATTTTAGATAGTAGATACTTGAGTGGATCTACTTTTGAAATGACCATGGTCTTATTATTCAACATGTAATGGTGCATTTTCTAAGCTATAAAGACCATGGCCAAACAAGATTTTTCAATAGGTGCATAGTTATGTTCATATGTAACCAAGTTATGACTTAGGTAGTATACAACATGATCTTTTACATTGTCATCATGTTGATCTAAGAGTGCCCCTAGACTATGGTAGGTAGCTAATAGGTATAACAAGAATGGCTTTCCTAGCATATGAGGTAATAAAATAGGTGGATTAATAAGATACTCTTTGAGTTGTTGAAAAGTTGTTTGGTGGTGATCATCCCAATGAAATATAACACCCTTCTTTAAAAGGTGTGTAAATGGATGGCACTTGTTTGCTAACTAAGAGATGAAGTGTCATATTGACTGGATCTTACCCTGCAAACTACAAAGTTGATTTAAATTGGCTAGTGGTGCCATCTTGGTTATAGCATGGACTTTAGCTGGATCGAATTCAATACCTCTATGAGACATGATGAATCCAAGTAATTTTCTTGAATTTACACCAAACACACATTTATTTGGATTGAGTCTGACTTTATACTCCCATAATCTTTTAAATATCTTACGCAATATTGTTGGATGGTCAGCCTTGGTTTTGGATTTTCTTAATATGTCATCGACATAGTCTTTAACAATATCAGGCATCATATCATGGAATATGATATTCATGGCCCTTTTATATTTATCTCTAACATTCTTAAGCCTAAATGACATTACCTGATAACAAAATGTTCCCCATAGAGTGGTGAATGCTCTTTTTTGTTGGTCTTCTAGTGTTATTTTGATCTGGTTGTATCCTAAAAAGCCATCCATGAGTGAAAGCATTTCATAACCTATCATGGAGTCGATGGTCATGTTGATATTAGGTAAGGGAAAATCATCTTTAGGACAAGCTTTGTTGATGTCTCAAAAATTAGTATAAATTTTGATCCCTTCAAGGTTTTTACTAATAAGTACCACATTAGAGATCCGTTATGAGTAGTCAATGGATCAAATACATATTGCTTCTAAGATTTTTTCCAATTCTTTCTTTACCAATATAGTAATGCAAAGATGCATCTTACATAACTTTTATTTTATCAGTTTAGCATCAGTATTAACCACAAGGTGGTGTAGAACCAAGGCGAGGTCTAAACTTGGCATGTCAAAATAGGCCCATGCAAAGATATCTATAAATTATCTCAATAGAGTTATAAAGACATCATGTTCCTCCTCAGTGAGGGATACTCCTAATTTTATCCATTTTAGGTCTAATGGAGTCTCGATATTTACCTCTATTATATCTTCAACTAGAAGGGTCGAACTATCTTCTAGGATAGTAGGCAATGACTTGAACTATTGAATTATGTCAAGGTCCTTCATTAGGACTTGCTCTTCAATTTCTCCTAAGCATGATAAATGTAAGTCTCCTAATGGGAGATTTGGCCATGTGATAAAAATAGCTAGAAATTCTTGAATAATTTGATCAAATACTTGTTACTCAAAGCTGAACTCAGATCCATAGGCAAGTTCATCGTTGGTGGTCTCCTAGTCTAAATTTGAAGAAGAATGAACACCCCCATCTAATGGCACCTAAAATAGGTTTCCACCACTAGACTGTCCTTTATCTTTACTTTTTCCCTAGTCAAAAAGCACCTCAAAGAGGTTTTTACTTTGGGACCTCAATGTTTTACTTATTTGTTTTTAGCTAAGGGTGTTCACTCACTCTCCAAAATAGGTTACAGGATCTAATGTGATTGAGAATCCTAATTTATGATATCCCAATAGAATGTTATCTCTAAGGCCTAAAAAGTCACAAAATGCCTCATCATTCTATAACTCATTAATCAGTAGACTAGATTCTTGTTGGTCCTAATCTATCAGTTGGGGATAATATAATGGCAATGGATTATGATGAATGGTTAGGGTAAGGGTACAAATGGCATTGCTATCAAATAAGTTGGTTTCAGCTAGGTCATTAGAAGTGAGGTAATGCTCAAACTCTACTTCACTATTGACATCATCCTCACTAGTCATTACTGATGGATTTTGAATAAGATATGTGGGGTCACCCCTAGGTAGTTTAAATCCAAGTCCATAAGGTCTTTCATATTTAGTCATGGAAATTGGCTCAATGGTTCCTTGTTGATTTGGTCTGAGGCTTCTTCCTTCATAATTGTGATGCTCCATGATCCTATTAGGAATAGGATCTTTGCATTTTTATAACAATCATCTTGGTTGTCATTGTATAACCATGATTCATCCCCTTCAAGAGGGTCAGGTTCTAGGCTAAATGATGGTACAAATATGACAGGTCCCTTGTCTTTGTTCTTTTATTGCCAATTCATATGTGGGGGGACTTTAGGTCACCCAAAGGTTTTCAAATTTTGAGGAAGATTGGCAATATGAAATGTATCATGAGTCACAAACTTTCCTAGTCCATTATCTAAAATGGTGAAATGATTAGAAGATTTAGGAGGTGGCATGTGGTAAAGAGAATCTAAGGTATTAGGATCTATGCAATTATCTAGTGAAGGATCAATAAGTATAGCCTTTCCTTTATCCTACTTGGAACTTAGATTCATGTCGTATTGATAATTTTAGCTTTGAAATTTAGCCTCAAGATTTCTACAATGTTTATATGGGTGTAAATATCCTAGAATATTCACTTCCATCCCTAAGTGAGAAAACTTGATACATTGGTGCAGTGTTGATGGGACTACATGAATATCAGGTAATGAAGGCCTTCCTATGAGAATATAGTATGATAACTCAAGATCAAGCACATGATAAAGTGTATCATGGGTTAAAGGTCCAATGATAATTGGTAGACTAATGGTGCCTTATGATTCTCTTTCCTGATTATCATAGGCTTTGATGGTTATTGTTTCTAGCTAGAGATCTACCATTGTATACCCAAGAAGATTGAAGAGCTTTAGAGACACTATGTTGAGTTTGGATCCATTGTCTATAAGGACATGTTTCACTTTATGCCATCTTATATAAACTTCTATGTATAATGGATTATTATAGAGTGGGCTCAAGGAAGATAGATTGCTTTGGTTGAATGTGACTTGTTGGGTTGGAGCTAGGTGTCCAACCAAAGCTTAAAATTTATCAGGGGATATGTCACTAGCAATAGTGGATTGGGTCAAAAACTCATTCAAGATGTTATTATGGATTTATTAACATTCACAACAAATCTAAAATATAAATTTATATTGGTGTCTTCTATAATTGTTCCATAATATCTACAATTGTTCCACAATATCAAATTTCTTGTTTTGGTTAGTAGTGAATGGTTTATTCCAAAGTTGAACAGTTAGTTGAATGACAAATAAAGTGGAGGATGATTACACAATTGGGATTAAATATTGGACCATTATTACTAACCAATGTTGGGAATGGTGTGGGACCATATAGGACAAGTCTCAGTTGTCAGTGCACTCATATGTGGTCACATGGCAAGGATAAGTTGTCGATATAAGGTCCAAAAGGGAAGTCCTAGTTTGTTGGTTTGCCTATATGTATTCCCATGTCAAAGAAGCATTATCCATGTAAATTGGTTGAATGTTGTTGTTTAACAATGGTCTAGGTTGATTAGTGTTTGGTCTAGGATTAATGGAGATGGTATTAATACTACCCCCTACAATATGACCTACAACCCCATTATAGTCATGTGTAACTGCATGGTAGGTTTGTTGGTTGTTACCATTCTAACCTTTGTTTTGTCTATTGTTCTATCATTGTGGGTTCTACTATTAATTGTATTTATTCTGCTAGTTCAGCCTTTGATTTTGATAATATTGATTTTGTTGTAGCACTAGCCATTGTTGTCATTATTACTAATCATTTTGCTACTATTGATTATTGTGTCACAAAAAAGGGTTTTGATAAATCCCAAGAGTTTGATTGTAAGTAAAAGTTGTTAGGGTGTGGAGCTAAAAGCTTCACCAAGGAGCATACTTTGACAGGTTCAGGTCTACACAAACACCGGCGTCGGTCAGGAGCGATCGACGTCGATCAAGTGCAGTTGCAGAGGTGTCAACGTCGATAGAGGGTTAGCCGGCGGTAGTCACAGGCAAGCAGCAGGAACCGATGTCGGTTACCTGTGCGTCCAGAAAGCGATTTCTGAGGACAGAAGCGAGTGTTTGCATGATGAGTTTGAGTTGTAGTCTTAAGCTCGCGTCTCTATTATTAGCAATACTATTTTTAGAGCCCTTGTTAAAGTGGCTTAACTATTTGTTGGAAGTGCATGCTCAAGTCTCCTAATTCTATATGTAGAATTAGATCTTCCTAGCTTATTGTAGTTGTAGTGGATTATTGTAGTAATTCATTGTATGTGAAGAACAGTATAGAATTGAATCAATCCAGGTTTGTTGGAGTTGATTGTTCTTGAGAGAGAGAGCTCTTGAGGAATAGAGATCTATACATCTAGGAGAGGTGTGGAAGAAAGAAGTTTCTTCAATTGTATTCCTTTTGTAAAGAGTTTGTTAATACAAGTTTTCAAGGTGGTTTCTTGTATCTCTTGTTCTTGTTGTTTATCATTCTAGTTACTTGTCTATCTGATTTATTTCCACATTTATTGCTTTCACAAGTGTAATCTATTGTTGGTTGATCCCCAACAAGTGGTACCAGAGCTCAGGTTCACTAGCAGGTGGTGATCTGTGTAGTGTGTATTGATTACAGGTTCTCACAGGGATTTTTGTTTGAGTGGGAGAAGCAATGGCAGATGAAAGTAAACTGAGAATGGAAAAGTTCAATGGCAAAAATTACCAACATTGGAGAATGCAGATAGAGGATTATCTGTATCAGAAAGATCTCTACTTACCATTAGGTGGGGTTGCAAAGAAGCCCAAAGACATGGAGGATGAAGAATGGGAAGTTCTTGACAGAAAGGCTCTGGTGTCTATAAGACTGAGTCTAGCATCCACTGTGATATCTAATTTATCATAGGCAAAGTCTATGGTAGAGTTGATGACTATGTTAGCAAATTTGTATGAAAAACCCTCAGCTTCTAATAAGGTATATCTTATGAAGCAGTTATTTAATTTGCATATGCAAGAAGGTGGATCTGTTTCTACTCATCTGAATGATTTCAATGGAATTGTGAATCAATTAAGTTCAGTCAATATAGTGTTTGATGATGAAATAAAAGCTCTTTTAATATTATGTTCTTTGCCTGAAAGCTGGCATGGCTTAGTAATGGCAGTAAGTAATACTGCTTCTGCATCAAATATTTTGAAAGTAGAGGATGTTGTTAGTGTTATCTTGAATGAGGAAATTCGCAGGAAAAGCACAGAAGAGACATCTAGAAATGCTTTAAGTTTTGAGAGCAGGGGAAGGCAGAAAGAGAAGAGCAAGAAAGGTAGATCAAGATCCAAGTCTAAGGGGAAAGGCAGATCTAAATCTAGAAATGGCAGAAGGCCACAATGCTGGAATTTTGGAAAGATGGGGCACATAAGCAGAGATTGTTGGTCAAAGCCTAAGGAGGACAATCAGCATGAAGGAAAGGAAAAAGCCAAGGTTGCAGGTATTGCACAAGCTGCTTTAATTTTCTCTCTACATAATAATATAGAATCTTGGGTATTAGATTCTGGTGCATCTTTTCATGATACCCCTAACAGGGAATATTTTAGTGACTATATCCATGGAGACTTTGGAATAGTGTATCTAGGGGATGATGAGCCCTGTAAAATAATTAGCAAAGGTAAAGTGCAGCTGAAGATGCAGAATAACAACACATGGGTGTTGAGAGATGTGATGCATGTTCCTAGCTTAAAGAGAAATTTGATTTCTGTAGGAAAGTTAGGGGATGAGGGTTGTACAGTAACTCTCACAGCAGAATCTTGGAAGGTGACCAAGGGTGCACTTGTTATGGCCAGAGGTAAGAGAGAAGGTACTCTCTATTTGTGTAATTGTGTTACTAACAAATCTCCTTCTGTATTATCTACTTTAGATGTGGATGCTAAATTGTGGCACTCAAGGCTTGGCCACATGAGTGAGAAGGGGATGTCAATTCTTAAATCCAAAGGTATGCTTTCAGATTTAAAAGGCATAGATCTAGAGTTTTGTGAGCACTGTGTATTTAGAAAATAGAAAAGGGTTAGTTTTCTCAAGACTGGGTCTACTAAGAAGAGGCATAAGTTGGAGCTTGTTCACACAGATGTGTGGGGACCGGCTCAAGTTGCTTCCATTGGAGGATCACAGTACTATGTATCTTTCATAGATGATGCTACAAGGAAGGTATGGATCTATTGTATTAGAAGAAAATCTGATGTATTTGAGACTTTTAAGATCTGGAAAGCTATGGTTGAGAATGAAACAGGTAAAAGACTGAAGTGCCTGAGATCTGACAATGGTGGTGAGTTCTACAGTTATAAGTTTAGAGATTATTGTTATATGCATAGAATCCGTAGGCAAAGGACAGTTCCAAGGACACCTCAGTAGAATGGAATTGCTGAAAGGATGAACAGGACAATAATGGAGCGTGCAAGATGTATGAGATTGCATGCTGGTTTGCCCTTACAATTTTGGGCACAAGCTGTTGACACTGCAGTATACCTGATTAACAGAGGACCCTCTACAGTGCTAGATGGTGGTATTCCAGAAGAGGCATGGATAGGTAAAAAGGTTGATCTCTCATATCTCAAAGTTTTTGGTTGTGAAGCCTTTGTGCACATAGATAAAGAAAATAGAAAGAAGCTTGATGCTAAGTCTATGAGGTGCACGTTTATTGGCTATGGCTCAGATGATTTTGGTTACAGATTGTGGAATCTAGAAACTAACAAGGTAATCAGGAGCCATGATGTTGTTTTCAATGAAAGGGTGATGTATTGTGATCAGCTAAGGAAGCTGAATCAATCTGAGCAGAGTAATGGTGAATTGGATGAGGTGAAGGTCCAATATGAGCTCGTGAGAAAAAGAAATAATCACTTACAGGAACACACAAAGACTGACGTCGGCAGATTAGGAACTGGCATCGGCAGTATAGAAACTGGCGTCAGCCGTACAGAGACCGACGTCGGCAGGACAAACACCGAGGTTGGTTAGGAAGAACCAATGTCAGCCAGTAACAGGTCTGGAGGTGATCGAGGTCGGTCACTGTCAGAGAATTTGGGTGGACAACGTGTTGCGAACGAGTCTCAGACACCCATCAGGAGGTCAGAAAGGGTGAGTAAGCCTCCAATTAGATATTCTCCTTCTTTATTTTATTTATTGCTAACTGATGGTGGAGAACCAGAGAGTTTTGAAGAAGCAATACAGGTGGAGTCCAAGAGTCAGTGGGAGCATGGCATGGTTGAGGAGTTGGAGTCCTTAAGAGAGAACCAAACATGGGATTTGGTTGAATTGCCAGCAGATAAGAGAACACTCAAGAACAGATGGACCTACAGGTTGAAAGAAGGTGAGAATGGATAGATGAGATATAAGGCTAGATTGGTGGTAAAAGGATTTGCACAAAAGCCAGGTATTGACTTTGGTGAGATTTTTTCTCCTGTTGTTAAGATGACTTTTATAAGGGTTGTATTGTCTTTGGTTGCTTTTGAGGACTTGCATCTTGAGCAGCTCGATGTTAAGACAATGTTTCTTCATGGAGATTTGGATGAGGAAATATATATGGAACAGCAAGAAGGATTTGAGGTCAAAGGTAAGGAGAAGTTTGTGTGCAGATTGAAGAAAAGCTTGTATGGCCTCAAGCAAGCTCCTAGGCAATGGTATTTAAAATTTGACAGGTTTATGACTGAGCATGGCTATAGTAGGTGTCAATCTGACCATTGTGTGTATTTCAAGAGATTTGATAATGGTAGATATATTATTCTATTGTTGTATGTAGATGATATGCTGGTTGCAAGATCACACATCCAGGATATCTCTGAGCTTAAGGTGAAATTAGCTCAAATGTTTGCTATGAAGGATTTGGGAGTAGCAAAGAAAATCCTTGGCCTGAGCATTAAGAGATACAAGAAAAATCACAAGTTGATATTGTCTCAAGAAGATTATGTGGACAAGGTGTTGAAACGGTTCAATATGCAGGATGCTAAACCGGTAAGCACACCTCTGGCTGGACATTTTAAGTTGAGTAAAGAACAATGTCCTAATTCATATGATGAGGTAGAGTACATGAGTAAGGTTCCATATTCTTCCACAGTAGGAAGTTTGATGTATGAAATGGTGTGTACTAGACCGGATATTGCCCAAGTAGTGGGAGTGGTAAGTAAGTATATGGCCAATCTAGGAAAGGAACATTGGAAAGCAGTTCAGTGGATCCTTAGATATCTGAGAGGAACTAGCAGTAGGCACTTGTGCTATGGAGATTCAGATACTTCTCTACATGGTTATGTAGATTCAAATATGGCAGGTGATTTTCATGGCAGGAGGAGCACTACAGGTTATGTTTTCACTGTAGGTGGAACTGCGGTTAGCTGGATATCAAAGTTGCAGAAGGTTGTTGCCTTGTCAACTACAGAAGCAGAGTATATTGCAGCCACAGAGGCTAGCAAGGAGATGATATGGATGAGACGGTTCATGGATGAGCTTGGTAGGGAGCATGAGAGTTGCAGATTGTACAGTGACAGTCAGAGTGCAATCCATTTGGCTAAGAATTCAGCCTTTCATTCAAGAACAAAGCACATATAGCTAAGGTATCACTTCATGTGACAGGTATTGGAAGATGGTGAGTTGAAGCTGGAGAAGATTTATACAGACAGGAATCCTGCTGATATGTTAACCAAGCTAGTTACAAAGGAGAAGTTGAATCTTCATTCAACTTCTGTTGGTCTTCATGATTGAGCTGAAGATGGAGGAGCTAGAAGATGTTGTTGTATAGGTACTGGTGCAGCTGTTTATCTCGAAGTGGGAGATTGTTAGGGTGTGGAGCTAAAAGCTTCACCAAGGAGCATACTTTGACAGGTTCGGGTCTACATAGACACCGGTGTCGGTCAGGAGCGACCGAAGTCGGTCAGGTGCAGTTGCAGAGGTGCCGACGTCAGCAGAGGGTCGGTCGGTGGCGGTCACAAGCAAGCAGTAGGAACCGACGTCGGTTACCTGTGCATCTAGAAAGCGATTTCCAAGGACAGAAGCGAGTGTTTGCATGATGAGTTTGAGTTGTAGTCTCAAGCTCGCGTCTCTATTATTAGCAATACTATTTTTAGAGCCCTTGTTCAAGTGGCTTAACTATTTGTTAGAAGTGCATAATCAAGTCTCCTAATTCTATATGTAGAATTAGATCTTCCTAGCTTATTGTAGTTGTAGTGGATTATTGTAGTAATTCATTGTATGTGAAGAACAGTACAGAATTGAATCAATCCAGGTTTGTTGGAGTTGATTGTTCTTGAGAGAGAGAGCTCTTGAGGAATAGAGATCTATACATCTAGGAGAGGTGTGGAAGAAAGAAGTTTCTGCAATTGTATTCCTTTTGTAAAGAGTTTGTTAATACAAGTTTTCAGGGTGGTTTCTTGTATCTCTTGTTCTTGTTGTTTATCATTCTAGTTACTTGTCTATCTGATTTATTTCCGCATTTATTGCTTTCACAAGTGTAATCTATTGTTGGTTGATCCCTAAAAAAAGCACCATTATCTAATGTTATCTCCCCATTCTCTAACATATTCTCAATTAAATTATTGATTTGGACACATCTTTGTATATTATGCCCATTGACCCAATGATAGTCATAGAATTCATTTTCATGGTACCAATCAGATTAAGGAATGCCTTGTAGATAATGATTTCATATAGTCTAAATAATCATATTAGTGATAGCAAGCTTTTGAAATATAAACTCAATAGGTTTTCCAAGGTCACTAAAGATACGACATGCGAGCACGACTCTCCTAGGAGAAGGGGTTTGTAATGGTAATGGTTGTTGTGCTTATGGTGTTGGTTGGAGAGGTTTTTAGGTAGGAGTAAGCTAAAAGGGTGGTGCAAATGATATTTTCACTATTTAGACATAATGAGATTTAGTTACTCCATTTCTCACAACATTCCTATTATGGTTTAATTAATTCGATCTTTCATGGTTATTGGCCTGTGCCAATTGTGATGATGGTGCTTGAATGGGATGTTGGTCATTTCCCTAATTGGTACCTTGATTTTTATTAGTTGAATTAAGCTTGATAACTGCTTCACTGATGAGTGCTCACTTAATCAACAAGCCTTTGTCGATGATTTCCTTGAAAGTATGTGCACATCATAGTTCTAAATGATAAGCTATCTCACTGTGTAAATTTTTGGTAAACAGAGTGACTAATTATTTATCTAGTAAAATATGGGTGAAATGGCTTACAAGGCCTCTCCATCAGTGGAAATAACTTGTAAAACTCTCACTATATTTTTTATTTGCTTGTGTTAAGTCCACTAATTAAATCTCATGCTTGAGATTATAGGAAAAGTACTGCACAAACTTATCAGAAAGATAATTAAAATTTGTCACGAAATTTTTGGGAAAATCTAAAAACCACTCTAAGGCTTGTCTAGCCAAGATCTTTTGAAACAACAACAAAAGGTAAATGTCCCTATATGCCACTGGTTGACATGTGATAAAGAATTCAGTCAAATGAGCCTTAGGGTCACCTTTCCCTTTGTATTTGTCAAATTTTAGTGGTTTGTATCCTAGAGGAAATGATATATACAAATACTCCATGTTGAATGGGTAGGAACACACATCATCCAATTTGAAATTTTTAATCTATTTACCAGTTTGAATGGTAGCAATTGCATCCTTCATCTGTTATAATTCTTGGGATAGGAAACTAGAAGGAACATTGGTTTGAGGGAGAATATTGGTTTGAGTAGATGGTTAGGAGGTCACAAGTGGGAAACTTTGACTATGGTATGATGGAGATACATGTTGGGATACATTTGTTTGGTTAGGTAAGGGATGATCACGAATACATATATGTGGATTAGGATGTACTTGAAATGCACACTTGGTTGTGTGATATTTTGGTCTAGGTTAGTGATAAGGGTTTGACCTGGAGGATTTTGTGGTTAGGATGGAGGGATATATCTATATTATGCTTGTTGTGGTTGAAAAGGGACATGTTACTAACTAATCAAACCTTGTTTTTGAGTGGGAACTTGTGGTCTAAGACCCTATCTCTAAATTTGTGACACATTTTAAACCAATGATTGTCTATTATGTACTTTAGAAACATGGGGACCTTCTTGTTACATGAATCCTTATGAGCAAGTGAAAATAGGCTACATATTCAACTTCTATCACTGACCAATAATTGCATGTTGTTGAATAGTCATTTCTTGGTTTTCGATTGGCATATTAGTCTACAACTGAAGAGGTATGTTTGTCATTACTTGGCAAGGTAGAACATTAGTTTCCCCTAATTAAGGTGGTAATATATTTGTCCTCTATTATGTTGATACACTAGGTTGTGTCTATTATTGTGGCATACTAATCATTACCTATTGAGGAGGAGTAAGGTTCATCATATTATATCATTGAGGTGTGACATTAGTCATTATTTGATTACCTAATCTTCTAGGTTATACACTTGAAGAAGCAACCGATTGAGGATGGGGTGTAGAAACTCTTATTTCCTAGTATGATGATCTATTCATAGGATTAACAACATGCACATGTTGTTGGATAATTATTTGTGTGTTAGTACCACTTTGATCGGGATTGGATGTTGTTTGCACATTGTCTACTACATTTGGTTCACTATTCTATGTAGAGGCTGATGACATTTATTCAATAATGGGCATATGGATCAAGTTATCTATCAAAATAGTTTGTATGAATAAGTTAAAATTTTAATTCTCTTATCCAATTAACTCTATCAACACTCCTATTGAGGGAACTAGGTCAATGAAATGCTTGCTCACTATGTTCATCTAATTGAAATCATGTGTTAGATTTAGGTAGGTTTGATATGTTGTCTACATTTGGTTAAAGTGATCTTCCTTGATGTTTTTGCCTCTATTATATATATTAGGGTCTTGGTAAGTTGTTTGGATTAGAGCCATAAGATTGCTAGAAGAAGCATGTTGATCATAAATGATATTATGGGGCACCCTTGGTAAATTTTCATGGGGAAAGTCTGCTAGAAAGTTGGCCCCTACCTCTATGGATCTAACCAAAATCTCATTGTTGTTCTCTAAAAAATGTCACTCAAACAAAAATGGATCACACATGGAAGTCGTATTAGTAGAATATGGCTATTGAAGAATTGGCTCATCCTCTGTGGGTATTGTAACTAGGTATTATGCAATTTGTTCTTGGACTTGTTCTGAATAAGGTGGTGTGTTAATCAAATATTTATCCAATTAAACTTGGATTTATGACCTTGATTGAGTATTATAAGAGGGATAAGAATCCATCTCATAAGCAATATTATATGCATTGGGGTCTTGCACCATTTCTTCCTACACAACTATATTAATAATCCTTGGATTGTACATGAGTCCAGTATGAGTGTAGGAATACATGTTGGGATCCATAGTCAATGTTTTGTGATAAAAGGTCAAAGATTTATATAAAATCTTAAAAGGATAGTGTCTAAAATATATGATGTTAAAACTTGGTCTAGATTTATCAAAAGGCTTATGCAAATATTTGTGAGGAAACAAGCTAGCATGAATTATCTAACATTTCACTATTCACACAAAGATAAGCAAGTAAATGGACCAAAAATCAAAATGATAAACTCTAAGGTTGAAGTGTTTCAAATCAGTCTAATCTAGGAATTTAAAAGTTGCTAGGTCTTTTGGCCAAACATGGCATCAAAAGCTAGGCTTAAACAAGGCATGCACTAGAACTCTTGGCCAAACAACATCAAAAGCTAGACTTTGAAATAGATGAAACTTTTAATCTAATAGATTTGAAACACTTCTAACAAACACTAGGAATTTGATTCTTGGACATTAACTTGATCAACTAGGTATAAGGTATGAAACAAAATGCACTTTATAAATAGTTTATTTTCTCATAAAAAATGGTATAAAACTTGGTTCTTTTGACAAACAAGCTAGACAAAAGTGAGCAGTATAACTATTTTAAATAGAAGATCATAAAAGTACACTTGGATTGGTCTGAAAATGTAGGAAAATTTTTGAACTCTATGCAATAGGGTCTATGAAATAATATTTGAAAATTTTTGGGTAGCATAACAATGCTATACTACCCAAAATATGTGATAAAAAATTTTGTTTCAAAAATGTTCCAAGGCAAAGATAATTTCCCACAATTTTGATAGCATAACCCTACTTTTCTTGACTCAAAATGTTGTGGTGCATAGACTCAAAGTGCAAGTTTTTAGCACAAAATCATTTAAGTCTATAAAATGGTGATAATGATCTTGAGTCTAAAATGGCCTTCAACCCAAATTGGAAATTAAACCTACATTCCCTCAAGTTTAGTGAAAATGGTGAACCCACTTAACACATCAATCCTATGAACTTATAAAGGTACAATTTCAAATTTATATTATAACTGAAGGACTTAAACAACTTTGGTAAAGGTCTAGACTCAATTGGGTAGCATAACTACTCCAAAGTGGATGATATGACTCTCAATATTTTGATGAACTTTGAACAAGGCAAATTTATGATTTCATGTGGGCAACATAACACCTCTTTATTCAAAGGAAAATTAGGATCATGTGTTTGGTTTGAATTTTTTGTTTACACCAAGTTTTGACTTCAAACAAGCCTCTAATCTAGGACAAGACCAACTATTTAATTGCTCCTAGATCCTAAAATGACAAGGTTGCTTGGTATTGTTGGAATCCATCAATATACATTATTTGAGAGGATTTTAATTGTTCATTGAAAAGTAAATGTGCATTATATAGTAGGATTTTTACACCCCCACCATCTCTCAAATGATAGTACTGTGACATGGACCTTGAGGTGCACCTTTCACCAACAATACTTCCATGGTAAGTGGGGATTTATCTAAAATCTAACAAGTTTCCAAACATTCTAGGGGAATCAATTACACAATGACTTTCACACTAAACAATGTAAAATAAAATCATAGATTTTGGGTTTGTATCACTTGGCTTATTGTAAAAAGGTCTAGTCTTTTTTACAACCACTATATCCTATTATTCACTCAGTGTAGTGCGATGTTTAAAGTGCCACTATGTCCTACATACAACTCTAATTAAGATCCAAATGAAGTCAATGCTAGGAGGTGAAACCCTAGGTCAAATCTTCCCTAAAGAACTCATGGGAGGTGATGAAGTCCTCCTCACAAGCTAAGTTTTCATAAAAATAAAGAATGAATGAAAATAGAAAGACTTTAGGGTCATTTTCAAGGTCACCCATAATTTGACAAGTTTTTGAGGAGTGCTTTAGATGATTTTATTTCTAAGTCTTGAACTAGGCTACTTGAAATAAGAATGGCACTTTTGATTCCAAGGGTTCCCTAAAGGGGACAAATGGAATAACATACACACAACATCCCTCTTTTTTCCAAACAAAAATTTAATCTAAACAACTAAGTAAACACAAATTTTTTTGAAAAGGTGAGTTCATTTTTAAATCCCAAATATAAAATGAAGTGGTGTTCATTGACCCCTTAGTTTTAGTTGCAAACTATGAAAACATTCACCATAAACATCTCAATTATTTTTTATGAAACACCAAAACAAGGTTCCTAATTGATTTTTAAGCATGAAAAATGTGATCTAAACATGTTTTTAGCAAATTTCAAGCTTGGTGTTGAAACAAAAATATTAGCATGTCCTTTAGCCTTGAAGCTATTTTAGGTTTGAAACAATGAACTTAAAAAAAAGAACTCTTGGATCTGTGTTTTAAGAAAAACATAGTGACCGATATCGGCTATATAACCGATGATGGTTACATTTCCTAACCAATAAGGGTTTTCTAACCAACATTAGTTATACCAATGTGACCAATGACAGGTATCCAATTGATGTTAGTTAAGCTATCCAATCGATGTCAGTCTTACTAGCCAATGTCAGTTACTGTGTAAACATGTGGCAAACAAAAAATAGCAAAATAAAGGTAGAAAATTAATTTGCGAGAGTTTTAATGGTCCAAATAAATATTTTAAAGCTTCAAAATGATATTTTTCATGTGTGTAAAGTCTCTAGTGCCACTGGGTGTGCCATATGTGATCTAGGAATTTGACTCAAGATAGGATGGTTAGTATCATGTTAGTTCCAAAATGAAAACAAAATGAAAGAAACACACTAACTAGCATAACATCTCTAGGCTTAGACACTAGGGAGAGATTAGTTAACAAACATGAATAAAACACACAACTAAAATTCAAAAGAAACCTCTTTTACCTTCTTTGGATGCTCCAAAATGCTTTTTGTAGTGGCTTGCTCAGCTTGTCCTCATGAAGTCCATGACAATGGAAGCTTGGCTACCTCCATCTCTCCTTGGCACCTTTGGCTTATGGCTTGGCTTGGCTTGGAATCAATTTTTCATGGTAACACTAATTTCAATGGCTTCTTGAAGGTATATGTTCATTATAAATTTGCACCAAAATAGCGTAGAAATGATGTGGTGAGGCCTCCTATTTATAGATTTTTGAGAATGTCTAGAATCAACCTGAACCGTCCATCCTGAGATTGAGATGTGTGGTTGAGTGGTAATTCAATTTTCAGAATTAATTTTATAATTATCCTCAACATGACATTAGAAGAAGGGGAAATTAAAATGTATGGAGGTCATCATGGAAGGCATTGATGAGGCATGGGAGGCATGAATCCTAATATTTGTGGCATTTATGGCCTAAAGATGTCTTCCCAAGAAATAAGGTCACTTGATGATCCAAATATTCAACATTCATTTTGAAAACAAGTAGTCAACAAGTTTCTATGGAATTCTTAATTGCCTTTATTTGGGTTAATTAACTCTTAAGCATGTTTAAGCACTTTATGCACACATTACCCAGATTGATTAGAATGCCTTGTTATTGGTCTAAATTTTGATTGGATTGGAATTGGAAGTCATTTTTAGATGCAATGGATCCGTTATCCCATTTAAGATGTTACCAACAGTAAATAACAAAGGCATGTGTCTTGTGTAAGAGATTTGATAGGAAAGAGCAATCTAGAGCACCCATGTGCAAAATTGGTATTTTGACTCAAAATGATCTGATCAAATTTAGCTGGCCAATAAATTTTATTACCCCATTTAGGGATACCCTAGCCAAAATCAACACTTAAATATGTTAGTTTCACATCATTTAGCATGTTTTAGTGTTTTTAGGCCAAATTGTACACTTTGGGGGAAATTGGTCAAAAGCCTAGTTGGAGGTTATTAGTGGCTAGATTTAGGTGTCTATAATCTAGTGGTGAAAACTTGTTTTAGGTGCCATTAGATGGGGCTATTCATTCTTCTTCAAATTTAGACCAGGAGACCACCAATAATGAACGTGATTATGGATCTGAGTTTAGTTTTGCATTAAAAAAAGTATTTGATTAATTTTTTTAAGAATTTATGACTATTTTTGTCACATGGCCAGATCTCCCATTGGGGGACTCAAATTTATCATGCCTAGGAGACATTAAAGAGTAACTCCTAATAGAGGACCCTGATATAGTCATATAGTTTAAGTCTTTACCTACTATCCTAGAAGATGGTTTGACCCTTCTAATAAAAAGATAAAATAGAGGTAAACATTGAGACTTCATCTGACCTATAATGGATAAAATTAGGCATGTCCCTCATTAAGGAGGAATATGAAGTATTTATAGCTCTATTGAGATAATTTGTAGATATCTTTGAATGGGCTTATTTTTACATGCCAAGTTTAGACCCCGCCTTAGTTTTGCACCACCTTGTGGTCAATCCTGATACCAAACTAGTGAAACAAAAGATACATAAGATGAATCTTTACATTGTTGTCTTATAATGAAAGAGTTGGAAAAAATCTTAGAAGCAGGATGTATCTGATCCATTAACTAATCAGAATGGATATCTAATGTTGTACCTATTAGTAAAAATCTTGAAGGAATCAAAATTTATACTAATTTTCAAGATAAACAAAAAGTCTCTTAAGGATGACTTTTCATTGCCTAATATTGACATGATCATCAACTCCATAGCAGGTTATGAAATTCTTCCCCTCACGGATGGCTTTTTAGGATACAACTAGATCAAAATAGCCCTAGAAGACCAACATAAAACAACGTTCAACACTCTCTAGGGAACATTTAATTATCAGGTAATGCCATTTGGTCTTAAGAATTATAGAGATACATATTAAAGGGCCATAACTATCACATTCCATGTTATAATGCATGCTATTATTGAAGACTATGTCGATGACATATTAGGAAAATCTAAAACTAGGGCTGACCATCCAATAGTACTACGTAGGATATTTGAAAGATTATGGGAGTACAAAGTCAAACTCAATCCAAAGAAATGAGTGTTTGGTGTAACCTCAATAAATTTACTTGGATTCATTATGTCTTTTAAGGGCATTGAAGTTGATCCAGCCAAAGTCCATGCTATAATCGAGATATCACCACCAACCAATTTGAAGCAACTTCATAATTTATAGGGTAAGATCTAGTTAATCTGATGCTACATCTCTTATTTAGCAGATAAGTGTCATCCATTTACACATATTCTAAATAAGGGAGTTGCATTTCATTGGGATGATCACCACCAAATAGTATTTTAACAACTCAAAGACTATCTAGTCAATCCACCTATTTTTTTACCTTCTATGCTAGGAAGGTCGTTCTTGTTGTATCTATCAGCTACTGGTAATGCCTTGGGGGAACTTTTGGCTCAACATGATAACAATGGAAAAGAGCATGTAGTATACTACTTAATCCATACCTTGGTCACATATGAACATAATTATGCACCTATTAAAAAGCCTTGTCTAGCCATGGTCTTCACAGCTCAAAAACTATGCCATTACAGGTTGAATAATAAGACCATGGTTATTTTAAAAGTAGATCCGCTCAAGTATCTACTATATAAAATAGATTTACAAGGTAGAATGGCCCAATGGATCATGCTTCTTAGTGATTTTTACATAGAATATGTCAATTAAAAGGCAATTAAGGGACTGGTTCTTGCGTATTAACTTACTAAAGCACCCCTTGCAAACATAAAACCACTCACATTTAATTTTCCTAATGAATACATAATGACCATCATTGACACACCTCTTGAGTAGCAACTTTAGAAGCTATATTTTGATGGTTCATTTATTGCATATAGATTGAGGGTAGACCTCTTATTTATTACACCATAGGGGGATCTAATCTTGAATTCATTCAGATCACTTTTCCTTGTATAAACAACATGGTCGAGTATGAATCACTTGTCACAAGAATTTGATAGGAAATATAATAGAATATATCTCATCTAAAGGTTTATGGTGATTCTCAATTAATCATCAATCAAGTCACAGACCATTTTCAGACCAAAGATGACAAGTTGGTTCCATATAAAGCTATGGTTGACACTCTCAAGCAACAAATTTCCAACATTCAGTGTAAGCATATCCCACTAGGCGTGCCATTATGTTAACTAGGAATTTGACTAAAAAGAAGAGATTAGTATTATGTTAGTGATAAAATGAACAAAGTAAATTGAAAAAAAACACAATAAACTAACACCTTCATGCCTAGTTACTAGGGTGAGCTTAATAACAAAAAATAATGACAAACACAACAAAAAAGTAAGGAAAAACAAGAATCCTTCACCTTCTTTAGATGATCCAAATGCTTTTGTAGTGGCTTGCTCAACTTGTGCTCAAAAAGTCTTCATCAAAAGATGCTTGGATATCTCCTCTTCTCCTTAGCACCTTTAGCTTTGGCTTGGCTTGGCTTGGAATCAATTTGGCATGGTAACACTAATTTTAATATATTTTGGAATCATATGTGCATTATAACTTTGCATTCTCAAGACTTTTTTTTCATGTGGCAAGGCCTCCTATTTATACATTTGTACAAATGGGTAGAATCAACTTGTACCATCCATCTTAGGATTAAGATGTATGGCTAAGGATTAATCCAATTTTGCAATTAAAATTGATAAATAGGCTCATTAATTTTTGGGATAGAGGAGCAATTAAGAGGCATGGATGGAATTAATGAGGCATGGGAGGCATGAATCCTAATATTTGTGGCATTTATGGCCTAGGGATGTCTTTCCCAAAAAATGAGGTCACCTATTGATGTAGATATTCAATATTAATTTCTAAAAACAAGTTTACAACAAGTTTCCATGGAATTATTAATTAGGCTCTAATTTGGTTTAATTAGCTCTTAAGCAAGATTATGCACTTTGTGCACAAATTACTCAATTTGATTAGAATGCCTTGCTATTGGTCTAAATTTTGACTAGATTGGAATTAAGATGCGATGTTAGATGTATTGGAATTGTTATCCCATTTAGGATGTTACCAACATAAAATAACAAAGGCATGTGTCTTGTGCAAGATATTTGATAGAAAAGAGCAATCCAAAGCACCTAGATGTAAAATTAGCATTTTGACTCGAAATGATCTAATCAAAGCTATCTAGCCCATAAATTATATTACCCCATTTAATGATACTATAGCTAAAAATGACACTTAAATATGTCAGTTTCACATCATTAAATGCATTTTAGTGTTTTTAGGCCAAATTATGCACTTTAGGTGGAAATAGGTCCAAAACCTAGTTGGAGGTCATTGGTGGCCAGATTTAGGTGTCTAAAGTTTATTATATTGAATGATACCTAGCCTCTAAAAATAATAATTCTACAATGTTCTACATTGTTCAAGACACCCATCAAATCTCAAAGAATTGGGCCATGTGGAACCAACTAACACACATGTATCACCTCCAACAATGCAAATCGACCATACTTCTCATAGAATTGATACAAGTTCTACCTTTCCTCAAATTAAGATACCTTAATTAGATATCCCTCAAACTTCCCACCAAACTTATTCCATTAAAACACAAGAAACACTTAATGACATGACTACATCGCCTAAGATAGATCGGTGATCAATAGGAATATACAAAAGGGATATTAG
Source organism: Torreya grandis (assembly GCA_037957365.1). Taxonomy (NCBI): domain Eukaryota; kingdom Viridiplantae; phylum Streptophyta; class Pinopsida; order Cupressales; family Taxaceae; genus Torreya; species Torreya grandis. The sequence continues at coordinate 36,109 of JARHVA010002917.1, read as the reverse complement.
TATTGTGTTAATATGAAAGAAATTAAAACAAAACAAACTAATAAAAGCTTACACCACTAATCTAAACACTCAAAGAGCTAGTGAATAATACAAGTAACTAACAAATGAAATCAAAATAGTCAAGTTTACCTTCCATGAGAATAAGTGTTATATGTTGGTAATGAATTAATGTGCTTGTTTATGTGATAAAAAACTCATTGGCACTCCTTTCACCATCTCTCCTTGTCACCTTGGTAGTGTTGGCTTTGGATTTCGCTTGGATTGGTTTAAAAAATGGGAATGATAAATTTACATCAAGAGAGATTTTTATGGAAATCTTACATAATAACAATATGCTATAAAAGGCTTATTGATCAATGGGTGAGGCCTTGCATTTATAGCCTAAAAAACTAACTCTAACCCAAGTGTAGTTAGGTTAGATTTAACCATAGTTTAGTTAGAAATAACCCTAGTTGAGTTAAGAATGAGACATGTAATTAATATTTCAGATAGATAACCCATTTATTAAGCATGGTTCTCCATTTCTGAATTCAAGGCATTTCAGGAGATATTTACAATTCTTTGAGTTTGAGGATGATGATGTCATCATGACCTCATTTTTATTGAAATTTCCTTTGTGTAAAATTCAATTTCACTAATTTCACATGGAAATTCCAATTAAGTATTTAATTTTGTTTGATTATTTAATTCATTCTACTTAGCATTTTTGCACTTTAAAAATTATTCAAGTGTCCCTCTTAATGGGTCCAAAGGCTAAACTATCAATTTGATAGGTCTCAAGTTGACTAGAGATGAAATCATGAGAGGTTATTGTTGTTTATAGGATAATACCCCAAGTAGGGATGCCTCAACATTATTTTGACCATTAATTCCTTATGTGCATATGCAATTATGACATTTAATGATTCCTAAGCTCAATTTGCATTATTTTGTATAAATCAATCTCAAGTCTGGTCGGGATCCAATTGTGGCTAGAATGGGGTGTCTATAGTTTGCCCCTATTTTGGAAGGCATTTCAAAACATAGAATTCCCCAGTAGGGAAGATAAAAATGGATGATTTTTCCAAAGGTGGATATAATCATTGGCATAGTGAGGTAAAAATAATGATTTACCCAAAGATGGTTATAATCATTAACATAATTAAAAAATACCCCTGTAGGGTGGATAGATATCATGGTTTTCTCAAAGGTGGTTATAATCATTAACACAATGAAAAATGACCTAGTAAGGTGGGAAAATGATAATTATTTATCCAAAGGTGGTTATAATCATTAACATCTAGATAGATCAAAACATAATGATTTGCCCAAAGGTAGTTATAATCATTGACATAGTGGTCATCCCTAATAGGGAAGATCGAAGCATGATATAAGTCATCATTTCCCTAATAAGTAAATTCAAAAAAAGAGGGATAACATACTAAATCCATACTTATAGTGTAAGAGTAAGATGGTATAGAGGATAGGCACTAATTTATGCTACCTGATAGTATGGATACACACATCCTAACTACTAAGGATTAAAATTTATTTGTGATTTAATTACTCTATATTTGGGTCATATTTGGATAGGTTTAGAATTTTTCAGGCTTGAATAAGGAAAAGTTTTGTGATACCATTTCTTGTAAGATCCACTATACTGATTTTAGTTATAGCTTGTGATGGTATGCACCATAATATAAAACACCATGATGACCTAGCCATAATATACATAAGGATTGACACTCATTCCAACAAACAAGTGAAAAAAATGCACCAATGATAAAAACCATGATGAAAATGTTGTTGCATGAATATGGAGGGACAATGCATAAGGAATAACCTAATGAATGCATTCATACTAAGTAAAGGCACAATAATGAAAGAAATTAAATATGCAAACAAACAAATAAAAAAAATAAAAAACCAATAAAAATAAACAAATGAACAAAAACACACCAATAAACAAACATAAAGACATAAAAAAACACCAATAAACATAAAGGGGATAAAACAATCTAAAACAACTAAACAATCCAAAACAAAGATAAAAATAAACAATAGTTAATTATAATATTAGTGTAAACAAAAAACAAATTGTTCATGAATTTTTAATAGATTTGTTACTCGTGGAGATAGGGTGACCCCTAAGTTAGACAATAATTACATGAGTATAATAATGAAATAATAATTGGCACAAGGTTGCCACTAGGATATATGGAAATATTGACACAATTAAGATGACAAGCATGGCCCTAGGCTATAGGAGACAATGAGACAAAAAAAAATGGGATAATAGAATAAAAATAAGGGGTAACTAAGATAACTCTAGATGCACTAGACAAGTAGACCCTACCTACATAGCTTCATGGATGTAAGATCCAACATGAACTTCAGGCCAAATATAGTTATCCTAGGATATGGGATAGAACAAAATTGATGATAAGAAAACATGATGGATGTGTGAGGGATATGTGAATTATCTCACAAAATAGTGAGTGCATAAGAAAAGAGGGGTTAATTTTCCACAATCATGAAAACATAAACACAAACAAATATCATAAGTGTGAGAGTATGGTTTAGTCTAAAACCACACTAAAAGGAAAGAGAAAAGTAACCATAAATGAGCTAAATTGGTAATCCATAGTATCTACTGCATCTAAGGATGATAAAGAGAATAAACTCATAAAATGGTAATAGTGTAAGAAAATTAAGTGGTCATTAGTGTATCAAATTTTAATATATAATTCTCACAACATGAACTCACAAAATGGTGAGAGTGTATGACTAAGGCTAATAAGGATGGGGAAACTAAATGACAAGTGGTTACTCATGAGATAACAATGAGTCCCAAAATCTTTAAAGAAATGAAGTGTTTACAAAAATAAAAGAAGATGTAGCCTAGATAACTTGAGATACCCCATGTATCCAAGTGCTACCTACATAGTTTATGCAAACCTCAAGCCAATGTAGTTCTCCTAAAAATGAGAGGAAAAAGACCAAGGTAGTCTAAAAATAAACTAAACAAATAATATGGTCCATTCTAGAAAATTTTGATGAATTTATATCTCTCATGGAAATTTTAAGCCAATGTACATGATTTTGAAATTTTTAATATTTTTTAGATATTTTAGCAATGTTTTTGGAATTGTATAGGCATCTCAACTCAATCAAGAATGATGAGATACCAAATATTTCAACTCGTAAAATGGCAAGAGCATGGATTAGGTATACTCATAAAATGTTGAGAGTGTGGCTTATGTATGCTCAAAAAATGGTAAGAGTGTGGAAAAGGGGTGATTGAGATTACCTTAATTTGAATTGAGTGCTACCCTACATAGTCTCAAATGAGACCTCAAGTCACTGTAGTTCTGTCATATAGTGGGGGAATCCGACTAGGTAGCAACAAGTTCATGAATTAGGCAAATGGCACAATATAGAATAAGAATGAAAAAGTTAAAGGTGTTACTCCTAATTTCACCATAGGCATTTATAATAAGGAAACAATGGCATAGGTTGATGACACTATTTTTCCCAAAGGTAATTATAATTAGTAGCACCAGGAATGAAATAGAATGTGTCAATAATGAAGAATGTAATTGTCAAACCATTATCATACTAGTCCAAGATATTGTCTCTTTATATAAGACTAAATCAACTACTGAAACTATATTAATCCCCTCATTAAAGGTACCCAAAGAATCAATGGATCATAACCAAGGTTAGAGAGGGTATGGAGGGAGGGTAAAAACAACTTCAACTAATAGGAAAGGTATGGTAGGAATGGTATATGGTAATGGTATAATAAAGGTGAAATGATGACATGGTATGATGTAAATGATCCTCATAAACAATACCTCAGGTATCTCAAGAGAAATAATGCTTGAGGTGTATTATGTTCATGGGCTTATCAAGTTCATCTCTATCTAGTGTAGTGAACCAGTAAGCTCTAGAGCCATAATTTACAACAATGACATAAGGGCCTATACAATTAAGTTTAAACTTGACATGCTTATTTTTATTGTTCATGGTGTTATTCTATTTTTTTTTTAGGACAAGATCACAAAGATCAAACTCTATATGTTTGACCCGATGTTTATATTGACTACATAACTGGTTCTGATATGCTTGAAGTCTATTAACACTAGCCATGAACTTTTTGTCTAGTAATTCTAGCTCTTACAGGTGAGCTACTCTATAATATTCATCATCCAAAATATGTTTCAATGAGATATACATAGAAGGTAACTCAAAATTTATGGGAAGAATGGCCTCAATTCCATAGACAAATGAATATGGTGTGGCTCCTATTAGAGTATGGTAATTATTAAAATATGCCCAAAGGGCACAGGATATTTATAGGTGCCAATTGTGACCAACATCATTGACAATATTATTAAGGATATTTAAAATTGTTTTGTTATGTGCATGTACTTAGCCATTACATTGGGGTTAATATGTGATGGAAAAATGTTGGGTGATGTTGTACTCAACATAGAGTGATTTAACATCCATATTCTTAAATTTTCTACCATTATCAGATATAATGTTAGATGGCATACCATAGCAACAGATGAGATGATTGAAGATAAATTTGGAAATTCATTTTCCATCCATGTAAGTAAAGGGTATAGCTTCAACCCACTTTGTGAAATACTCAGTGGTGGTGAGGATGGATTTATGGCCATTAGATGAGGTAGGGATAATCTTCTCAATGAGATCAAGACCTTATGTTGAAAACAACCATGGTGTAAGCATTGGTTTGAGTATTCTAGCTAGAGCATGAATCCAATTGGCATGCCTTTAACATTTATCACACCTTTTGACATAAACATCTACATCTGCTTCCATAGTGGGCCAATAATAATTGGTATGTAAGAGATTTGGACAAGATGGTCCCATTGGTGTGGATCCACATACTCCTTCATGAACTTATATCAACATTAATGTGGATTCTATTAAATTAAAACAACAAAGCAGAGTGCCATAAAAGTTTCTATTATAAAGGATTGGGCCAAGTAGGGTATATTAAAAGGCTTGGTGTGTAAAGGCTTTCTGTTATTTACATGAAATATCTATGGGAAGGATGTGATCATGAAGGTAGTTATACAAGTCTAAATACCAAATAGAATTGTGACAAATAATATCACATACCATTTCAAAGGTTGAAGGTTCATGAGTAGGTGCTAAAAGATGTTCAATGAGGAAATGATAGTTTTTACCTTGTTTGTGAAACAGATCAAATAACCAATGGTAGCCATGGCATATATTGTCTTATTATTGGATTGAGGTATGTGTTTAGATAAAATATGGGTAATTTTATATTTGATAATGTACATCATGGTCTTATATTGTACCAATTTATCATCTTAGGTCTAAAAGTGGTATGTAACTTGATTGATGATTAATTGAGAATCACCATAAACCATGAGATGTTGAATGTTGTATTGTACTATTTTACAAAGCCCTATAACAAGTGCTTGTATTTAACCATGTTATTAGCACAAGAAAAGTTGATATGAAATGATTTAGGAATAAGATCTTCCTGTGGTATAATAAATAATAGGCTTACCCCTAATCCATGAGATGTGAATGACCCATAAAAATATAGCTTCTAGAGTTACTCCTTACAAGGTGTTTTTATGATGGTAAATATGGATTCATCTAGGAATGTAAAAGTGATTGGTTTGGTATCTAAAAGGGGATCTTCAACAAGCTACTCTATAAGTACTTTTCCATTTATGGTCTTCTGATTGACATACTCAATATTGAACTCTCTCAGTAACATGATCCATTTAGCCATTTGGCCCTATAAATCCATATTTGATAGTAGATACTTGATCAGATCTACATTGTAAATGACTATGGTCTTATTATTAAGCATGTAATGATATAAATTTTAGGCTAAAAAGACCATAAATAATTAATATTTTTATATTGGTGTATAATTATGTTCATATTCTACTAGTGTACCACTTAGATATTACACATGTTCTTTTTTATTTTCAACATGTTGATTTGAAAAAGCTCATATGGCTTTGTCAATGGAAGATAGGTATAGTAGAAATGGCCTCCCTAGCATTTGTGGTAACAAAACTAGTGGGTTATCAATGTAACGCCTTTATTCAACAAGTGAGTGAAGGGGCATCATTTATGACCAACTAAAAAATGAAGCATATGATATACTAGATTTTTTCCTAGAAATTGTAGAGATGCTTCAAAGTAGAAGGTGGTGACATCTTGGTAATGTCTTGTACTTTAGATGGATCAACTTCAATGCCTCGATGAGAGACAATGAAGCCTAAAAATTTACTTAAAGTGACACCAAACATGCACTTCTTAGGATTAAGTCAAAATTTATACTCATGAATCCTTTCAAATATCCTTCATAATATGACTTGATGATCTGCATGGATATTTTATTTACCCAATATGTCATCAACATATTATTTGATAATATCATGCATCATGTCATGAAATATAATAGTCATAGCTCTATGATATGTGTTCCCAATATAACCTAATAGCAAAATGTTCCCCAAGGAGTGGTGAATGTTATCTTGTGTTGGTCTTTTGGTGTAATCCTAATCTGATTATATCCTAAAAATCCATCCATGAGGGATGAAATTTCAAACCCAACTATGGAGTCAACTATCATGTTGATATTTGATAGAGGAAAGTCATCCTTGAAGTAGGCCTTATTAATGTCTCTAAAATCAATGTATATTATGATCCCTTGTGGATTTTTACTTATAGGCATAATGATTGAGGTCCACTCTTAATAGTCAATTAGTTTGATACATCTCACTTTCAAGAGTTTTTCTAACTCTTTCTCAACTAACACAAAAATATGAGGATACATCTTACACAATTTATATTTCACAAGTTTGGCATTAGGATGTATAACAGGATGGTGTACACCCAAAATGGAGTCTAAACCTAACATGTCTAAATAGGCCCAAACAAATATGTCCACAAACTCCCTCAAAATGGATGTAAAAACTTCACATTCCTCTTCAGTGAGGGACATGTCTAATTTGATCCATGTCAAGTCATCTAGAGTCCCAATATTAACTTCCATAATATATTATACTAGGAGATTCAATCCATCTTCTAGAATAGTTGTAAAGGATGTAAATTGGCCTAAGTTTTAAAGTCCTCTAGTCATACTAGTTCATCAAGCTCTCCCAAATAGGATGAATCTAAATCATCTAATGGTAGTAATTTCCATGTTACAAATGCTATAGGACATACTCAAACAATCTGATCAAAGGTATGTTTTTCCTTTGTAAGTAACTCAAACCCAAAATTACTTTCACTATTGGTGGTCTCTTGAGCTTCATTCGAATAAAGGTGAACACCCCCATCTAGTGGTGCCTAAAATAATTTTCACCAAAATACTGACCTTTCTCTTTACTTTTACCTTAGTCCAAACGTACCTCAAAGAGGTTTTCACTTTGGGACCTCAATGTTTTATTCTTTTGTTTTTGGCTAAGGATGTTCACCTGATCTCTAAAATAGGCATCAACATCTAGTTTTATAGAAAACCCTTATTTGTAGTCTTCCAATGGAATATTGTCTCTTAGGCCTAGAAAATCATAAAAGGCCTCATCATTATCAAACTCATCTAAAGGTATGGTGGATTCTTGTTAGTCCCAATCTATGAGATGAGGATGATAAAAGGGAAGCATGGAATGTCAAATTACTGGAATAATGGTGAAAATGGTATATGGTTCAAATAGGTTTGTACTGGCAAGGTCTTAATAAATGATATATTCAAAATCTACTTTATTTTTAGCATAATCATCACTAGTTATTGGGATTATAATATGATTAATATATGTGGGGTCAACCCCAGGTAGTTTAAATCAAAGACCATAAATTTTTTTGTATCTTGTCATAGAAATGGGCTCAAGAGTACCCTACTAATTTGGCCCCCTACCTCCACCTTCATAGTCTTGGTTAAACATGATCCTATTAGGCATAAAATACTTGGCACTATGGTATCAATCAACCAAGTTATCATTATATAACCATGAATCATCACTGGCAAATTGGTCCTTTTTTGGCTACTGTTAGGTGTGAAGAGAATAGGTGATGGGATATGAAGCTTGCCTTTTCCCTTTCATCACCATTCCATGTAAAGAGGTTTAACTTTAGGTCTTCCATAAAACTTGGGGTTATGTGGAAGCTTGGAAATATGGAATGTGTCATGGGTAAAATACTCTCCTAGATCATTATCTAAAATGGTAAATTGATTAGACATTTCAATATGAGTTATATGTGAAGATGAGGCAAGGATATCAAGGTCTATACAATTGGCCTCTGGTAATGCAAAAAGTATATTTTTATCTTTGCCCTTCTTGGGTATGGGGTCTAGGCCAAAGTGGTAGTTGTAACTTTTATATTTGAAATCCAAATGTTTGAAATGTTCTTATGGTTATAAATATCCATAGATAGTAACCTCTACCCTGAGTGAGGAAACTTTATACATTGGTGCAATGTAAAAGGGATTACATGAATTTCATGTATCCATGGTCTACCCAGAAATAAATTGTATGATAGGTCTATGTCTAGCATGTATAAAAGTGTGTTGTGGTCAAAGACCTGATGATCACTAGAAAAATTATGGTTTCTTGTGATTCCTACTCTTCATTATCATAGACCTTGATAGTAATAGTCTCCTAATAAAGGTCAACTATTGTATATCCTAGATGTTTGATTAGCTTTAGAGACATAATATTTAGGCTCGATTCATTATTTATGAGGACATGTTTGACTTTGTGATGTGTGATAATAACTTCAATGTATAATGAGTTATTATGGAGAGGTCCAAGGGATGATATATCACTTTAGTTGAAGTTCAAATTTTGGCTTGGGGATAAGTGTCCAACCAAATCTTGAAATTTGTTTGAGGTTATATCATTTGGAACTTGGGATTAGCTGAGGAACTCTATAAGGATATTCTTGTGGATGGTATATGTATGCAAAAAATCTAGAATAGAGATTTTTACAGGTGTATTTTGGAGTGGTTAAATAATATCATATGTATTTTACTTAGAAGATGTATTTGGCTTGTTCCTAGCTAGCATAGTGGACTGGGTTGGTTCATTGGTAGGAGCTTGTGAGCCTAAGATGGTAATCTTAGACTACCAAGTTGTGATTGCACAATCTAAATTGATACAAGACCATTATAACTAAAGATGATGGAGATGGACCAAAGAAGATATTTTTTTGTTACTAGTGCACTTGGCTATGTTTATAGGGCAATGAAGAGTTATTAATATAAGGTCTTGAAATGATAATCCTTGGTTTTTTCTTGCACTTGGTTGCAATCATAGGTCAAGGAAGGATTACCAACATAGGTAAGTTGATTGGAATTATTAGGAAATGGCCCTAGTATGTTGGCATTTTGTCTAGGATTTATGGTAATGGTAGAAACATGCCCATATTTAATATGATCTACAACTTTATTATAGTCATGTGCAACTGCATGATGAGTCTGTTGGCTATTAGGGTCATTTTGGGCTTTGTTCCTTCCATTTGATTGATGTTGTTGTTATTGTTGATATTGTTGTTAATGTTGATATTGTTACTATTGTTGTGGATATTATTGATTTTGTGTTTGATGATGTTGTTATTGTGGCATTCATTTGTGTTGTTATTGATTAACATTATTATGTTGTAGAAAAGGATTTTGGTAGATATCCAAGTTTTGATTAGAAGTAGATGCTCTATTATCAAATTGGATTTCCAAATTTTCAATAAGGTGATTCAACTACATACATATATGGATTATCCATGAATTCAATGTTATTCACAAAAATCATGCTTTATCTACTAGTCTAGATATGATATATCCTTAGGATAGGGTTTTAGAATCAAACAACTAATCATATTAGATGGGAATAGTTTGTGAAACATTAATTTAATAGTTTCAACAAGGTTTTTGAAGACTCCAGGAGTGGGTATTCTTCTTAGAGGAGGGGTTTGTAAAGGTGGTGGTTGTGGCATTTGAAGATCTGGTCTAGTTTATGGTGTAGGTTGAACTTGTTGGATAGGCTGGTGATGCAAAGAAAGTTATATTTCCAACATAGGTTGAGAAGATGATTTTTACACCATTTTAACATGGCACAACTAAATTAATCTATTACCAATAATGTTCTTGTTTTGGTTATATGGTTTGAATTTTTCATAGTTGTTAGCTTGATCTAGTGTAGATGCTTGCACTTGGACTGGGATAGGGTTCCGAATTAAGCCTACATTTTGGTTTTGGATTTAATTCTAGTTTTAGGAGGTCAACTTGATAATCCCTTTATTGATAAGGGCCTTTTAAATCTACAAGACTTTCTCAATAATTTCATTTAAGGTGTGTACACATGAAAGCTCTAAGTGATAATATATTTCACTATGTAGATTTGTGGTAAACATAATAGCCAATTCTTTATTTGGTAAGTTGTGGGTGAAACAACTAACAAGTTCTCTCCATCTCTATAAGTAACTCAAAAATATTTCACCAAATTTTTAATTTATTTTACTCAAATCTACTAATGAAATATCATGCTTGAGATTATAGGAGAAATGTTTCATGAATTTATCCAAGAGATTGTCAAAGTTAGATACTAAATTTCTTAGCAAATTGAGAAACCAATCCAAAGTTATCTAGCTAGATTTCAAGGAAACAAAAGGTATAGGTAAATGTCACTATAGGCCACTGGCTTTAAAATTACAAAGAACTATATTATATGCACCTTAGGATCTTTGTTACCCTTATACTTGTCAAATTTCAATGGTTCATAACCTAGAGGAAATGGTATCTAAAGATACTCCATGTTAAATAGGTATGAATACACATCATCCAATTTAAATTTCTTAGTCTACTTTCCTATTTGGATGGTGTAAATTGCATCTATCATTTGTTACAATTTTTGGGCCAAGAAACTTGATGGTACATTTGGTTGTGGTTATGGCTAGGTGGTCAAAATGACAAAGGCTACGGTACAATAGAGGTATGGAGTTTTATGAAACATTGGTTTGATCGATGAATTGACTAGGAATATGCATCTGTGGATTGGGATATAGTTGTTGATATTGCATGCATTATTTGCAAATATTTTTGTTTGGATTTGATATATAGCCTTGGGTCTGAGGGAATTGGGATTGTGATGGAAGGATATGGTTTTGTGGAATATATTGTGTCTTTTGAGATTGAGTAGGGACTTTTTGTTGATTAGTCAAACCCAACTAAATAAAGGGGACTTTCCATTGACCAAGGCCTTATCTTTGAATTTGTGGCACTTTTTGAGTAAAAGTAAATGGTTACCTAATAGGTACTTGCTAGACATTATCACCTTTTTTAACTAGATGCTTGTTGGGTGTTTGGAATTTGTCTTTAACCAACATAAATATATTTATAATTAGACAACATGTACGATTATTGGGGTATATTATTCTATGGCTATTGATGTAAATTTGTCAGTAACTATTGAGGTGGAACATTTATTGCCCATAGTTTAGGTGTTGTAGTGTTCTACCTCTATTGTGGTGGTAAAGTAGACTATGTTTATTATCATGGAATATTATCTATCACTTTTTGAGGTGTGATAACATTTGTTACTTGTTGAGGAAAAATATTGGTTGGAACTTGAGTACTTATCCCTTGTTATTACATGCTTAAAAAAGCAATTAGTTGAGGAGTAGTAGTAACCTGATGTGGTTTAGAAGTAAGCATTGTTACCTAGTCATTGTGAACCACTCGTGGTATTGACTAGAGGCACTTGTTATTGTAGATTATTTGTTGGTGAATTTAACTCACTTTGGTATGAATTGGAAGATACTTGCATTTTATCCATTGTATTTGACACATTTTCTTGAGTGGAGGCAAAAATCACTTCCTTAATGAAAGGGACATTGAGAATTTCACCTACTAAAGTACTTTTGGAAAATGGGTCTACATTTGAATTATCTTGACTTATCAAATCAACTAGAACTCCTATTAAAGGAGTTATTTCTATAAGTGGAGAATTTGATATGGCCATGACATTAAAATTATGCACTAAATTTAGATAGGTATGATATACCTATTATATTTTCATAAATTGGTCCTCCATAGGGCTCTTTCCTTTTGCAATCATATTCAAGTCATCATCATATGGGTTTTAAACAAAGTTATTTTTCATGGCCATGTTATCATAATCGGGATTGTACATGGTCCCACTACATGTGTAGAGAGGAATATTCAAATCCATGACTAACATCTCAAAAATAAAAGGTATAGAGTTCTCAAGAACTCATAGAATGTGGTCTAAATGACAAATGGTCTAAACTTGGTATGTCTAAAAACGTGGTCTAAAAGGCAAACTCAGTCAAAATTTAGCCTAGGAATAGATTTGTTCTCCAAAAATTTTCAATGATAAGATCAATTTAAAATGTCCTTAAGGTCTAATGCCTTGCACATAACTAGTTAATTTTGAAATATAAATCTGAATGTTAATATTGGTAAAGTGTTTCAAATAATCTAATCTAGGTCTAAAAACAAAAAATGAAACTATTGTTACATCTTTGGGAACAAGGCACAAAGGTAATCTCAAAATAAATATAAAAACTAAGGAAAATGTTAGGTATTTAAGAACAAGGCACAAATCTAGATTTAAAAAAAAACTAGGTCTAAAACAAAAGGCAAATGTTAGGTCTTTGGAAATAAGGCACAAAGCTAGACTTGAAAACAAACTTGCTCAAGGTAGAAATGACAAGGTAATTAATCTAATAATTTTAAACATTTAGAATTAAACTATGCACATGGATTAAAAAACAAACTTGAACTTGGAATAAGACATTAGACCTTAACACATGCCTAAAACGGATTGGGAAAATCAATCTCAAGTAAGCAAAATTAAGCATGAGGATTAAAATGTTCAAGCACAAGTGATAAGCAAGACTCAAATGTAAACTAATTTCACTTAAGGTTGTACTTGAAAAGAGAGTTTTTGACCTTATTTATAATTAAAAAATAGATGCAAGGCACACAGAAAGGAGACCACCTCCTGAATATAGGCAAAAATGATCTTCAATGCAAGTAAGAAATTAGTCCAAGTTACATAATTCAAATTTGATAGGTAAACACCCAAGCCAAATTAAGTGAGGCATAGGTATAAAACACTTAACATTTGAATCCAAACTTCATAAGACCAATTTTAAACTTGGTTTTTCAAATGGACAACAATCTAGACTAACATGGATGGCATAATGATACCAATGGTAGAACAAAAGGCATGCATAGGATTTGAACTTGTTTTGGCATAAGGAAAAGGTTTTGAAGTAATACGAGTAATATAAAAATTTTATATTTCTCAAAAGGTATGAAAATGGTCTTTGTTTAAAAACTCTAAGGTAAAAACTTGGGAGGAAATGGGTAGTATAACAATGCCCCATTTAAATAAGTGCCACACACACACACAAATGTTTTAAAGATGTCTACAGAAAAGTGTGGTTTCAAATGGGTAGAATAACACCTATTTAGTCTAAAAGGGGTGTACAAACATGTGATTGACTCATTACTTGTTTTGACATGTTTTTGACAAGCAAAATAGTTTTATACTCAAATAATGCAAGTAAAATAAATAAACACAAAAACACCTAAGTGTATCATCCTATCCATAAAAAAGACAAGGTTTCTTCATATTATCAAATTTCATCAATATAATCATTATTGGGAGGAAATAATTTTTTTAATCTAGTAAATTTATATGTACATAAAAATTAGGATTTTTTAGGCCCCCTCTTCTCTCAATATTTCATACAGTGACATGGAATTTAGAGCTACTCACCCTACATTGATGATATTTCTCTCACAAGTGGGTTTTGTCTAAGAACTATAAGTTTCAATTGATCTAAATGGTCCCATATGTGTGGTTAACACTAGGATGCAACATGCCATTTGGATCTAAGATAATTGACATATAAAAAAGTATTGTCATTTTTACAACTACTACATTTGTCAGATTGCTCAGTGTAGTGTGATGTCTAAATTAGGTCATTATTTTGAGGTAGATATCACTAATAGAGCTAGTTTAGATGATAAAACTAACATTGCAATGAGTCACCCTCAATTTATAAACCCCACCATGGAGTGGAGTTAAAATGATGTCAGGAGATGAAATCCTGAGTCAATGCTTCCCTAAATAACTTATGGGGAGGTGATGAAATCCTGACCACAAGCCAAGTGCATGAAAGAAATAAAACTAGGACTTCAAAGGTCATTTTTTAGATCACCCAAGTTATTCAAACTTGATGAAAGTATATATTAAATTATTTATAGGATTGGAGTAAGTGATAATGTAATGAACAAAGTGATTTTTCTCACTTGAGTTCCCTAAAGGGGATGGGGGAGAGCATACATGAAAAATTTGATATGAAAGAACACACAAAAAATAAAAACAATAAAAAACAAATCTCTTAGGAGTACTTAGTCTAAAATTGTTGTTATTTTTAAAAGCATTAAGTGAAATGTGAAGTGAAATTTGGCCCCTTGGCTTTGTTTGCACTCGTAAAATCTTGTAAAAATTCTAAATACAATTTGTTTAAGTGAATTTTAAAACCCCTTAACAAAATGTAAATGTATTTTCAACTTTTGTAAAACTTGGATTATGCAAAAAAAAGGAAAGTTGTTTAAAAACATGCAAACTTTTCTTCTTTGGCTTAGTTTCCTACAAACAAGTTAGGGGATTGATTTGTGTTTGAGTCAAAATTACATCCATGCAAGTTAGCCAAATCAAAAATAAAAATTCCAACTCTCAGATTTTCTAAAAATTTAAAAAAACACAAAGAATTGTTGCCGATCCATAGGGATTGTGATCGATTCCTTCGATCGATGCCAATTATGTGTAATCATCACCAAATTTTGCAACCATAATAAAGAGAAACATGTTTTTGATAGAAAATGGTTAAAAAACAATGCTTTAAGACTCAACACCTTTCCCTACCCTGAAATAACATAGTTAAATAGATAATAAACACCTTGTTAAGTACCAAAAAAGTAATAAAAATAAATAAAACTTGAATTTTAACTCAAAAATTAGGGCTAATTCTTGCTAATCAATGTAGATCTTGATGATCGACATTGATTTGATTTAATCATTGTTGATCCCTATGGCTCAGCTAAGAGTCAAACTTCACATTTTTTGGTGATTAAATCAAAAAAATTGGCATGAAACTGGTTATTAAAACATCCTAAAAAGTATCTAGAAGAGCTTTGTGGGGTACAGGTCCCATTGGGCATGACATTATGTGATCAATAAGAATACATAGAGGGGAGATTAGTATTGTGTTAATATGAAATAAATTCAAACAAAACACACTAATTAAATCTTACATGTCTAGCCTATATACTTAAATATATAGTGAATAATACATGTAGCTAACAAATGAAAGAAAAATAAACAAGTTTACCTTTTATGAGAACAAGTTTTGTATTTTTGCAATGAATTAATGTGCTTCATTATGTGATTAAGAATTATTTATCAATGGAGCTCCTTGCACCATCTCTCCTTATATCCTTGGTAATGTTAGATTTGTCTTTAGTTTGATTTGGATTAGTAAATGGGCATGATAACTTTACACCAAGAGATCTTTTGAGGGAAATCCTACATAATAACATTACACTACAAAAGGCTTATGGATCAATGGGTGAGATCTTGTATTTATAACCTCAAAAAATAATTATAACCCAAGTGTATTTAGGTTAGAGTTAACTATGGCTGAGTTCTAACTAACCCTAGTTGAGTTAAGGAGGGGACACGTAATTAATATTTGGGATAGAGATCTTATTTATTAAGCATAGTTCTCCATTTCTAAATTTAAGGTATTTATGGAGATATTTGCAATTCCTTGACGTTGAGGATGATAATGTCATAATGAACTCATTTTTATTGAAATTTTAATTTTTTAAAATTAAATTTCACTAATTTCACATGGAAATTATACTTAAGCATTTAATTTGGTTTAATTAGTTAATTCATTCTTAGCATTTTTGCACTTTAGAAATTATTAAAGTGTCCCACTTAATGGGTCCAAAGGCCAAACTATCAATTTTCTAGGTCATAAGTTTATTGGAGATGAATCTATGATAGGTTACTATTATGTATAGGATAATACCACAAATATGGATGCCTCAACATGATTCTAAGCACTAAAGTCTAACGTGCAGATGATATTTGGACATTTAGTGATTCATAGACTTAATTTACATTGTTTGGTAAAAATTAATCTGAAGTCTAGTTGGGATCCAATTGTGGATATAATGGGGTTTCTACAAGATCAATCCAATCCAACCAAACCTAAAATAAATATACCTTATCAACACAAATTTCACAATGCATCCAACCCCCATTTAATATATTTATTACAATAGTATGCACCTTTATCTACTAATCCTCTAATGGGTTATGATGAATGGTATCTTATAGTGTAATTTTCCCATATTCCATCCCAAATTCACTTTATATAACTTATGTAAACTTCCCCTCATCATCATAATAGACTAATGCAATTACTATTAAAAATGAACATCCCTCATCCTCCACCCATGGGGTAAGAATATACTTTATTCGAATCAGAAGATAAAATTATATAACAATGTAAAGAGATGTCTATCCATGATGATGAAATGATAGACACTTCTATTTCACTCAAATTTCCTATCTCTTCCATGATTCCTAGTGAGATATTTCTTTATGCAGATGACCCCATCTTTTCATTAGCATTCAAATACGTGATATCTAAGTCAAATATGCTTTAATCGATGAAATATAAACTACTTGTGTTAGTTTTATTAATTTTATTAAAACACTTAGATATTTTGAATGTAATCTTAAACCCACAAAAATTACATGTCAAGGATATGATAGAAGACAAATGCCTCTTCTAAGCTATGTTTGGCTTCCCATCACTATTCTTTGCATCACTTTTCATGTCAATGTTATGATATTTAATTTTACACTTTCCTATAATATATTAATCAGTCAATCTTGGACACATTACATGAGAGTAGTTGCCTCATCTCCATGCCAATGTGTTAAATTTCCCCATAATGGTGTTATCTATAAGATTCAAGGTGGCTTGAACCCTTGGAATTTTAAATAATTCCAAGAATGAGGTGTTTTCAAAAAACCTACCCTTGAACCTTTACCTAGAATTAATTTTTATGAATCATAACATTTTAACTATCCTATTGACTCTACTTGAGGTTAGCATGGTCATATTGAATTAATAGGAAACATCCCTCCTAAAAAACTAGACTTAGATGATGATGAACAAGATGAGATAAACTTAAAGATCAAAACTTCTTATCTCTCTCCTAATATCATTACTCAATTAACTCCTTCTCTCTGACTCACTCCCATAAAAAACCTTCAAATAAACTACCAGTTACCCTAATAAAAACTACACATTCTATTTACCATACTTCCATGTTCGATAAAAGAGTTGACATATGTACTATTAACTAATATACACTTGATTATGATGATGGATATTCTCTAGACGACCCATTTTTAGATGGATTTATTCATGCTAAAAATGTAAAGGTGCTTAGATATCATTCTTATATATTGTAGTCTCACAGTTCTATTTCTATCATTCTTTCTCTTATAGTACCTAATCTATTGTTCATAGGTTAGAGATGAAACACACTTACTACACCTCT
Organism: Torreya grandis; assembly: GCA_037957365.1. Taxonomy (NCBI): domain Eukaryota; kingdom Viridiplantae; phylum Streptophyta; class Pinopsida; order Cupressales; family Taxaceae; genus Torreya; species Torreya grandis. The sequence goes on along the minus strand of JARHVA010002917.1, from coordinate 18,429 downwards.
AGTCACTATTGAACCTCTTAGGAGTAAGATTATGGACCATGCCATGATGGGACCTTAAAATTTTACTAGATATCATGATTTTTCCAGTTTGATTCCTCTTTATATGTTAGCCACTTTGATTTGACCTATTGCATAGCCAACCATACATATAGATGAGCCTAGTCCATACTTTGGTCCAACTTATTCCTTTCTTGGTGATGGTTTTTTACCAATACCTAAGATCAACCCTCTACTATCACAATGGGAAAATGATCCCTATTGTGATATCCATATATTTCATGGTCATTTGACCAAGAACTATCACAAACATCAGTATCAAGGTCTCCTTATGTAGATGATACCTCCTATGTCCCTTATACCACTTAATGCCATCTTTTTATCCTTTATGCTCATGAGACAACCTATAATTCCTATTATGGCTATATAATATCCACATCCTTACCTTTACCCTCTACACCAACCATATTCACATCTTCCACAAATCCCTCCTTAGCCTCCATTTGAGCTACCCTCTACTATTGAGCCTGACCTATCCATATTCTCACTCATCATGGTCAAATCATAGGTATATCTACTAGTGCTCTTATACCACCTCTACCCCTCAACTCCCTAGCATGTCATGCCTAAAAATATGGCATTACTATAGGAGTCACTAGATGTGGTAGGATAAACTATCCAAGAACATAAGAAATAGGGTGTGGCTCTACCCACCATGTATAGTTCTCAGTAATGTAAGCATGACCCAAGCCAATAGTAATAGTAAACCAATATGGCCAACTAGCCACAATATTTATATATAACTACCATACAATCTCCCTATATACACATAATATTTTAAAACTTTTATCAATTACTGATGCTTTCTTTCTTTCAAGAACTTGTCGAGTCTCAATCTCTCTAAGTTCATGCCTTAAAGGGTGTATCAAAAAAGGGGTGGCCAAACCATTGGTGCTTCACATGATTATTTTCCCTTATACTACCACTTTTTATCAATCTAAACTTATCCTATAAACTTATCTAAGCCTTATCTCCTCTCTTGTACACTCCTCCAATCTTTCACTACCTTACTTATCCCCTTCCTAAGCCTAAAACCCTTTTTGATGGTTTACATTACACTATCATCCCCATCAACCCTGTATTTAAATTGATAAAAACACATTAAGGGTCCAAGTCAACTCATGGCTAACCTCAACTAAAACCTTACTTATTTTTAACATATAATAATATAAATTCGATTAGGCCAAACCTATTAGCTAAAATTTTAGAAAGGTTTAAAATTAAATTCATCTATATATACACATCCGTTTCTATCATGTCTAAAGAAAGATAATTAAAATAATATTTTATTTTACATCTGCTTATCCACCATTCTTCTCAAGGAGCATTGCTTAGGATTTCAATACTTTCTTTGGAGATAAAAATATTATCTTGAGGAAAAGTCTTTTGGATGCATACAAAATTTGTGTAGCCTAAAGTTGACTTATCCTTATATGCCACAACAACCTTTTGTGAATAACCTCATCCAAAGGAGAGATTGAGGCTTGGTGGGTTTGTCTTCAAAGGTAAGTATTTACAACTTTGTTCCTCCTTTATAAGAGTAGATAGATTTGCATTTTTACTTACCTCCCATGCATTAGGATTTCTTATACATTGATATGAGTATAGATCTTTTATGCATGTTTATTTTTTATGTTTGTAACCCCAAATTTATGCCACAAGCTTTGGTGAGCACTAGATTAAATTTTACTTTACTTGTCATTTACTTTGTGAATATGAAAACATCGGACCTAATTAGGGTTATTACATGGTGTTGCTTGATTAGAGGCTTTGGAACCCTCTTTAGTGATCTTATTATGGTAAGAGATCCCTTGGTTAGGTCTAGAGGATACATCTTGGTCATGACCCCGAATATATAATATATCAATAATCAAAAGTGTAAGTAGGATTTATCTTCTCTGAACTAGGATCGATTAATAGATCCGTTAAATTTCCCTTTGTATACATTTTGGTGAATCTAACATGAATCAAACCCTTTTAAGTTTTATTTCATGATATCATTTCATCATTATATTTTATTATATGTTCAGATTTTTGTAATATTGTATCAAACCTATTGGTATAGTCCTAATAATTTATGTTCACATTTAACAAATAGTCACTCCAAAATAACTTTGCTCTATTTATTCAGGTCTTTTCCAAATACAAGTGATTAGATCAATCAGTTTAACATAGTCTTATTTTTCAATTCCATATTTGAATACATAGTCAAACTAATTGAATTTGTTCACAATTATCTTCTTTTAACATGCATTTTTATAAACATAGTCGAATTAATCGACTCTATTCACAACTTTTTTAGCACATAGGTTTTACAAAATCCATCTAGCTAGTCAAATCTTTTAGTAAAATTTTTGAATCAAAATTTGAGCATCACAACATAAAATTTTGTAATCTTAACATATTCCAACCCACCAAGGTTCATTTTTACTCTGTCATTTTATTTTTTCTTTTTCAGTACTATTTTTCACAAGTTTGCAATCTTGAAACTACATCCCTACAACCAATTGCAACAACTAATTTGGTATCGTTCTAAAGCTTGTCTCCTCTCTAGAAGACATAGTTGACATATTAAACTATGTTATTTTAGATATTTCTTCTATAGAACAATATCAACCCAGTTGACTCTATTTTTCACTATTTGCATACAATGTCACCTAAACCAACTCCATACTCTTCGCAATTAAATAATTAACCTCTTTTTTCTAGTAATCAATTCACATTTCCTTTCAATTACTTGCATGCTTAAAATTAAAAATATAGATTAGTTAGGAAAATTTGCAAATTAATGATTGAGTCACACAATTTTTCTCTTTTGCACATGATTCCAAATCACTTTACAAACAAAAAACATTAAACATTTTTCTTCCCAAGGTGTACCTACTTGGATTTCATCACCAAGGGGGAAGTTGACTTGGTTTTTTGGCCAAATATAAACACATGGTTGATGGTATATATTGACAAAGTAATAGACACCCTTATTGTTATGGGATTGTGGAGTGAGGGGTGGGCCCCAATACCAAGCTAGTACCATTGCTAATACAAACCAGTTTCAACCTAAACTTCCTGAAACCAACCTTAAATTAATTTATAATTCCTCATTACAACCAACTCCCCAATCACATTAAAATTAAACTAAATTATAACTTAATAACACTTAGGGATTAATAATTAATTGTAATTTACTTACACATTATTTATTTATCTTTGATCATTGTATTTTGTATTACAAAACTTGCATTATCTAGTGTTAGTGCAAGATTTGTGTTGTGTTCCAATTACATCAACCACATTGATCCAATTAATTATGTGTTTAATTTCATTTTTCTTTGATATTATCTTGAAAAACCTTTTTATATTTTATAACATTATCATTTTTGTTGGCATATTCTCTTATAGGTTGTTTAGAATATCTACTTGCAATACATATTCAACTTATCTGACTTTGCCTCTTTATATTCTTGTTTAATCCCTTGGTTGAGTAGTACACAATCAACCTATATGGCTATGTCTTATTTCTTAGATATTCTCTATTTCAAAATACATAGTCAACCTATGTGACTATGTTCTCTTTTTCTTTATCCTATTCCCTAACTTATAAAACATAATTAACCAGTTCAATTTTGTCTCCTATTTTTTGACTTTTCTTTTCATCCCCTCTTTAGCCTCATTTTCTCATCATGAATTTCCTATTTTAGGATAATATAGAATTGAATCCAAAAAAAATTATGAGTCTTACGCATCTTAATAGTTTCCCCAAAAATAGCTTATGGCTTCTACTTTAAATGAAAGTAATCTGCACATTGCCACTTACACTACCAATTATGGGAATCGACCTCATTCATCATCATTTTGTAATTCTCTATTCTCTTTAGAAGATGGTCATAAATTAGATTACACACCTAAAATTTTCTTCTTAATTAATGAATTCACTCAACATAGAGGAAAGGACCCTTCAACTATCTATAATCTAATGATAGGGGCTCAAGTAGAAGAACCCCTTTCACCCTCCCCTACATTATCTCATGGATTTAGGGGTAGAATTTTTTTTGCTTCTCAACCTTTTGTAGAGACCAAAATAGTGTCAAACCCCCCTAGTCCCTTTCTAACTTCAACATGCCTAACCTATGTTTTATTAATTTAAAATACTTATTTTAAATTAATAATTCCCCCTTAACACCCCACCTTAGATACCTCCATCACCCTTTGGCTAATCTTAATTTCCTAAACCCCATTTCAACTTTCCCACTAACCTCTCGCACCTATTTAATCTGCCTTTGGACCACTTTCTAATGACAATTAACCCTGGCAGTTGGAAGAATGGGCAAAAGGATAAAAATAGCCCTTTTTCCCATTCTTTAGCCACCGACATCAATTTATTTAAAACTAAAATCTGACCTCTGTTGCACCCCCCCCTCGCGAATGTGAATTTTCTTGCTCCAGGTTCTGAGTTCTCTTGCTCCTCGACTCTTTGCAGGAATCAACATCCCAACAGCACTCTCCAAGCTCATAAACTCTGCATCAGTCACTCCACATAGGATTGAAGGTTGCACGAAGTCTCCCACATCAGCCATAACAGAAATAGGTCTTCTACACTTCTGGTTCTCCACCAAGAGCTAAGTATTCTTCTAGTTTATATTTTAGTATTTTCATAATGCATTGGTAGTTTGTCCACTGGCTATCTCTGAGTACTGTTGAGACTACAACTAGACTTCCTTCCTGGAGAGGCTGAAAAGCCTTTCATCCTTATTTTCCTTCCACCCCTGTCCTCTACTTGGTCCCTTTTTCAGACCATATTTACTACCCTACAAATCCTGCACAAACCATTAGACTCCCACAGACATCCCAGACCATTCTATTGATCACAGATAGACCTAAAACTCATCCAAAGTCCATTAACCCCACCGACATCAGCCTCCAGGCTCATTGCCCCTACTGACGTCGGCAGCCTAACTGATGTTGGCAACCTTGACCAATCGACACCGACAGAACTACCGACACCAGTGACTATGGAAGACCGACAACAGAATATAGGTACGCATTATCTTTATTTCCTTTGTTCAGTCTTTCACCATTTCTCTTTCTAGCAACACTCTTTTTATCAACTAGTGGACTGTCATCCCTCTAGGAAGTCTTTGCACTTCTCGAACTGAGCTTTGCTTGGTAGTCCACCATCTATCAATCTAACATTCTCCTTGTTTAAGTCTTTCTTATCCACAGGAGTCATCCTCCATAGCCAAAGAGGAGCTCCTTTAATCATCTGGGTATCATCTAACCCTTGACCATCATCTCTAGTTTCTTATTTCTTTTGAATGTGAAAAAGTGAAAAATAGTTAGAAACACTCTGGCACGCCTGGTGGGACCCTAGAGTTTTCCTTGGGTTCATACTTTTTCTTCTAAAAGCAAACTTTTCATATAGGTGCATTAGATCTCTTCTTGCATCCTTTTCTTCTATCTCTTTCGAAAAGACACCATTAGCAAGTTAAAAAGAATCCTTCTTTTTCTTTCTTTCCTGCATCTTAGAGTAGTGAAATTCATACTCTTCAACCTTTTCTCCACTTGTCTGCATCTGAACAAACATTTCAATTTGGGATAAAAACATATTGCATTTCATTCCTACTTGAATGCATTTTTATCTCATCTAGTAATTAAAATCGCATTATGAATAAATCATAGTGCACTTATGTTTCACATCCAGACCACTTTCATAATCAAACATCTAAACATACCTGAGACAAGGTCTGACTAGGATTTCATCACCTAGCGGATACCTTACCCTTCCTGGTGATCCCACTTGGACTTCACTACCAAGGGGAGAACCCACTGTGTTCTCTGGCAAAGTATAAACTCTAGGGGAAGTATATACTAGCTAAGCAACCCAGCTTGTCTCTAGGCTCGTGAAGTGAGGGGAGTTAGCTCCTAGCACCAAGCCACATGCAGAACCTAACATAAATCTTGAGCACCAAAACTAAACCAAAACCAACCTTAGACTACTTCTTCTAGGACCCGTTCTAAAAGCCAACTTCCCAAACACACTCTTCTAAGGCATAAGCCAACATGACTCTAAAAATTTATTCTTAGGAATTTAACATTTAGGATCTGCTTGTCTTCATCCACTTTTCTACTTTTATCTGGTTTTTTGAGCTAGTAAGGATGTATTATCTTTCCTTGGATGGTTTTGACATGTAGTCAAACTAAAACTCTTGTTGACCACGCAAGGCAATAACCACCCCGCCTTCACCTTCTATAACAAGACCTCTAATGGAGTATCATTTAGACAATGAGCGTATTCCTATCCAATCAACCCCAACTCAACCCCCTATTGTTCCCAAAGGGGACCAAGACTTTGAAAGGTTCCTTGACCTCAATGTCAAGGCCCTTCAGCACTATCTCATGAGAAGTCAAACGTGAGACTCTTTAGGCAACCCAATTTATGGGATGCCAACTTCCTTAGCTAAAATGGCAGTCATATCAACAGCATCTGTAATTCAACCCATAGACACCCAAGCCATTGCCTCAACTAATAACCCAACCATGACCAATCTTTAAAGTGTGGCCTCTCCTTCTATTTTTTGACCTACATCCATTGGGGTTTCGATACCCCCTCAACTGCAAACCATTCAACAAAGTTCTATGCCATTCCAAAACCTAGTTGTCTCCATCCCACCTACTCTTGCACCCATCAACACAAGGGTGGCTACTTGTCCTTTGGCTAGTGTTGCCACCATCCAACCACCTCTAGCAACATCAAGCCAAGTTGTGCCTTCTAGCTTCATGACACAACTACCCTTGGCTTTAACATCAGCCCTTATGACTAGTTACCAGTATGTTGCACCTATACAAGCGCAACCAACTACATCATATGCCCCTCCTAACACCTTCCAAGTGCCCTACAATCTAGGGGGTGCCCCACCTACAAATCCATCATCCAATCTAATCAAGATGTTGATGGACAAGATGTCTAATCTTAAGACATCCGTTTCGGGTTCAAGAAATGTTTTCTCATATGAACAAATTTGTAATGAACCTATTCATCCTTCGGTCCCAATCTAACCATATCCTAGTCAGTGGGAACTTCCCAAGTTTACTCACTTCCAGAGTAAGGAAGACCCACAGCAACATCTACGAGCATTTAGACACGCTTGTTACCTTATAGCACATGATGTTGCATTATTTCTATGCACATTTCCCATGTTGCTTTTTGGTGCTACCCTCAATTCATATAGTTCTATTACCAGTCACTCTCTTTTTACATTCACCCAACTAGCTCAACTTTTCCTTGACCACTTTTCGATCAACATCACCAAAAAGGTCTCCATCACAGACCTATACTCTATTAGACAATTTGACGATGAATCAATAGCCGATTTCATTGCCTGTTGGAGAGGCTTAATCAACCAACTCTCCTTTTCTTTACCTCAACCAGAGCTCATTGAGCTCTTTTCACAAACATGTGCCAAACACATCTCATCTACTTTACGGGTCCTAACATTCCACACATTTGACGAAGCTTTCACCATGGCTAGGAAGCTTGAACTTTGTGCTGTCGAAGAAAATAAAGTCAAATTGTGAAGTAAAAACCCCAACGCAAAGTCAAATGACCCTTCCTCCAAATCTTCTTCTTCCAATTCCAAATCTAAGGGATCAGCAAATGCTGTAGTCATTAGACCATCATCTTCAACAACAACCAACCAATCCGAACCTTCCACATCTCAAAGCATTACATGACAATTCCAACAATGATACGTACAATGTTAATATACTCCAATAGGAGAATCATATGCATCCATGTTGGATAAACTTGTCAAACAGGGAGTCCTCAATCTCCCCCAAATTTGACCACCCCCTCAATTTGATCCCTCACGTGCCATCCCTGTATGGTATAGGGAGAATGACTTTTGCAATTATCACCATGTTAAAGGCCATGACATAGGCAATTGTAAAACCCTCAAGAATATCATTCAAGACATGTTAGATAAAGGTGATCTTGTCTTGGATAACCTAAATGCACCACCTAACCAAAACATAGACATCTTTAGACAACCTTTTCCTAACCATCCCCCTAGCCAAAACAATGTGTAGACCATGGCCGATGACTCCCAAGAGCGTAATATATGCACAGTCAACACGGTCTCTCCTCTCATGCCTAGCCAACCTCTCACTGTCTGAAGAGGTTAGTCAGTCTATCCCTCTATCACAGGTAGAAGAGTCTTTTTCTCCTATTTGTCCATCACAGGTAGAAGAGCCTTCTTCTCCCATTTCTCTTCCACAGGTGAATGAACCTTCTACTCCTACTAGTTCTCCATCAACCTCTCTTATATTGGAGGATGTTTTGACCATACCAACACCACTAGCCCCACCTTCATCCTTCTTACTACCAATGGAGGACCTTACCTTTCCTGCTCCTTAACCACAAGTAGAAGGCACAATCATCCCTACCCTCTATCCTCTTGAGGAGTCACATTCTCCAATTCCTTCTCCACCAAGAGAAGAACATGTCTCTTCACGTACTTTGACTGAAGACGATCCAGTAATGACTCTCTCACGCCTTGGGTCTGAGATCACTACATCTAACACATTTTCGGTCTCACAACCACCTACATCTTCTAAAGAACCAAGGCCTCATCCAACATCTTCCAAACCATTCTCTCGATTGGTGGAGAACGTAGGATTTCTCCATTTAAGGAAATTAGAACATGAGGCATTATGGGAGTGACTCAAACCTCCTCACCTTGCACATCCCATCTCATCTCATGCTGTCGACCCTCCTATGACAAAATCTCTAAAAGTCTCCAACGAAGACCAGGCTTCTACTTCCAAACCTTCAGAAGCTCAACCCTCACAAACATCCACCATATCAAAACCAATTAAATCCCTCAGTGTTTGCCCCATATCTAACCTCACTCACCCACAAGTGAAGGTAGATTTGAATCTCACCCCCCATAATAGTAGTCCTCAAACCAAACTAAAAAAGGCTACTAAACCACGTCGGTGAACTCCTCCTCCACCATCATCATTGCCCTCCATTTTGGGCCCACATCCTTCTACCTTAATAGGAGTGTTCCCTACTCTAACTCCTAACAAAAACAAGTTGCCTCCATTACTCCCTTTACCCACCACAAACCTACCTCCTCTAAAAAATTTGGCACCCCTCACAAAGAAAGTGTCGTCTACATGAGTGGCCGCACCATCAACCCAAAAGGTGGTACGGAAGTCTCCCTCAACAACTCCCAAACAAAAGTCATCAACACCTAGTGCATCAACAAGCACGGACCCCTTTGTAGGTTCATATGCTTTGATACTACGTTGACTTTTGCAAACTTCTAGCATCACTCTTCCACCTATTAAACCATTTCAACCTCTCAGACCAAAACCATCCTGGTTCGATGACACTAAAATTTTCCTATATCATCACACACCTAGACATGACACTGACAATTATTGTGCCCTTAAGGTTGCCATTCACCAATACTTGGAGAAAGACACCCTTCTTATTGAGGATACTGTCAACGAACCTCCAAAACCATCTCATATATCTCAAAATTCCTCACCCTCATCAGAATCCCATCAATAGACTATGGTCCCTTTACCTCCTTCGCCCCCTCTATTCAAGATTAATGCCATCAATGTGGCCACTAGGTCACAAACTTTAAAGGATAAAGCAAAAGAAAAAATTGTTGTTCCTTGGACCTACCCATTTGTCAAACCTCCTCAACCACCAAAACCCAAAATTTCTATCTTGGGTACATCCCAACCCACTTCTTCAGAGGCAATCCATGATTCTATGGTGAAACAGCTTCACCAAATGCCCATGAAGATGACCTTATATGACCTCATTCAAATCTCTCCACAACATCATCAAGCTTTAATCAAAGCCTTACATGCAGTGGAGGTCCAACCCGAGGACCCCCAACCACTAGCTGCCTTAGTCCAATCATTACCCATTGTCGCCTTTATTACCTTTAGTGATTCTAAAATTCCTACCTCCAACTTGGAAGATCAGGATGCTGCCCTTTTCATCACAGCCTAAATTGATCAAACTTGCATTAAGCAAGTTATGATTGATGGGGCTGCTAGCATCAATATCATTTCCACCCATGCCTATGACCAATTAGCCCTCCCAAAGAATTGCGTATCAAAAACTGATGCAATTCTTTGATCTTTTAATGACACCACCACCACTACCATTGGCACCATCATCTTACATATTCGTTTTGGCCCATGAATAGTCCCAGAGCTCTTATACATCATCGAGGGAGAGTTCTAATACAACATGTTATTAAGATGACCTTGGATCCATGCCATGGCCTGTGTCCCTTCTACATTACACCATTGTGTCAAATTTGAACACGATAGTCAAGTCCATGTCATTCTCGTAGATCCCTCCCCTTTCAAGACATGCAACACAACTTATCGACCCAATGATGTTCTCATTCCTTTCAAGACATTGATCCAAACACTGCCTCTACCTGTGAAAGCTTCAACAAGTACGCAAACGGCAGTTACACCTACACCATCTCCTCAAGTGACAACAAAAGACCTTATGGAAGATATCTTCCAATGTCTTTCACTTGGGGAGTATCATTTACTCACCTTGGACATGTTCCAGACTCCTCAAGAGTCTGGACAACTTCATCACAGTCCTAGCTATGACCATTATATCAGAATGGTCATTCTTTATGGTCCTCCCAATCTTCAAACAAATCTAATCTATGGAGGGCTAGATGGAGCTCCCACTAATGGGAATCCTCTTTCATCACCTTGACTATTCACATCCAACTTCTCTTTTCTTGGCAACCCAAACTTTGCTCATACCTATCTTTATCGGTGCGCATGGAAGGGCTTTAGCTTTGGGAGCTACAAACAAGGCTCCCACCAACCCGTCGAACCACCAAATGATGAGGCCATAAAGAATGCCAAGAAGCGACATGGCTTGGGTTTTGAAGAACCTACTAAAGCTTCTAAAAACCCTTTCCCCAAACCTATCATAGACCAATCACCTTCAAACTCACCTATTCCCCCCATCTTCACCTATGGAGTCGGTGGTTTTCATCCCTCATAGTTTTTTCTTTACATAAATACCATTCGCTTGGGATCCCTAACCTATCAACTAGGTGGGGTATCCAGGTCTCTCCCTCTCGTTCTCTCCATCTCCCATTGATCATCTGCAATGGGTGTTAAACATTGTCCCTGTCACAAGCAACTGGGGGAATTCAACTTTCTAATGACTATTACGACCTCAACCAAACATCAACCAACTTCTTAATCATCTTCACATCTAACATCAATCCAACATGTGACCAACATGGAAAGAAGTAAATGAGGCAAGTTTGCTCCTAATTGGCTCAGACCTTATATCATAACTTATCGTCTATCTTCTCTTGAAGGCCGACCAAAACCTGAGCCCCTTAATGCCCTACATCTGTGACCATTCTATTGTTAATCAAGTACTCATTCACTCAAAATTTAACTTGAGCTCGTCCCTTGAGTAATCCCTATCATCTTAATCCCCATTCCTTTCAACCCTGTTCCCTTAAACAAACACTGTGTAACCCTTTTATAAAGTATGAATGTTTTTTCCTAATAAAAGGGAGCCCTTAAACTTATATAGTCTTGTCCATGACTAAAAATTTTGTCAAAAATAAATTGGGATGTCAAACAAAATATCAAAAGGTCATAAAAAATCTAAATGCAGGCAGCTCCCTCGAGGGACAGCTGCATCATCATTGTTGTAGCTAATAGACTGCTCCCTTGAAGGACAGCTATTCAAAACCCTCAAAAATATATAAAGCAAAAATATAGACCACTCCCTCAAAGGATGGATATGCCTAAAAATTTTGCTACAAATAGCACTCTCTCAGAAGCTTCCCACATCGATCAGCTTCACATATGACCACAAAACAAAATAACATCCCTACGTAGACTTCCCACATTGATCAGTCTACCAAAAAAAAATCATGGACTTGACTTATAGTCGTTATCAAGGTCTCCTATAAAAAGAGGCAAAGTTATCCCTACTAAAAAGGGTTACCCTATCCTAACATATCACATCACCTATTACCCTAACATACTCAAGGGATTTCAAGCTCATTTTAATGTCAAACTGATTTGAATACTTCTCTAACACAAACAATGGTCAACGACATAATGCATGAACGGGGCTTTTATTTCTAAAAACCCCCTACCTATGCTATCATTATGGTCCTTGTCAATGAAAGGGCAGAAATGCCTTTCACTTCCTACATACCTTTGTCACATACAACCAAATCATTTGCTAACCAAACCAAACCAAACAAACCTTTTTCCGACCACTAACATTATCATAGCCTATTCACACTAGTTTCTATGGAAACCAATACACGTGGAAATTATCGACCACACAATTTATGTCAAGCATAAACCATTACTTGCTGAATCATAAATAAACTCATTTCATTTTTAGCATACATCCATCAACCAATATGGAAACTTGCTAGGGATGAAAAACCACACAACCAATGTTATAGAATACACCATCACACAATATGGAAAAGGCTGTAACATCATCTTACCCTCATCATTTCAAGCATGTACCATCAGACATATGAGAAGTGCTAAACCATTATCATGACCAAACCAACGTATTTACCACTTTGACCCTTCCTCCCTTTCAGGGAGAACTACATCAGCTTGAGGCCCTTAAAACAAGGGCTATGTAGGCAGCACTCAGTTGACATGGGGTCTTCTGAGGTTAGCTCAGCCATTTCTTCATCACATGCCAATCAAATAACAACCAATCACATATTTCCACAACCATTAACATTATCATAAACCAATCACATTAGTTTCTATGAAAAACAATACACATGGAAACTAACAACCAAATCATAATTTATGTTACCACATCATCATAACATAATCATTCCCATCATAAACATCATCACATTAAGCATATATCATTAAAACATATGAGAAATGCTAAAAACATTAACATCCATCACATCCATAACACATTAGTAATCCAGTCAAAATCTCATATATGTGAACATCAATAGTCTACAATGGTACAACATCTGTCTCTCTCTCTCAAAAAATAAAGTACATCTCACATCAATGGTTTGCAAGCCAGTATATACATAATGACAAAAATATGGCCTCAAGGCTATGGCTATGGTGGTGGTGGCAATGGCTGTGAAGACATTGTATCATCTCCACCCTCTGATCTGCATCATCTATGAGTACTTGAAGTAGTCGCTCACGACATAGATCTTAGCTGGCTCTGCTCAGCTCTCATCTCAAAATACCATTGTATCTAAGGGAACCCCCTGATAGCCCCCTCATAATACACAATCTCATCCAACGTAGTATTGTACCTAGACATAGGTATAGTCTGCAGTGGACCCATCAATCCTGCCACTGCGCCCTACACTGAACCCTATGGTTGTGACTGAGCTGGCTGTAGTGATGTTGACTATGCTAGCTCCTAAACTAGCTGCTATGGTGGACGTTGAATAGGGCCCTACCCTCCAAAAACTTGTCTTACCAAAACTTGTGCCTAGGCTGCTACCAACTGCCCCTGCAAAATGGTAACTTGCCCTTTCAAAGCAGCCACTTGGCCTATCAAAACTATCACCTACCCTTGTAATGTTATGACATGGCCCTACAAAATGGTCACCTGTCCCCATGCTACATCCCTCTCCTAGATGGTAGCATCCCTCTCTTGTCTCACTGCATCCCTCTCTCTACTCACTACCTGTAGATCAGGCTGTGGTCCTACCTACACACCTGTGTACTATCCTACCCACCAAGCTGAGTAGGCCTCTATGCACCCTGGATCAACTACACCAGGTCCTACAGGTAGCTCCTCAAAATATAGCTACTTTATCTCCTCTGGAAGTGGGAGCGATGCCTTAATATCATCACGCCTATACTATGGAAAGGTAGGTGGCACATCCTGTAGTAGCCCAAACTGGCACCGCACTCTCTCTACTAGCACTCTCTCGAGCTTGCTGGCTTATCTACCCCTAACCCATCTAAAACTCTGCACCCTAACTAGCTACTCTGCCTAGTCTCTAAAGGCTGGGTACACTAGGTATGGTCTCTAAATGATGTCTACCATGATCAAGGCCTCCAATACCCCTCTATAGTAGTCGATGTCCCTGACTACTTTGTCCACCTGAGTCTATGCCATGACCTCACACCATCACCTAAATCTAACCCTAAAGCTAGCCTAGATAGCAACTGGCAGGCCAAGAGGTCAGGTGACCATAATGTGCTCATATGCCCAGCAATGCAGGAGGTGGCATACACACAAGCTGTACCATCATCACTGACTGATACCCTAGAGCTCTCTATACAACTGGGCTAAAAATATGAGTGCCCAAGCAAACACTGTCTACATCTCGAGCATCTCTGTCAAAACTCTGGTCATAGCAACCAAAAATCTACCTCCCTCTACATCTAGCAACATGTAGACTGTGATGCCAATCATCATTAAGATGACCAGATGATGTGCATCCTTATCTATAGCATATAAAGGCTTGTATGCAAAGCTCACTGAATAGTAGCTCACCTCAGCCACGTGCTCTCTAAACAATGTCACCATGTGGATGTCATGTGCCTCTCTCAAGCATGCATACAAATCTACTTTGTGTATCGGTAGCCACAAAATCTGATACACATCCTCTACTGTGACCATCAACTCTCTAGTGGGCAAGTGGAAACTGTTGGTGGAGTGATCCCACCACTCAATCAAAGCCACCATCAGGCTCACATCCCTGGCCACTCGATAGTATCACCGTAACCCGCCTAGTCCTATGGCAGTCATCTGGGCCCACTCCTCACCAGTAATGTCTCGACGCATCTGTGTTAACAATGTCAAGAGATGATCCCATAGCATCAGCATCTGCCTCACCTGCATCCAACTAATGCACACAAAACCCACATTAACAAATAGTTACCACTCTTCCCTTTTGGGAGAACTACATCGACTTGAGGCCCCTAATGATTGGGGCTATGTAGGCAACACTCAATTGACATGGGCTCTCTTGAGGTTATCTCAGCCATTCACCCATCCATCTACCTAATGGACCCACTAATTAAACCTACATGACCATCATTTTACAAAGCAAGCCTCGATGTGACTTAGGCCATCCAATTTCTCATTTTCAACACTTTTCTAAGCCCTAGACACATTTGCAGCCACTGACATCAGTTAGCTTGCCGATGATGGCACTTATCTAACCAATGTCAGTCACTTAGTGATTGATGTCAGAATCCAAGTGACCAACATCGATCGCTAGTCGACTGATGTCAGCGGACCCACTAGTGTTGGTGACTGGTTCGGCCCTAGGGCCTAATGGGGTGAGCCCTAAAAATTAGGGCTTCCCCATTTTTAGCATAAATTCCCCCCATAACCCTCGTAAACCTACCTAAAGTGGCCTACCTACCCTACCCAACCTTCTAACTAACCCTTAACACCAATCTATAACTCCAAACACCAAAAAATTCAAAAAACAAATCAACTTCAAAAACAAACCAAAAAATCAAAATACACCTCCTACCTCATCTCGTCACCACCACCAAGGTGGTACGATGGGTGCCGCTAGTGGTGGTCCTCCCACGGGGCCTCCTCCACCCTCTGCCATCTCTTCTACCTTGGCTTCTCCATGAACTCCTAGTGGCCCACAACTACCTCTACAACCTCCAATCACACTCAGATTCACTCACTCTCTCCACCAATGGCAATCTAACACCTCACACGGTTGCTACGGTGAACTATAAGTCACTTTCACTCAATAAAATCTAGAGCTCACTTTTTCAAATTCTTCAACAGTCACAAATGACTTTTGGTGGGCCGCCAATCCAGTTTTGTCAGATTTGGCAGTCCGTCGACGTCGGCAGAAATGTGCCCTAGGCTACCGACCTTGGCATCTTTTTGCCACCGACATCAGTTTTATAACCGACGTCGGTAGCCTTAAAAAATTAGTCTTTTTTCAAAATGACCAAAATCATGCCCAAAACAACTAGCCCTCATAATAGAAGTCCTCTTAGCCTCCTCTTGGGGCATACTTGAGATTGCTTTTATCTTAGCCTGACTCAACCAAAGACCTTAGAGATCACGACTATCTCCTCAGACCACAACCACCTTTGAGACAACTCTACCTTGGTTGTTTTGATTGCATATGCTACCTCACAAATAGTTAGCAAATTATCCATGACCCCCACAAGTATTGGATCGCACTCCAGTTGATCCCCACTACTTGTGATATTTTTGTGTTTTCCAGGAGCACTTCCTGAGCCCGAGATACTTGGAACATGATGACCATTGGAGCTACAGTTTGGATCGTTTAACCCAATCAGCTACGACTAAATGCTAGGGACCAGTTAGTTTGATTTTATCACTCCTCAACCTTTGACCATGACAATTTGACCTACCTATCGTGTGAAGTGGTATACGCACAATCCCAACTTTTGCAGCATTCACACTCAACCTTCACCATATCCATCCACTATCTATCAAATTGGCACCCGATATCAAGTTCCTTCCCTCGACTCCCACTTTGAGGTGGAATACCTCATCCCATATTTGGGGCAACCAACTCCTATTTTTGTCTTGCAGTTCATCAAGAATAACCAACAAGACAAAAAGGGGCAAATGTAGACACCAAAATAGTGTCAAACCCCCCTAGTCCCTTTCTAACTTCAACATGCCTAACCTATGTTTTATTAATTTAAAATACTTATTTTAAATTAATAATTCCCCCTTAACACCCCACCTTGGATACCTCTGTCACCCTTTGGCTAATCTTAATTGCCTAAACCCCATTTTAACTCTCCCACTAACCTCTTGCGCCTATTTAATCTACTTTTGGACCATTTTCCAATGACAATTAACCCTGGCAATTGGAAGAACGGGCAAAAGGCTAAAACTAGCCTTTTTTCCCATTCTTTAGCCACCAACATCGGTCAACCATCGACCGACATCGGCGGTATCACCGACGTCAATTTCTTTAAAACTAAAATCTGACCTCTGTTGCACCCCCCCCACAAATGTGAATTCTCTTGCTCCAGGTTCTGAGTTCTCTTACTCCTCAACTCTTTGCAGGCATCAGCATCCCAATAGCACTCTCCAGGCTCAAAAACTTTGCATCAGTCACTCCACACAAGATTGAAGGTTGCATGAAGTCTCCCACATCAGCCATAACAGAAACAGGTCTTCTGCACTTCTGGTTCTCCACCAAGAGCTAAGTATTCTTCCAGTTTATATTTTAGTATTTTCATAATGCATTAGTAGTTTGTCCATTGGCTATCTCTGAGTACTATTGAGACTACAACCAGACTTCCTTCTTGAAGAGGTTGAAAAGCCTTCCTCTCATCCTTATTTTCCTTCCACCCCTGTCCTCTACCTGGTCCCTTTTTCAAACCATATTTACTGCCCTGCAAATCCTACACAAACCATTAGACTCCCATAGACATCCTAGACCATTCTGTTGATCACAGACAGACCTGAAACTCATCTAAAGTCCATTACCCCCACCGACATCAGCCTCTAGGCCCATTGCCCCTACCAACGTTGGCAGCCTAACCGATGTCGACAACCTTGACCAACTGACGCTGGCAGATTTACCGATGCTGGTGACTATGGAAGACCAATAGTAGAATATAGGTATGCATTATCATTATTTCCTTTGTTTAGTCTTTCACCATTTCTCTTTCTAGCAACACTCTTTTTATCAACTAGTGGACTGTCATCCCTCCAGGAAGTCTTTGCACTTCTGGGACTGAGCTTTGCTTGGTAGTCCACCATCTATCGATCTAAAATTTTCTTTATTTAAGTCTTTATTATCCACAGGTGTCATCCTCCACAGCCAAAGAGAAGCTCCTTCAATCATCTGGATACAGTGCACAAACTTCATCTGGGTATCATCTAACCCTTGACCATCATCTCTAGTTTCTTATTTCTTCTGAATGTGAAAAAGTGAAAAATAGTTAGAAACACCTTTCCCTTATATTTTGACTCCTTCCCAAACTATGACCTCTTCTTATATGACCTATTAAACCTCCATTCTAAGTATCTCCACTAACATGGTAGGTTCAACATCTAGTAGGTATTTTCCCAAGACCCTCCTCCTCAATCATGCCATTAGTGCATCCTTTTGTACCAATTTTAATCATGTTACTAGTACTTATTTTTACTCTAAAGATAACCATTACACTAGTGAATCATTTTCTACACATTCCAATCATACCACTAGTGATTCCTTTTCTACCAATGTTTCTCATGCCACTCATGTTGCACATGCCATTCCTCATAGCATAACCCAAGACACTAATACTAGGACCAATTATTTGCATGCCATGCACACTAGTTAAAATATTGATCAAACTCAT